>JACEFZ010002133.1:0-107500 GCA_014155875.1 Cepaea nemoralis
CGAAACAAAGCTACGACAGATTTGGCAGCAGACCGCGTTTCGCTTGGTTCTAATGAGTTGTTATGGGAGCCGGTCGTTCAGAAGGCAATGGCAAACTACTAAACGTAAATTTACCAAGACATCAACAACAGCAATAAAATGCTGGTGCTGAAGCAATGTCCTGTAAATGGATAGCAAAGAAAAAAAAAAGGAAAACATATTGAGCCAAATGTGTTCATCTGGACTGATGTTACGTGTGTGCAATATACTGTAGATAAAACATATCCATCTTGGTACTTGGTCTTCCTGTAGCCATAACCAGATTTTAAGCACAACACAGTGCGTGCTTGGACTTTCTTATTACATGCGGTCCGAACCACTTATTAGGATAGTTTCCCTTTTTGCTTATAATAGTGGATGTTTGCTTTACTTGTTCGTCTGTTGTGTATGTATACTCTATTGTAATAATGTGTATGGTAATTACAAGTGTGTATGTCTATTTATATTATGTGTAGTAATACTCTCTAAGTGTCATTTGCTAGGTTTTTAGAGCTTCATGTATGATGAAATATGCATAACTCATTAGATCGACTACCGAAAAATGATTCGTAGATACATGTCTATAGATGTAGTGTAATAGTAACATTCACACACAAAAATGGCACAAATCACATGTGTTGCAGATGATGAATACAATATATAACATTGAGTTCATTGTGCAAGGTATTATGCACATACTCTTTCATAGTCAATTTTAATACACATAAACTGCCTTTCGTTCAACTTTCACTCTCGCATTCACTATGCATTCGCTTGTTAAGAATATACTTTTTATACACTCTAACATGCCATCTGTATGAAACTTATCACATGTAGTGCATTTGTCAAAATTGAAAACATCATTTACTTCTAACGCATTCGTCTCTTGTTGGTCTGGCTCAGTTTCAACTTCGCTGTCTGAACTAGATGTTTCAATCAGCACAGCGTTAGCATTCTTCAACATCTTTCGTCCTTCACACTCGTTCAAAAAATGCCCGTAATTACGGCAAAAGAAGCTTTTTCTTGTTCTTTTGTATTGGCTACATTTTTTTTTTGGTATTAGTTTGTTGTTTGGTAACAATAGATTCTAACTATGAAGTGTGATTTATAGTTAGGATTCTTGTCACACATTTCATATTGTCCGTGTTTACAATAACCAAATGGAGTTACTTTTCATCTAGATTTATTTTTGTCTGTGAATGGTGTTGTTCTGTAAAAAGTGGCAGCCGCTGCTATGTTGATTTCGTTAGAATTTACAGTAAAAATGTCTCGATTCGCTGTAACAAAAAAGCTGACCCTTTTTGTTCGATCTGTTCAAGATTCTGACAGTCACTTTCTTGAAGAAACTTTGCAAATGCGGTCGGTAAAGATGTTATGTTCTTATTTCCTATCATGAGGTCTTTAAGTAGATCAAAACTTTTGTTAACTTTGGTTGCGTTTAACCGCTTGGAAAAAGTATCTTGCACTTCTGAAACGTAGTCCAGGAACGTGTGATTTGACTTAGGGATTAATTTAGCAAATTGTAGTTGGTACCCTGAAGCGTCACTATGAAAGTGTTGCATTATGCGTTCTCTGATGCAATCGTAATCTTTCCTTAGATCTTGAGGAATTGTTTCCATTACTTTGAGAGGTTCGAGGGCGAGGTTTCGTATGTAGATAATAGCCCATTGATCTTTTGGAATCTCGTGGGGTTTCATAAGAGTTTCGAAATTTTGGGTCCAGGCAGATATGCACGAAATTGTTTGACTATGCCTTGGTACTTTTTAAATTTCTGTTCTTGTTATTTACTTTCTAATTTTTTTATTTTTTTTTTTGGTGGCTATATGCACTTGCGATTCAATTTCTAACTGTTTTAGTTCAATCTGTGTTTCCGATTCTAATTCTTTCTGTTTTTGTGCTGCTGCTAAATCTAATTCTTTCTGTTACTGTGCTGCTGCTAACTCTAATTATTTCTGTTTTGTAGCTGATTCTAATTGCTTAGCTGCCAGTTCTAATTCTTTCTCTTTGGCTGCTAATTCTGCTAGTTGATTTTCGTGTTCGCGTTGTTGCGCCCTATCTTGTCTATCTGAAATTTCCTTTTCACTCCATTGCCTTAGTTCTTCCCCTTAGTAAACTAGCCTTTTGCCTGCTTCAATGAAGTCTTTTAATGTTGAAATTTTCACAAATTGTAGTTACACTAAATTTAACACACCAAAATAGATTATTTCCCTTGGAGTAATTTTACAATAATAATGACAACTTAATGTATATACGTTAGAAAAAAAATAAGTGCCTGTTTAGTTTTAACTATCAAAAGAAAATGGGCACTTAGCTGAATTTTATGAACTTCAGCACCACGGGGTGGCTATTTGAACTTGATGGTTTACATTCGTACATAACCTTCTGTGGAGACCAAAAAAAATAGTAATTTCTGTAGAATGTTTTGTCAGTCAGGTGACATGCGTCTGGGAAGAGAATTTTCTTTATTAGGAGTGTGCAATATGACTTTCGTCTGAACTCTGTCGTTTAAGTGTCTGGATAGGAAGTTTTCTTCCGTCGGGTTGTCTGTAATTGCTTGGTTAAGCCAAAACCAGTCGAGAGTCCCCCGAACCCTGATTTCTTGGTTACGCCAAGACAGGACAAGAGTCTCCCATGTTTCCTGTCAAAGTCTCACGTCACTCGTTCGTCTGTGACTCGACAGGAAATTGACATGTGTACAAAAGTCAGTCAGCTGTGACAAATATGATCAAAATTCATTTAATATTGGAAAAACCACAATATACATTATCACAATATTTCGCGCTCAGCACTGCGCTTGTCCGCTCAAATCATAATAGCTTCTCTCACACTGTGAGCTCACACACAGTCGGATCTCAAATATATCATAGTGCTAGCAAACATTCAGATAGGCAATACAAGTCACTCTCTCAAGCAAAACATCCAGACACGTCCTTACTCATTCAAAGCCCAGTCTCGTCTCCCCAAAACTTTCACTCTGGGTTCCTATCACGTGGTATATAATCACGTGTCGCCTGAAGCCATCGTGGTCAGTACTGCGTCGCAGTACTGAGTCGTGTCCTGTCCGTGAACTAAGGATCAGTCCGTCTATTGACGACTGGTCTCACTTAGTCCAGTCCAAGGGTATACTGTCCTGTCTTGTTCAAGGGCATGTTGTCCTATCTTCTGTTCCCATGTCCAGTCTCTAGGATCTGTCCTCTCTATCAGGTCTCTAGGACTCTGACACTCCTCATAGAACAAATCCTTTACATCACTTGAGGAAGTGAGTGTCGGTCCATATGCAGTGATAATGTTGGCAAAACCACAAGAGGTTGACAAGCTCAGAGATAATTGTCTGTCATTACCTCCAGCTGGAATTTCAGTCATTTCCTGTAGCGAATTCTTCACTGCAAAGCCTTGTTGCCTTTTTTTTCTCCCTGCTCTCTACCCTTCCAAAAAAGGTGTAATTGTTTTCCCTGAGGGACCCTTCCTCAGCGAGGAGAGTCTCCTGCAGGCCAGCAATATCAATATTAAGACGATTGAGTTCGGCATCAATCACAGCCATTTTTCTCACATCGTCTATATTCGTCAGGTTAGTGGAAAATCCTGGACACGTGGTTCTTACGTTCCAGGTTGTAAGCCGTAGCTTGAGGTTTCTATTTTATTCTTTTTAGTAATACCTGGTGCATTGGTTTTTCAGCCTGCGATTCATATTTTGTACTAGCCGCAATGACCCATTGAAGCAGTCAGGCTGTGACGGATCAGCACCCAATTGGCTGGGGGATGCCCAGCTTGAGGCGGGAGGTAGATGATCAGTGACACCTGTAGGTGTCTCCCACCATCAGAGGCTACGCGTGGCACCCCATGTGTTACAAGGACTTTATAACCCGTAACTGCTACCTCACGCTTTGACTCCGAGACCGGTTAAGACCAGGGATGGAGTTAACTTCTCCATAGCACAAAGCCTGAGCTAAAATATAGAGACCATGTGTTGCCCATGCAGCATGATCCCTCTCTCTGCCTGTCCAGTTCACTTCAGAGGAAAGATAACAGCAATACATCTGGAACAAGACAAGCTGCAGAAGCAGCCGGATCAGCAAAGTAAAGCTCTAACTGTCCGCCTTTCGGAGCTTCGATTTTAGACCAGCTGTCAATCAAGGCCTGGTCTGCCCTGCCATGACATTTTGTCTTTGGGTTGCATTTCCTCGCACCAGGATAAGGCTTGTACCTTCCCAATTGCGCTCTTCCGCCCGAAGCCGTTAGCACAATGTGGGGTGTCGGGTTTGGTAAGCGCCGCCCAACATACGGCGCTAGCAGAAGGCAGATAGTACCGTCTACTGTTATTACGGTAGCTCAGTCATATCTGACTATACCTGACTGTGAAACGAAAGAAGAACATATGTGGTAAACAGTGAATGAAAGAAGAAGAACATATGTGGTAAACAGCGAATGAAAGAAGAACATATGCGGTAAGAGTTTCAAATGTTTGATAGAATAACTTTACATTTCCCATGATGTGGATATTTTCAGGGTATCTTTCAGGAGGTGAAGATTATTACAGACACACACACCCATACGACAACACAGATTATCTTGACCTCAGAGATAACAACGGACCTGTGCGGAATGAGACCGGACATTACTCGGCTAACCTATTCACCAACAAGGCTATTGATGTAGTCAAGTCACACAACACATCCAAGGTAAATTGTCACGTCACATAACACACCCAAGGTAAAGCACTGATTATTGTTTGTCATGTCACACAAATTGTTTAGTGTAAATGTAACACATCTGAGGTGAATGGTCATTGGACACTTCTAAGATAAACTGTTGATTGTTTACTTCACGTCACATAATACCCAATAATCAATCTGTTCCGTAATAGAATAGGTATGGTTTTGTAAACAGCTTTGCATCTCTGTACAATGTTGAGGTAATGGAAGAATTATTATTCTTCTGATTGTTCATGCTATGCGGTTTTGGTGATCATGTTTGTCCACAGCCTTCTGTCTCGCGTACTGCCAATCTTCTTATAGTCCATGCCTTGTGGCGTGGGTGATCATGTCTGTCCACAACCGCGTACTGCCAATTATTTCTGATGCTGATGTTCTTCCGTGCCATGATGTAAGGTTGCCCAACATATTCTCCCTGTCTTCCCTGGGAATTAATAGAGGGATTTAATACAGGGGTTTAATATAAAGATTTAATAGAGGAATTAAATAGGGGGATTTAATAAAGGAATTTAATAGAGGGATTAAATAGGGGAATTTAATAGAGTGATTTGATGTAGGAATTTAATAGAGGGATTTAATAGAGGTATTTAATATAAATATTTAATAGAGGAATTAAATAGTGAAATTTAATAGAGGAATTTAATAGAGGGATTAAATAGGGGAATTTAATAGAGTGATGTGATATAGAACCAAGAGGAAGACCTAGAAGCAAATACCTGGATCGCTTGGACTCGTGGCCTGGTCGAGACAGAAACACCGATCTGATCCACGACTCTGGAGATCGAGTTAGATGGCAAAACATGACCGCCCACGCTTACCGGCATGACACATGATGGATGGATGGATGTAGGAATTTAATAGAGGGATTTAACAGATGAATGTATTAAGGAATTGACAGAGGGATATAATAGAGAAATTTATTAGAGGAATTTAATAGAGGAATTTAATAGAGGAATTTGACAGCTGTATTTTCTTGTCCCACGTCTGCTGAATTAGGACATTTTGAACCACACAATGAACATCACACAACACACAATGAACATCACACAATGAACATCACACAATGAACATAACACAATGAACATCACACAATGAACATCACACAACACACAATGAACATCACACAATGAACATCACACAATGAAAATCACACAATGAAAATCACACAATGAACATCACACAATGACCATCACACAATGAACATCACACAATGAACATCACACAATGACCATCACACAATGAACATCACACAACACACAATGAACATGACACAATGAATATGACACAATAAACATGACACAATGAACATGACACAATGAACATCACGCAACACCCAAAAAACATCACACAACACACAATGAACATCACACAACACACAATGAACATCACACAACACACAATGAACATCACATAACACACAATGAACATCACATAACACACAATGAACATCACACAACACACATGAACATCACACAATACACAATGAACATCACACAACACACAATGAACATCTCACAACACACAATGAACATCACACAATGAACATCATACAATGAACATCACACAACACACAATGAACATGACACAATGAACATGACACAATAAACATGACACAATGAACATGACACTATGAACATCACACATCACCAAAAAAACATCACACAACACACAATGAACATCACATAACACACAATGAATATCACATAACACACAATGAACATCACACAACATCCAATGAACATCACACAATACACAATGAACATCACACAACACACACTGAACATCATACAACACACAATGAACATCACACAGTGAACATCACACAGTGAACATCACACAATGAACATCATACAATGAACAACACACAATAAACATCAAACAATTAAGATCACACAATAAACATCACACAACACACAATGAACATCACACAATGAAAATCACACAACACACAATGAACATCACACAATGAAAATCACACAATGAAAATCACACAATAAGCAATGAACATCACACAATGACCATCACACAATGAACATCACACAACACACAATGATCATTACACAACACACAATGAACATCACACAATGATCATCACACAACACACAATGAACATCACAGAATGAACATCATACAATGAATAACACACAATGAACATCATACAATGAACATCATACAATGAAATTCACACAACACACAATGAACATCACACAACGCACAATGAACATCACACAATGAACATCACACAACACACAATGAACATCACACAACACACAATAAAGATCACACAATGAACATCACACAATGAACATCACACAACACACAATGAACATCACACAACACACAATAAAGATCACACAATGAACATCACACAATGAACATCATACAACGAACATCATACAATAAAAAACACACAATGAACATCACACAACACACAATGAACATTATCCAATGAAAATCACACAACACACAATGAATATCACACAACACACAATGAACATCACACAATGAACATCACACAACACACAATGGACATCACACAACACAATGAACATCACACAATGAACATCGCACAACACACAATGAACATCACACGATGAACATCACACAAGGAACATCTCACAATTAACATCACACAACACACAATTAACATCACACAACACACAAATCACACCAAACAACGGCATCTGATATTTGCTTTTTCCTTGTTTTAATCTCCATCATAAAAGAGCACCTGAGGTTTATGTTTATTTCTTGTATGTATTTCTTAGAATATTTTAAAACAAGAGGGCACACACGCCGACACTCACTCTTTCTCTCACTCACTCACCCACTCTCTCTCTCTCTCTCTGTCTCTCTCTCTCTCTGTCTCTCTCTCTCTCTCTCTCTGCCTCTCTCTCTCTCTATCTATCTATCTATCTATCTATCTTTCTATCTATCTCTCACATTCACTTCTCACTCTCTCACTCATTCACTCACTCTCTGACACCTTCACTCACTCACCCACTCTCACTATCTCTCTCTATCTCTCTCACACTCTCTCACTATCTCACTCACTCACTCTTTGACACCTTCATTCACTCACCCACTCTCTCTCTCTCTCTCTCTCATCACTCTCTCACTCACTCACTTTCTGACACCTTCTCTCACTCACCCACTCTCTCTCTCTATCTCTCTCTCTCTCACACTCACTCTCTCACTCTCTCACTCACTAACTCTCTCACACCTTCACTCACTCACCTACTCACTACCATACACACACATATATCTAAAATTTACATAACAACTAGTCAATCTGTGTTATTTATTCATTGGCTCTTTCTACACTCTGATGTGTGAAGTGCATTGTGTTTATTCTGCTAAAATATATAATTTGTTGGTTATATTGTTCACAACAATGCATTCGCTTAGTGAATGTACACACAAGCTACCAACAATAGGTTGAACGATTTATTGCCTGGTATATTTCACTGCATCTCGTCATGTGCATTATGCAGATTTATATAAATTTATATTGAAAGACTGTGTTTTAAATTTGTGATTACTATGGGAATAACAAATGCTTGACACACGAACAGTATCAGTGAGTGTGTTTTAAATATTTCAGAAAAATAATAACTCATTTATTCACTTCATATGATGTATGTTTTTCAGCCGCTGTTTTTGTACCTGGCCTATCAGTCCGTGCATGGTCCTCTGCAAGTTCCAGCAAAATATGAAAATAGGTACAGAAACATCACAAACCGAGACAGGCGTATCTACGCAGGTGAGACACCTGTGTCTCGCGAACTCATTGTATACCAAGATATTATAAATATGATCATACTACATTTAGTCAGCTGACATCATTGTGTAGACGTGATCACAGCATGGGTTGACATAGTTACATTCATAATTACTATACTACAATGACAGTAGCAGACGTGATCACAGGCTGTGGTGACATAGTTACATTCATAATTAGTATACTGCAGGGACAGTAGCAGGCGTGATCACAGGCTGGGGTGACATAGTTACATTCATAATTACTATACTACAGGGACAATCAGCATTCCTTCACTCTGACACCTGCCGACAGAGGCAAGACCCATATGTTCTGAGCGAGACATCAATCAATCAACCAGTCAGTCAAATTAACAGTCAAACAGACAGTTGGTAAAATATGACTGAATGAATTCATCAATTAATTTATCAATCACTCAGTCAGTCACCAGTCACTCACACAATTGATAAATCTGCTAGTCAGCCAGTCAAATGATTGATCAATCAATCAGTCTACCAAGCAGTCCAAGCAATTGATCAACCAATCTCTCAATCAATCAGTCAGTCTGTCAACTGATCTATGAGTCAGTCAGTCATTCTATCCCATGCAACTCACAATACGGTAATCATTACTCAGAATCAAAGCATCTTAATATTCGTCATCATCATCCAGTGGCTGTCCTGTACAGAACATTACCTCCATACCAGTCTTTCAAAATATGTCTCTATCACAGTGTTCTCAACCGGTGGAGAATTCCCCCCCCCCCCCAGAGGGGTATTTTAGGGTTTCCGGGGGGGGGGGGGAATTAAGATTATATCAAGATCGCGTTAATACAAGAAACTATTACTTTATATTGTTTTTTTACCACCATACTTTACGTTTCTGTACTTCTTACCCTTCTGAAATTTATTTATAACGTAAGTAGACCCGCAAATCACGTTTTATGTAGACGTCTAGACTTGTTCTAGTATGTGTTATTAAATTTAGTTTCTATGTTTATGTATACTGTGTAATGGCGGGGGTGGGTGGGAGGGGGGGGAATTTATAGGGAGGAAATACGAAAGGGGAGGGGGGATGCCGTTCTGAAAATATAGTGAAGGGGGCACGGGCCAAAAAAGGTTGAGAACCACTGCTCTATCACAAGCCAAATGTTCTGTCTCTGTCACTGCTATGTGTCAATTAAAAAGTCGCTTAAAAGTCGACAGGATCGACTTCATTGCACCGGATTTGTATCCCATAATTCTCAGTCTTTTTCTGCAGCGCGGAAATCGTTACACAAAGTACAAACTCCGTAGCTCCAGCAACGACCCCCAAGATTATCCTTAAAAAATGCACTCGTGAATCGAAGGATGCGGAGCGAAATTGAACCCACAACCTTCGGAGCCCGAGTCTGACGACTTGATCCTTCGCCACGGAAACTCCCGTATGTGTCAATTATCTATCACATCTTGAATATAATCTACGCTGTCATTTTCCTTCTCTGTTTCCTCATTACACCTCCGTCCATAATCATACGTTCCAGACATTCAAGCATGACTTTTCTCATACCAAACAAGTTTTAGTTTTTCCACATGTTATTTGTCTTAAAAGCTAGACTTCTTGATTAATGAGTCCTTGTTGGATAGGTCTGATTGTTCTCTTGTTTGTGGGACTAATTTGTTATACTCTTCTTTAACATATTCAACTGCACAATTGTGCTTTTCAGTTGATTTGTTTCACATAGTGTATATTGCTACAAGAAACAAGCAATCTCTTAGTATTTTGTTCTATCTGTTACAGTCTATGAAGTTTTTAAAGTGCTTTAGTTGTTGTGGTGCATTGTTTGTTATTTTTAATTTATGTCATCACATTTTCAATGTTTGTCTCTCTGTTTATTAATATGGAATAACTAACAAAGATTGTCAGAAAGAGGCTAATGAAACTAGAACATTATATACAACAATAAGAAAGAGACAAACAGCTGTCTTTGGTCTGGAAAATGTTTCTAGGTGGATTGAGAAATTGGCAAGGAGGGATATCATCAGCAGAGTTGATGAAGAACACCAAGGACCGCAATCTGTGGAGAGACATGAACGCCTACTCCAGCTGGCAGGGCACTTGATAATGATACATATATCTGTTGTTTTATCGGTTGTCGTCATATTTATTTTTGTTGCATTGAGATAAAGCCATTAAAATGCATTGTTACATTTCCAGGTATGGTCTCAGCCACTGAAATACATTGTTACATTTCCAGGTATGGTCCCAGCCACTGAAATACATTGTTACAATTCCAGGTATGGTCTCAGCCTTAGATGAAGGTGTAGCTAATTTAACCCAGGCACTCAAAGACAAGGGACTCTGGGGCAATACCGTCTTGATATTTTCTACAGGTAAGATTCTCTACGTGATTATCACAGATCATGGGTCGGTAACCTTTCCGTAGTGTCGTGCCGAGGTAATGTTACAAATGAACTAATGAACCATCATGAACTAATACATACGTTTTTGTCTATAAGATTGAAATGAGCATATGTCAAATGCTTGCTTTTTATACATTTTAATAGCACTGTATTTCATAATAATAATGTTGGTTACGAGATGATCGGGAGAGAAAGGAAGGACAGAAGTGAAAAATCATCAAAGTCATTCATTGTTGCTCCATACTTATACAGTTTGCATCAGATCGGACATATTTACCTATCAAGTCAACCAACTTCATTTTGAAGTGATGTAAAAATAAGAAGAGCTTTAAAAGTACATGCTTCTATTTAATTACAAATTCAGATTTTACAATGAGATGACGTATTGTATTTTAATTCATGTACCAAGCTTGACACATGTGTCATAGGTTGAAGTCACCTGCCCTAGAGCATTATAGAGAAATTGTAAATGAGACAGTGTAAAAACCTGGAGACGTCACTAGCAGAGATGATCAGTTATCGCCTGAATGTTGTGTGCTATCATTGGCTTCATATCATAAATTTTCCATAGATTTGTGAAACCCTGAAATTGTTTAAAAGAACCTTCTTCTTCTTCTGCGTTCCTCCGGTGAGTTTTTTCGGACGTGACTGCGTTGTGCCTGTTTACAACAGAACTGCGTTCTTGCGCCGTTAGGCCGACACATCCGACTTCTGCAGATGTTAGTTGACCGGGTTAACCTTCCCGGGTGTTTAAAAGAATGATTCAGTTATGATGGGAACTGCCTTATTCAAGATTATCATTGATCAAATTTACACAGCAATATCTTCACAATAATGTATTCCCTTTGTGAATTTACACACACAAGCTACAGACAATAGCTTCCAAGATTTACTGCCTCGCTCCATATTCAAACGGTATCAGAGACTGTGTGTTGTTTATTTCAGCCAAAATATGATTTGTTTATTCACTTCATACGATATATAATTTTACAGTGTGCGCCTGGTGAGATCAGCAAAATATACCAGGCAATAAATAAGCAAAATCTTTGTGAAGTGAAGCAATTGTATGCAGTACACAAAGAAGTTCATTTGATAAATATTGTTTGTAAAATTATTGAAAGTCAACCAAGATGTCATGGAATAAACTGATGCAAACAATGTAAAATTAAGCCAAGGTTTACTTAAGCTGAGTCAAGAACCAACATCAATGTACCCGGGACATACCATAAGAGCCCTGTTCTCATCTTCAACAGCCAGTGAAGAGTCCAAATACTAATGGTATTTTTATACATCCGTCTGTCTCGGAGTACTGATTGTCGGCCCGCTCGTCTGATCAAACCCTGCCACCCCATTCTCTCCAGGCTATGATGATTTATCCGTTCATCTACACTATACACACGATCCGAAGTGGCCCTGGCCACATCTGCCTTATCATGCTCCCCACCCAACAATGCAGACCCAACCAATCTGCCCGTCTGCTCTTTTCCCAACACACCAGCATTTCCTGGGGGAAATAGCCAACAGATGCTCCCTATCTTTATTTTATTTAATTAATGTAAGCCACTCTGCACAAAGCATGCCTGTCTTCACCTTTCTCAGTGTGCTCTGTGAGTCTTTTATAATCATGACATGTGTGGTCTATTTGTCCTCCAGCCAAAGGAAAGCCACTGTGATTGCATGCGCCTCCATTCCTAGAGGTGTAATGGGATAAACAGATGCACATATTACAATGTTGTGAATTACAGTATTACAATGTTGTGAATTACAGATGGGTAAGAGATCTCAGGGTCGGCCTCTACTACGATACAAAGATGTGTGTAAGCGGGACATGATTGATACAGGCATTGATAATGCACATTGGGAGCAAGTCGCCGCTGAACGTGTTGCATGGAGGGCAAATATCAGAAATGGAATAAAGTCAAAGGAGAAAATTATTGCAGAAAAGTCACACACCAAGCGTTTGAGACGTAAGATGGTGCATGATGGTGGAAATGACCACATGTTCAGATGCACCCACTGTGAACGGACATTTACAGCGCAAATTGGCCTTATCAGTCACACTCGCTACCGCCATAGTTAAAAGTTATGCCTTTTTAAAGCACAAACTATCGTCTGTCAAGACGGCAAGGTGCCAGTGAATATTACAATGTACACAGACAGATAAATACAACCAGATGAGAACATTTGGGAGTCATACAATCAAGTAATAATTCCATTTAATTAACACAAAGCAAACGGATTGTAACTTTTTTCCAGTAAGGAACTCTTCTGACAGTCGATTCCGGTCAAGATGGCGGCGGACGGCTGTGTTGTTTTGTGACCGTTCCCTTTTTCGAGTAGGAGATGGATATTTTCATCTCTTGCGTGTAATTTGTGTTATGATGTATAACCAGGAATTTCTTCTCAAGATCTGCGCCATTGCTACAGAGTTCGTGCACTGAGCGAAGCAATCTTTGAGTGAATTTTCGCAGCGTGTGTTTCTGTGGTGTTCGGTTTTTCACCATGGCGGAACAACGTTTGTCCTCCGTGCGGAGGGCAGTCAAACTAACAAGGCGGCGGGTGCGGCGGGATTGCCGCAAGCGGCAAGGCATACTAGGTGGGGCAAAACGCCTTAGACTCAAATGTGACCGTATGGGCCTCAGGAATACGCGTATTCTAACACAACGAGATCCTATTCTGGAAAACCTGGTATACAGGAACGACATTGTAGCGCTCCAGGAGACAAGACTGGGTGATCAGTTACTTCAAATTGCCGGCTTTAAATGTTTCTACAACAGGCGATATCTGGGAATGGCGATTCTCATTCGCGACAGTATGGTGGCTTCAGAGCTAGACATGTCCAGCTTGGACAATGACGACATACAAATACAGGCGGTTAGAGTTCAATCCAGTCTACTATTCGTGTTGGTTAATGTTTATGCCCGTAACGCGAGTGTGGATTCCCAGAAAGTGGCAGTGCTTAAGTGACATATTAGGTCACGAGAGAAATGATATTTTCTGTGGCGCTTTCAACGCTAAAGGCAGATCATGGGGAAACATTTCCTCCAACACACCGGGGTAGGAGCTCGAGACTGCACTTGAAACCATTGACCTGGTTTGTATCAACAGTGGCTGTGTCACCAGGACAGCAAGCCGTCCAGGAGATGAGGACAGTGCTATTCATCTGGCGCTGGTTTCTCCTTCACTTACTACAGTGTGTAGATGGGTGTCCTAGGACACCACGGCAGCGACCACCACCCTTGCAGCATATTGGTGGAGAAAGGCAGAACCAGGCATCACAAGTCAACGGTCAAGACTTTCCAGTATGACAGTACGGGGAAAGATGTGGTGAGCGACAAGTGCAGAAAGCTTCAGGGCAGGAAACAACGCTGGGAGTGGCCACCTTGGTGGAATTTTGAGGTGGAGAAGGTCTGGGTCGATAAGCGTAGTGCTGTAAGGATTCACATTCTTCTATCTTCCTGCTCTTTTATCACCCTTCTGTGTCAAGGCATTATAAGTGATTGTATTGAAATCTCTTTTTTTTTTTTAAATTTTCAGCGTGGTGTGACTTCAGAGTACAGAGACAATCGCATTCCAGCATGTAGCAATTATAACAGAAACGACAGTCTCGTTCCAGCATATATCTATTATAACACAATAGACAGCCTCATTCCAAAATGTAGCTCGAAGTTGTTTTTACTTTTCAGGATAGAGAGAGACTACGCATTGTCAAGTAAATGTGTCAGGAGGTAAAACTGAAACAGAATAAGTTGAAGTAAGAAGCGATGAGGTTAAGGAAAGAACTATTGATGCAAAGTTGGAGAAAAATTACTTGAAAAGAACTGTTGATGCAATGTTGGAGGAAAACGTCTGTCTTGGATAAGACTGTTGATGCAATGTTGGAGAAAAATGACTTGGATAGAACTGCTGATACAGTGATGGAGAAAAATCACTTGGATAGGATTGTTGACGCAATGATGGAGAAATATCACTTGGACAGAGTGGATTATTGTGACAATAGTCTGGGCCAGTAGGGGTGACAGATTTTATTACCTTTGCATTTCAGATAACGGTGGCCAAATTCATGCAGGAGGAAACAACTACCCGCTTCGAGGATGGAAGCATTCGCTTTGGGAGGGAGGTTTGCATGGTGTTGGTTTTGTGGCTGGAGGGGCACTGAAACGAAGTGGAGCTGTCAGTCAGGAGTTGATTCATGTTTCTGATTGGTTCCCTACTTTAATTAGACTAGCTGGTGGAGATTTGAACGGAACGAAACCATTGGATGGTTTTGACCAATGGGATACAATCAGGTAATATAGATATATAGAAATGTAAATCACATGTTGAAACATGCAGGTTTTTTTAGTCGTAATTCTTTAATGCCGGTTTCCATGGCGAACGACTTACGGATGAGGTTCGTAATCCCGTATACCCGCGTTCGAAACACAGCTGCATGAAATTTGACAGTAGACCGTGTTGCCTTGGTTTTCGTTGGTATCAGGGCCGATCGTTGAGAAAACAATGGCAAACTACTGAATGTAAACTTGCCAAGAGATTACAGTGGCAGAAATGCTGGTGTTGACTGCGATGTCCTGTAAAAAGGATATGCTAAAAAATTCTTTAACGATTTTAATTTAAAAGAAATCTTACATGTGAGTAATAATGGAAACATTGGCAGTAACCAATGTCTTTAACCAGCTTGGCCTGAGGAAGTTCTCACATATACATATGTCATGCATGACTCAATGAACATACTGAAGTACTCACATACACATGAATTATGAGTGACTCATTAAACATGCTGAAGAAGGTCCAATCTGCCCTCAGATGACATGAGTGGCTCGACACAGTCGGTACATTAAAATTAGTCAAACTAACTTGTATCTACGCACCAAGCCACTCAGGCATGATAGGTAATAATTAAGCCTATAGGCTGACAGAAATGGCAGTGACTGAGGGGGGAAGGGTGGTGGGTGAGCCAGACAATATCAGCTTCATTTATGTCTCTACTTCTCTTCTTCTTCTGTGTTTAGGTTTTCCTATATTTCTTGTGCCCAGTGGGGATTCCCAACAAAGTCCTTTATAGTTAAAATATTCTCAGGTTTTCTCAATGTCTGTCTTATCCAGTGCATGAGACAGACTGCTAAATTTATATTGTACGGTAGTTAGTGAGAAGAACAGCATCAACTACCATCAATGGCCCTACATCAAAGATCATCTGCGACGAGACCAAGAGGACGCCCATGAAGAAAATGGATTGACGACATCAAAGAGATTGTACAGCCACACGGAATGACACTATCCAGTGCCGCCCTTCGGGTGCTGGAGCGCATATTATTCCTCCCCACGGCGCTTGACGACAGAAGTGAAAGATGGTGATGATCATGATGAGTTGGGAAGAAGAAGACTGGGGAGGAGAAAAACATAAAGGCAGAAGGTGCATGAGGAGGTGAGGAAAGAAATTAAACAACGATCCCTACACTGGTCAGTTGGACTTCTCGTCCTTGACTTGGGGACGTAAATTACAAGTACTTCTGAAGTCGGAGTGGGTTTGCCTGATGGAGAGGGACACTGTTAATAGGGAAAGCTAATCTACATTAAGAATTCAATCCAGTGCTACTAGAAGTAGTATGCACGGACTACGCTCGATTTCAAAGCAAGTGAGCGCAAAACAAAAGTTTATGTTGACTTTTGAAGTTCTGAGTTATTTCTAAAGACCTTGTTTGTTAAGATTTCACTGTTTCTAAACAAGACTTAGATCATAGTTTAAATCACTCCGCGTTAAAATAAAAAAAATACAAAGACTTTTAAAGTTAATAATTATTTAAAATACAATTTATATATTTCTTTATTCAAGCAATGGACTCCCCTCAAAGCGTACAGTTCTGCTCCACAACATCGACATCCTGGAGCCAAAGAAAGGGGTGCGTCTGCATAACACCACCTGGGACACCCGGGTCAGGGCAGCTATCAGAGTCGGGGACTACAAGCTGATAACCGGAGACCCAGGGAATGGCAGCTGGATCCCTCCACCTGATGGCCACCATTACTCTGTACCTGGTGGGTATCACATTTCTTAGTACACTACTATCAGGTGACAGGTTAGGATTACCCTGCAACAGGTGTTTCTGTAGAGCATTAATGGGGCAGAATGGCTTGATGGTAAGGCATCCGCCTCTAACTCACGCAGACGAGGATCATCTTGCAGTGTGGACTGTTCGGACTGTTAGTACCTAAGACAAGTGTGGTATACTCCCCTCTGATCCCGGGGAAGTGGATCGGATGTCTAACTTCCTCAGGCAAGGGCAAAAACTTGGAGCACTCGTATCCACATTGTACATGTTATAAATCCTTTGCCATTTGGAAATGGAAATTCTTTTACTTATTTTTACTTATAGTCCATGTGGTGTTGATGATTATGTCTGTTCATAGCTTTCTGATTTGAGCACTGTCAGTCATTTCTGATACTGACGTTCCATCATGCCATTATATCAAACTGTTGATCATTTCCTCTCTCGGTCTCCCCCTGCCTCACCTCCCCTCCACCTTTCCTGTTGTCACGGTGTATTCTAACTTTCACCTTCTCATGACATGCCCAAAGAAAGGGGACTGTCTTCTTCTGATGTGAGTAACCACTTCTTTCTGTGGGTTAACTTCTTTCAAGATGTCTTCATTACTCTTTATGCCCATCCACGGCGATCCATACATCATTCTTCTATCGTCTTCTTGTTCGTCCCTCTGTCAAGGAAAGCATATCACGCCTAGTTACGAACCCCAAAAGACAGTGTGTCTGATATCGGCATGCATTTGTGTAAGATTTACTTCCTTTATACAGACTCCATCCAAGATAACGGGCTCTATAAACCGTGGGTAGGGTTTCCTTTCTAAAAAATTTGCCAAGGCAGTATTCTAAAGGCCTGCACTTTGCAATTACCAGCTGCTGTGGGATTATTATTCAGCCAATACTAATAGTACGATAATTTTCATGTCAATACAATCAATCAATCAATCAATCAATCATGTGCCATGCCGGAAAGCATGGGCAGTCATGACTCGCCATTTCACTCGATCACCAGTGTCGTGGATCAGCTCAGTGTTCCTGTCTCGTCCTTGCCATGTGGCCAAGCCATCCAGGTATTTTTCTCTCGGTCTTCCTCTTGGTCTGTTCCCTTCGATCTTGCCAGTTGTCATTAAGTTCTCCAATCCATTTCTTCTCATAACATGTCCATGTACAACATCACCACTAATAGTACAATAGTTCTCCTGGCAATACAGCATCATCACTATTACGCCAATAGTTATCTCAATACAGCATCATCTCTAATACGCGAATAGTTATCTCAATACAGCATCATCTCTAATACGCCAATAGTTATCTCAATACAGCATCATCTCTAATACGCGAATAGTTATCTCAATACAGCATCATCTCTAATACGCCAATAGTTATCTCAATACAGCATCATCTCTAATACGCCAATAGTTATCTCAATACAGCATCATCTCTAATACGAGAATAGTTATCTCAATACAGCATCATCTCTAATACGCCAATAGTTATCTCAATACAGCATCTACACTACTACACCAATACTTATCTCAATACAGCATCATCTCTAATACGCCAAAAGTTATCTCAATACAGCATCATCTCTAATACGCCAATAGTTATCCCAATACAGCATCAACACTACTACACCAATACTTATCTCAATACAGCATCATCTCTAATACGCGAATAGTTATCTCAATACAGCATCATCTCTAATACGCCAACAGTTATCTCAATACAGCATCATCTCTAATACGCCAATAGTTATCTCAATACAGCATCATCACTACTACACCAATAGTTATCTCAATACAGCATCATCTCTAAACGCCAATAGTTATCTTAATACAGCATCATCACTAATACACCAATAGTTATCTCAATACAGCATCATCACTATAACGCCAATAGTTATCTCAATACAGCATCATCACTATAACGCCAATAGTTATCTCAATACAGCATCATCACTATAACGCCAATAGTTATCTCAATACATCATCATCACTAATACACCAATAGTTATCTCAATACAGCATCATCACTAATACACCAATAGTTATCTCAATACAGCATCATCACTATAACGCCAATAGTTATCTCAATACAGCATCATCACTAATACACCAATAGTTATCTTAATACAGCATCATCACTATAACGCCAATAGTTATCTCAATACAGCATCATCACTAATACACCAATAGTTATCTCAATACAGCATCATCACTACTACACCAATAGTTATCTCAATACAGCATCATCTCTAAACGCCAATAGTTATCTTAATACAGCATCATCACTACTACACCAATAGTTATCTCAATACAGCATCATCTCTAAACGCCAATAGTTATCTTAATACAGCATCATCACTAATACACCAATAGTTATCTCAATACAGCATCATCACTATAACGCCAATAGTTATCTCAATACAGCATCATCACTATAACACCAATAGTTATCTCAATACAGCATCAGCGTTACCAGCACAATAGTCCTACTCTCGATACAACAACAATAATTGTGCAGTTGTCCTCCTAGCTATACAGCATCAGCATTAGAAGTACAGTAGTCTTCCTCTCAGTGTAGTATCAACACATGTAGTCATATGGTTCTCCTCCACATGTTTACATCATTCACATAATTCCCGACTAGTCTGCCTTATAATGAAGCATCATTCTTAAATATTTTCAGAGATGAATGAGTCCGCTGCTAAGAACGTTTGGTTGTTCAATATCACCGCTGATCCAAATGAACACAACGACTTATCAGATGCGAAACCTGGTGTTGTTCTAACGCTACTAGAGATGCTGACCCAGTTTAATAACACAGCAGTGCCGCCTCGCTATCCACCTTCAGACCCTCGATGTAATCCATCATTGCATAATGGGGTTTGGGGTCCATGGGAGTAAAGGGCTCATCTACACAATATAAAAGGTAGAATTAAATACAGGAACACATACAGGTAGCAGGTGCTTTACGCAACAGTTAGGCTCTTTGAGTGACCGGTATAAATGGAATTTGCTCAAATTAATTCCGTGTCTATAAATGAGCCGATGGGAAATTGCCAAGCTAAGTGCAAGGAGCCAGAATGTGCACCTGCTATTTTCAGTTCAGGAGCATACATGTTACCTTTTTATATAAGCATGTGTGTGTATATATATATATATATATATATATTATATATATATATATATATATATATATATATATATATATATATATATATATATATATATATATATATATATATATATAAACTGAATTTATACATTAAAATGTGTACCAGTAGTGAGATGTCAAGGTGTTTGTTGACTTTTGAAGTTCTGAGTTCTGTTCTTGTTTGATAAAATTTCATTGTGTTTCTAAACACGATAAAGGAACATAGTTTAAAATACACCCTTTCAAAGTTGTCACTCTTCTACCAAATGTGATTAATTCACAGTGATCACTATTGGGGGAATCTACACCTGCAGAAGTTCATTTGTCTTCAGAATATTCTAGAGAGCGATCAATTCTTTCTCATCCTGCAGGAATGTCTTACATTCTGTAGCTTTAAGATTTTCGTGCAGGTCCGCATGGTCGAATGGGTAGGAACGCGTGTTGACATCCAGTGTGCTTATGCTGAGGTTAGGGGTTCAACCCCAACACAGGACAGCTAGACTAAAATATTAACCTATCATCCTTGACTTAGGGACGTAAATTACAAGTACCTCTGAAGTCGGAATGGGTTCGCCTGTTGGCGAGGGACACTGTTAATAAGGAAAGCTAATCCACACGCAAAATTCGGTCCATCACTGCTATAAATAGTGTGTATGGACTACGCTTGAGTTCAAAGCGAGCGAGCGCAAAAAAAAAAAAAATAAATAAAAATAAAAAAAAACAACCAAACAAACATATCTTCATGGAAAAGATGTATGACTTAACAAAAGTTCAGATGCATCATCATATGGAAGAATGTTTGAATGACTTATCAAGAGAACATTTACATAAACATTCACTGCCAAACAAACAAACAAAAAAACAGAGAGAAAGAGAGAGAGAATGGGTGTTTAAGAGTGAGTGGATCAGTGAGGGAGTGCATGAGAGAGAGAGGGAGTGAGTGAGAGAGAGAGAGAAAACTTATCACGAGTTCATGTACATCTTCACTGCAAACAGCGTGGGAGTGTGGTGACTTATCAAGAAATCAGTTACATTTTGACTAGGAAGAAAGTTGTTATGACTGATGCAATAAATAACCGTCATTTGAGATTAAAAAATGAATTATTGCATGTTACATATAGCTGTAAATCCTGGACGATTAGTAAATAATTCTTAGAAGTTTCAGAGATATGGTTTTAAAGAAGAATGCTGAAACTAAGACACAAAGGCAACTTATCACAAACATCAGAAAGATACAGCCATAATTGTTTGACCTCATTATGAGAAGACAAAACCTCATTTGTGATAACTGAAAACATTTGTGGAAAGAGAGATGGAGACAGACAGTGAGAGATAGAGAAAGACAGTGAGATATAGAGAAAGACAGTGAGAGATAGAGACAGGCATTGAGAGATAGAGACAGGCAGTGAGAGATAGAGAAAGACGATAAAAATCAAATCAAATCAAATCAACTTTATTAGGGTCACAAATTGGGCGCGCAGGCCCGTCTTACATTCGGCCCTTCCAATCACTCGTCTTTCGTTCATCATGAGCATTATACATTTACATAGGAAGAAAAATAAACATTGTGAAATGAATGTTGTAAACATAAACAAGGCTAATTACCATGTTATGAGGCCCATCTCCCACCTATCCATACATCACCCCACCCACACAACACCCCCACCTACCCACACACACGCGCACCAAGGGACACATACACACCCCCACCTACCCACACACACGCACACCAAGGGACACATACATACCCCACCAACCGACCCATCCCCCTCCCGCACATCCCCCACCCACACACACACTGCCCTCACCTGATCCCCCAACCAAAACACACTCGCCACCCACAAACATTCCCCCACCAACCCACACATCCCACGCCCATCCACATACACATCCTAACCCACACATCCTCTCCCCACCCACACCTCAAACCACCCATCCCCCAGCCACATCTCCATCGACAACATATTCCCCACCCATGCACACAATCCCCCACCAACCCACACATCGCACATCCACTCACACATCCCCAAACCATACACACACATCCCCACCAACTGACATGTCCCTACCCCCCCCCCCCCCACACACACACACATCTCCCTAACCACCCATACATCCCCAATCCACTCACACACACCCCACCACCCACACATACAACTTCCACCCACCCACACATGCCATAACCTAATCCCCCACCACACAATCCCCCACCCGCACATCACATACACCCCCTACCACGCACTATTCCCAACCCACGCACCACACACACACACATATCCCTCACCAACACATCCCCACTTACACACCACACACATATCCCCCACCCAGATACCACACAATATTCCCACCCACACCCACACAGATACCCTTACCCATCCACCCCACATACCCCCACTCACACACCACAAAAATCCCCCACCCACACACACATACCTCACCCACACAATATCCCCAACCAACACACCACACACCTCTCCCCACCCACACACGCATTCCCTACCCGTCCACCAACACACACTCACTCACGCATACATCCTCCACTACGCACCCACACACCCCCACCCACCCACCCCCAACCAAACATCTCTCGATCACAATACCCCTACCCACACACATCCTCCACCCACTCACACATCCCACCCCGACACATACAACTCCCTCACCCACCTACACATCCCTAAGCCACTCACACACCCCCACCCACACATTCCCCATCCACACACACACACATCTCCCACCCACACACCCCACATACTTCCCCCAACCACCACAATCCCCTACTCACCCACACATATACCCCACCCATACGCAGATTCCCCGCACCCATCACACACATCCCCCACACCACACACTATCCTCCACCCATACCACCACAAACATTCCCTCCACCCACACATCATTCACACATCCCCCACCAACACACCGCACACATATCTCAAACCCACACACCATACACTTCTCCCCACCCGCCCTTGCATCCCCAATCCACCCAACACAATCCCCTACCCACACAACCCCGCCTCCCACACATACTTCCTCAAAACATAAACACACATCCCCCGCATCCGTCCCATACACATATCCTCCACCCATACACACATCCCCCACACCCATTCCAACACCCCTACTTTCACCCCCAAACATCCATCCACACATCCCACCAACACCCACAAATACCACTAGCCACCAAAACCCATACACCCCAACCCATCCAAACGCATACCCCCACCCACACACCCCCACCCACACATATCCCCACACTCACACACATCCTCCACATACACTCACACTTCCTTACATCTAGACACATACAAAATGTCTTACGTTAGTATTGAAACTAGTATGAACAAACTCCCACACTTTACTCACACACATACACTGACAATTGTCATGAGCAGTCTCATAAAAATGTTAAACATGGAGAAAAATGTGTACATAAAATGTATGTGACGTAAAAATAGTGATGCTCTCTCTCTCTCTCTCTCTCTCTCTCTCTCTCTCTCTCTCTCACACACACACACACACACACACACACACACACACACACACACATTCACTCTCACGCTCACACATTCACTATTCCGCTCATTCATTCACTCTCACGCATTCATTCTCCCGCTCATTCACTCTCACGCTCACTCATTCACTCTCACGCTCACTCATTCACTCTCCCGCTCACTCATTCACTCTCCCGCTCACTCATTCACTCTCCCGCTCACTCATTCACTCTCCCGCTCACTCATTCTGTCTCTCATTCACACTCACTGACTCTCTCACTCAAACTACAGTAATGAACATGAGTTTATATTATGCATGATAAAATCAAATGGTATTTAACTGATAATATGACAGATGAGAATACACAAACATATGGATTCGCGTGATACATAACATGCGTGTTACACGACATGCATCTGCTCAGCTCTCTCTCTCTCTCTCTCTCTCTCTCTCTCTCTCTCTCTCTCTCTCTCTCTCTCTCTCTCTCTGTATTCTTTCATATACACACACTCACACGCATGCGCGCGCTCACACACACACACACACTAACACATCAACTCTCCCACTGTCTCACTCTCTAACACACAATCCTTCACACACACACACACACTCACTCTCTCAACGACACTCTCTCACACATACACATACACATGCACATGAACGCATGCACGCACGCATACACTCCCTCACTCACTCTCACACATACTCGTACGAATGCATGCACTGACACATTCCCCCACCATTTCTCGCTCAATCACTCTCTCCACACACACGCATGCACGTGCGAACACGCTCTCTCCCTCTCTCTGACACCCACTTTCTCTCTCTCTCTTTCTCTTTCTTTCTCTCTCTCTCTCTCTTTCTCTTTCTTTCTCTCTCTCTCTCTCTCTCTCTCTCACTCTCTCTCTCTCTCTCTCTCTCTCTCTCTCTCTCTCTCTCTCTCTCGCTCCCACACGCACACACATATATAGTGAACAATTATAGTTAAACAATTATAATGAACAATTATACTGAACAATTATACCAGTAAATGAATTATGGTGGCATATAGTCGGTATGGATTAAGTATTGAAAGGGTTCTCGGTTAAATGTGTAGGGACTCATTGGAGTTTTCAGATCTGGAGGCAGATCATTCCATAAGTGAGCACCAGAATAGGCGAAACATGTTTTGTATAGGTCCAATCTAGGCTTTGAGACATGTAACAAATTTAGGCGCTTGCTGTTCATTGCATTAGATTGAATCAGCGGCAGAAGATACTCTGGGGTATTTTGAGATATAATTGTATTCACTAATTTGGCTTTGTTGAAAAGGAAGCGCTTTTGTAGTGGTAGAAGTCTTAGATGACTGTACAAATTATTACTTTCAACGTGCTTTATGCCAGAAACCAGACGAATAGCGCGGTTTTGTAGAGAACATAGTCGTTTTAAATTAGATTTAGGGCAACCATCCCAAACTGTGGAACAGTAATCGAGATGTGATTGGATATAGCATGTGTAGAATATTTTTCGTGTGCTTTCGTCCAGGAAGTGCTGAATTTTAGCAAGTTGGTAAACTTTTTGTGCTATTTTCTTGGTAAGAGCTTGAACATGAGAGCTCCAGTTCAAATGGCTGTCTAGTGCTTTATGTTCAGTCACATTAACTATAGGTAACGTGCCCATGCAGAGTTCGAGCGGTGATCCAGTTATGCGATGAGAGATAGAGAAAGACAGTGAGAGATAGAGAAAGCATGACGAGGTCAGTGAGAGATAGAGAAAGACAGTGAGAGATAGAGAACGACAGTGAGAGATCAAGAAAGACAATGAGAGATAGAGAACGACAGTGAGAGATGGAGAAAGATAGTGAGAGATCAAGAAAGACAGTGAGAGATAGAGAACGACAGTGAGAGATAGAGAAAGACAGCGAGAGATAGAGAAAGACAGCGAGAGATAGAGAACGACAGTGAGAGATCAAGAAAGACAATGAGAGATGGCGAACGACAGTGAGAGATAGACAACGACAGTGAGAGATGGAGAAAGATAGTGAGAGATCAAGAAAGACAGTGAGAGATAGAGAACGACAGTGAGAGATAGAGAAAGACAGGGAGAGATAGAGAAAGACAGTGAGAGATAGATAAAGACAGTGAGAGATAGATAACGACAGTTAGAGATAGAGAAATATAGTGAGAGATCAAGAAAGACAGTGAGAGATAGAGAAAGACAGCGAGAGATAGAAAAAGACAGTGAGAGATAGAAAACGACAGTGATAGATGGAGAAAGATAGTGAGAGATCAAGAAAGACTGTGAGAGATAGAGAACGACAGCGAGAGACAGAGAAAGACAGCGAGAGATGGATAAAGACAGTGAGAGATAGATAACGACAGTGAGAGATAGAGAACGACAGTGAGAGATCAAGAAAGCCAGTGAGAGATAGAGAACGATAGCGAGAGATCAAGAAAGACAGTGCGAGATAGAGAACGACAGCGAGAGATAGAGAAAGACAGCGAGAGATAGTGAAAGACAGTGAGAGATAGATAAAGACAGTGAGAGATAGATAACGACAGTGAGAGATCAATAAAGACAGTGAGAGATAGAGAAAGACAGCGTGAGATAGAGAACGACAGTGCGAGATGGAGAAAGACAGTGTGAGATGGAAAAAGACAGTGAGAGATAGAGAACGACAGTGCGAGATGGAGAAAGACAGTGAGACATAGAGAAAGACAGTGAGAGATAGAGAAAAACAATTAGCGAGAGAGAAAGACAGTAAGAGAATATTCTTGTATCATGGCACGGAAGACTATCAGTGCAATAGCTGATATATCTGTTAGAGGCTGCAGGGTGTGGAGAAGCTTGATCGCCCATGTCAGTCAAGATGACTGTGAATTATGATGATCAAGAACTTAATTACATCCGGACTTCAAAAAGTACTTGTGGCTCCCCCACCCCTACTTTCCAAATTCAGCCCCACTGTGTAATCCAGCATTGCATAGTGGAGTTGGTGTCCGTGGGAGTAAGAAGCTTTTCTAGAAAACATATCTGCTCGAAATTAATTATGAATGATCAAGAGCTTAGTTCAGTTCGGTAGAATATTTGTAATGTTAATCGAAAGCTAAACATCATCTTCGCTTGTAATGTCTTCTCAAAATTCATGAATCTGGGAAGACACCTGAGGCATACTCCACTATGATCTGTTGATAGCCAATGCTTGTTATGCTGTGTTAATGTTATTGACTCACTTTCAGATGTGTAAGTATCAGTTTCATCTTCTTCTTCTTTTGACCTGATACCCCTGTTGGGGGATATACCCACAGCCACCATGCCAAACCTTTGTAGCCCAGGTCATTGCCACGAGTCAGCCTAACCGGAAAATCGACGGACAATAATTCAGAAACTAGTCAGTATTAGTGACAAATAGTCACAGTCATTTTGAAGAAAGGGCTCAAACAAATAGACGGCTAAATTTAAGAACCAATCTGATAGCGAGCTCAGGCCACGTGGTGGAAGGGTCAAGCGCAGAAAACCACGGACAGAATGTCAGTCTGCTGAGAACCGCCATCGCGGCCACTTCACATAAAACTGAGAGCCAGAGCCAGAAAGTTGGGATGAGAGCAAAGATATGGTCAATCAGGAAAGGTTGACGACAAGCAGGTGAGATAGTTTATTCCGCAACGACCGATAAATGATGGTTAGCAGAGACGCCACAGCAACCAGGCGACTGAGCACACTACATCAAAGTAGCAACTAGTCATGACGATAGGCCGTGGAGTGTAGGCAGGTCAGGGGCTAGCGGGAACTTGTAACGGCTTAAAGGGCCGACGTAGCTATAGCTTACTTGTGCTGTTGAGGAAATAAAGATATTTGTGATTTCACTCCACACCTGTGACGCAGCTGTTGTTTACTGTATTCTAAAACACATTGTACTATGACTGTCAACGCAGCTTCCACATACCCCTAACAGCACTTTGGCATCATGGTTGGTTGGATGTTGATTGGTTAGTTTCTTTGGTGTGAGTTAGCCTTCTCAAATCAACCCTTGTTAATGTAGCCAGTCTCAGACCACTACCCACAGTGACGTTTGTGACATAATCACCAACCATCATTTTGCAGTGCGTCAACATTTTCACACCAACTACAGATACAACATACAATTGACCGCACCATTGAGAATCGAACACAACTTGACACTTGAGATAGGCAGATGTCGGCTATTTTTGGAAATTACCGCGTCGACAACTAAGCCTATTAGTGGAGGAAGCACGTCACGTGATACACCCCTGACCTACGACAGCGTACATTTCTAGAAACCCGCGCATTCTTCAATCTACAGCCCTGACGAACGGTCAGGGAGCGAAAGTGACCTGTGTTTTACATTAAAGAACGGCAGTTTGATCGTCTACTCGAGGTAAGCTTGTGAATCCGCAGATCAATGTATTACCCAGATGTATGCAGCTGAGGTATACCGTGTTTGTGTGTCAAAATAAAATGTATTACTTGTAAAATAAATCTCTGAAGTGTGAAATGGGCGATGCAACCTTCAAGCTACACCGAGCCTTACCGGGCAAAACTAACAATCTCATAATGTCTCAAAAACTGCAAACTCTGAAGTTCTTCACTACATCTGTTAGCTTTACTATGTGCATACTACATCAATCTATCACAGGATAATGTATGAGGTGAGAATTCAAACGCACTTTGATGTTTTTCATCAAAACTGTCTTAAAATGCTTTTCTGCAAACACAAGCCAGTTGTGCACAAGAACCACTGCCTCACTTAAAATCGGATTTATTTCTGCCTATTTGAAATCTAAGGAGCTGAGAGAAGGATTATATCTTTCCTTTCCTCTTTGTGAATTGAAATAATAGGGTTTGATAGAAAATAAATGTATTCATGTGTCAGATTTAACTCAGACAAAGCACTTATTAAATGCATTGCTTCAAAAAGGTTACGCTTCACAGACGCCTTTGTGATAGACAGCCTAGTTGATCTGTCCAGACAGGAACATAAACAAAACTTCGGTCTATTGCCAATTGTTGATCGCCAACAGAATGGACATGATGTGCACTACTAGCAAGACGAAGAAGAAGAATGATTAGATTAATATGAAGAAGAAGAGAGGTGGATTAGAAGAGGTACTTTATGTAACAACCTCTTAATAATGTATTGTTGTCATGATTCGTATGGATTACATTTTGTAACAAATACACATCAGAAATTCTGTATGTTGAACATGACTAACAATAACACACATGATGAGTTAAACTCATATTAACTACTGGAGATAGGTGTGACGAAACGCCTACAGATCGGCAGATCTCTGCATAATATCCCTTTGAAGGGAGTGCGATGCGTTGGTCTCCCTTGAATTTAATATCAATTAATAGGGGATTTCCCATCCGAAGTAGTGCGTGGAGGCGCGATACTAGTTATTTATAGAGACATCTAGAATGTTCCCTCAAGTGCGTACGTGGTCGAGATCTCTAGGTTCACGAGTGCTTCATGCAGCACGGGTTGATATAACTTATCGTGACTCTGTGGTTCTCCATGAATCATGGAATTCACGCGGAATGTGTAGGCCAGTTGAAGGCGCACTGAGTTGGCGGTGATCAGTTGCCACCAGACCTCAGCGTAAGACAGATCACAGCCACTGGGCTGCTGTAATTGTGATGTCAATGTGCGCGGCCAGAGCGGACATCTGCAGTCAAGTTTGTGATTGTTAAATCACAGGTTAGTTGAATACTTATTCTATTGTTTATCTGTTGTCTTTATGCCGTGCCGACCTCCCCGAACGAATTAATTGCCGTCGGAAATGAGTAGTCGCGTAGCGTTACAATTTACAGCTGGCTGTCTGCATATTTACGTAGGCTTTATCGATCAGCGACGTAATGTGTTACCTGACGGAACAAGCCTTATTCCACTGCGAGAAGTGTGTAAATAAAATAGACCGAACGATGTGCTTTCGAGGACTGGTGAAAATCCCATGTGTCTAGATAGATATATTTGTTACTGATTGTTTACAAATGAGTTACAGGGACAGTGATATGTATATTATTACTGCGTTGTGCTAGGGAGATCACGGTTCTTTACCAAGTGTGTAGTAGTTACTGGTTTGGGTTTATTAATTACGCATGCAAGGCAGGAAGTGTGTCAGTCATTACATCGACATGCTAGACGCGGTAAATAATGATAAGATATATCTTATTATTGTAGAGGTGTAATGTGCTTCGTGACATTAGAATGGAAACTTAAGTGTTCTATCAGTGGTGGTGATTTTTCGAGGAATCAAGGTGAGATCGGCCGTGGTGTATTTGCTGTGTGAAGATAGCAGTGTTATTCCGCGTAAGCAGAATGGTGATGCATTGATAGGATAACAGTTGATAGGAAGTATTTATGATACTATTGTTACTGCTTGTTTTCATGTCCGTCCACTAGAATGACCGTGCGTGTTCCATCTTACGTTTGTCTAGGCAGCCGAACCCGTTACGCCCAACCCGTTAAGTTACAGGTCCGACCCAACGCGATCGTGCATATCCGATGGTTGAACATACCCGATCGAGGGTGATGCGGCACTCCGTAATTCGAGGCCGTTGTGTCTAGATAAATTTAGGATTTGAACCTAACCCGTTTCTGTCTCTAAAATTCTACTCTTCTGGAACCCTGACTCGGTGCATGGAGTACTGTTAGTACTGCCGTGAAGTAGTAGTAGATTAGGGGAATAATCCCCCCCAAAAAGGTGGAGCCAGAGTTTGGTAGTGGAGATGCTGTTAGTCTTTGTTGTAGTTGGGTACTCACACCAACCTCTCCGTGTTTCAGGATCTGGTATTACTATACTGAAGAAGATTCGAGAGCTTCACCATGAGCTCTATGGGCCCACTCATTCCAGTGCCTATCAAGAAGTTGATTGAGGCCATACTGGGAGTGGTTTTCTGATTCTGCGAGATCAATGTTGGAAGGAGCTGAGTGCTGAATATGTCGGTAGGTCTAGGTTAGGACCTCCGCCAAGAGTCCGACGAGTGTCATCCGATCCCGAGAGGATCCAACACTGAAACGTCTGGTGATTCTAGCCAGTGAAGCACTGGTGACATTGAAACTCAGTGTAAACCTTGGTGATTGCAAGGTCGTGAACTTTCAAGTTGAGCAAGGTGATCATTGTTACCGGTCACCATGGCCCGTGTGATATGCTTCTGGCCCGGCTGGGTTGTCATGGGACAACTTGTATAATTTGATGCTTGAATAGTGTTTCTACATTGGTTACCGTTATGAAGCCAACACGTGGTCCAGTGACCTAAGACATTGATTACATCATTGGTGGGAACACCAGAGGGACATGTTTGTTAAGGTAGTGAACTACCTCAGTTCAACGTGGTGAACTGTTGACAGTGTATGCTCGGTTGTGATTTATACCCATCGATCAGGGTAGTTACATGAGACTGTGTGAAGATCTATTTGTCCAAGGACATGGAAATAAGGTGAAGTGTTTAGTCACCTGATAGACTTTGCCAGTGACGTTTTGTGATCATGTGGAGCAACCGCTCATTTTGTAGGTAACATATCAGTGTGTGGGTCACTTATGAGATAGAAGAGTGACCAGGCTCTTGTGTATTTTTATACGGTGCTACATGTACTTTTTCTGCAAGTGGGAGACCGCTAATATGCTAGGGTCGGCCCAGACTTCATCAGGAGTGTGACGGGTGATATAGTACGACAGCAAGGAAGGATCCTTGATCATCGGTGCAGTGTCGATCAGGCAGAGGTATTTCGCTTGATCAGCCCGTGATTGGTTCTCTGTGTGAAGAAGGAACTTTGGAGAGGCAGCAGACCTTGGAGTTCCGGACCACTGGAGGAGCCTGGGTGAGTCGCTACCACGACTGGACAACCGCACGAGCTATCGTCCGCCTCCATGATGAAGAATACTCATCTGCATAGCTGATCTTGTACATAGTATCTTCTAGTCTGGCTTTCAGCCATCCTTCTCTGTGTTGTGGTTGACTTAGTTCAGAATTAAATTTTTTGTTCTCTTAGCTATGATTTTGTGCAGTGATATGACTGGTGTCTGGTCCGAGCCCCCTTGGGGTAGGGAACCCTAGGTGAGGGAGGGGAGGTCCAGCTGTCCCGGCTTGTGTGGGGCCTGGTAGATGTAGAGTGCTATTGAGGTGGTTGGAGCAAAGGCTGGGGATAGTATCTATCGTGGCAAACCAGTCCAAGCCCCGGCGGTCTTGTCACAATAGGGACAAATAGTACAAGCTATAAGAACCCAATCAACAGAAGTTAACTCTACACATTACACAACCCAACACAGCAATCCACACCACAACAACAGCAGGAAAAAGGAAATGATTATAGGAAGAAGAAAAGGAAGAAGAAGAAGAAGAAGAAGAAGAAGAAGAAGAAGAAGAAGAAGAAGAAGAAGAAGAAGAAGAAGAAGAAGAAGAAGAAGAAGAAGAAGAAGAAGAAGAAGAAGAAGAAGAAGAAGAAGAAGAAGAAGAAGAAGAAGAAGAAGAAGAAGAACAAGAACAAGAAGAAGAAGAAGAAGAAGAAGAAGAAGAAGGAGGACGAGAAGAAGAAGAAGAAGAAGAAGAAGAAGAAGAAGAAGAAGAAGAAGAAGAAGAAGAAGAAGAAGAAGAAGAAGAAGAAGAAGAAGAAGAAGAAGAAGAAGAAGAAGAAGAAGAAGAAGAAGAAGAAGAAGAAGAAGAAGAAGAAGAAGAAGAAGAAGAAGAAGAAGAAGAAGAAGAAGAAGAAGAAGAAGAAGAAGAAGAAGAAGAAGAAGAAGAAGAAGAAGAAGAAGAAGAAGAAGAAGAAGAAGAAGAAGAGAAGAAGAAGAAGAAGAAGAAGAAGAAGAAGAAGAAGAAGAAGAAGAAGAAGAAGAAGAAGAAGAAGAAGAAGAAGAAGAAGAAGAAGAAGAAGAAGAAGAAGAAGAAGAAGAAGAAGAAGAAGAAGAAGAAGAAGAAGAAGAAGAAGAAGAAGAAAACAAGTAGGTAATTTGGAAGGTACTGAGAAACATTTATACACACAAATGCATGACACTAATGAATTGATGAAGATGTTATAACTGTATGTCATTTATAAAAATGAATCTTGTCCTTGTCTGGGTCTTCTTGTCTTATCAGCCTGACCTGAATGATCCAAGGAACAACACATCATCACTCCTATCTGTGTCTGACTGTACCCTTCTCAATGAACCACAGGTACATTGAGGAAAATACATACAGCAGGTACCCAAGAGATAGCATGTGTATCCAGTGTAATAATAATCTCTGACCCCACACAAATTAACACAACACCACTTCTTCTGATCTTGTCCTTCCTGTTATGTTGTGTTCACACTTAATAACATGCTGGAAAAGATTACATTGGTAGGATTATATATGCCTCTGTAAATTTTACACAGTGATGTTCTTGGTGGCAACCTAACCAGACGAGGGAGGCAGGGAGAAAAGATGACCCGCACACATGAGATGGAAGATAAACTCAGGCCTTGAGCAGAGCAAGGGCAGCCTTCAGGGAAGCTTCACTGGCAAGAACTGAAGTGGATCCATCAGTCCATGTGTCATATAGCAAATGACAGTGAGGCAACATTGATTTGATGAGTTAGCGCATCAAGAGTTATTTATAGAATGCCACAAATGTTGCACATCTTGACACTGGGAATAAACACAGTGTAAACGTCACGAATACGTAGCGTGACAACCGGACGGTTAGTTAGGGAGTTCTGAGCCGGCTAACACAGGGGTAGGATGTCCTTCACAAACACTCGCAGACTTCAAGCCGTTACTGATTCATAAGTCACCAGTCTCCGCATGGAATCGCTACAGTCTACAGCCAGCGGTTGACATTTGCTGCACTCAGTTTCACTGACAACGCTATCACCTGAAAGTATCTATTATTCTAAGAAGAGTAAGCATGGTTCCAGTTACGGGCAGCCTGGCGACATTGGCCGTTGGAGCTCGATTATGGTGAGCTCCGGTTGAAGATAGGCAAGTGTAGTTGATTAGCATTACTAGGATAATAGGCGGCTGGCTCTGTTCCCAACACTCTCACTGGTCTAGGGAGATGATGCCTGATTGAAGAGCGGAAGTGAATGGTGAGCGAGAATGACTCAAGTCTGAATCAACCCCACACTCATAGCCGTCATCCAGCTGTGGTAAAATACATCGCAGTTCACTCCACCAGCCTATTCGTTGAGTCGTTTTTGGAGTTCAGATAGTTATGCTGTCCCGTACCATCATGCCTCAATTTACGCTGTCCTATACCATAATACCCCAGAGCCACACAGATCTCGAGGTGAACGTTGCTGCATTATAGAGCCTGAACTCATATCTTGGAGAGAGACCAACGTTACCTCTTGACATGGGAGCGTCGTCCGAAGAGATTTGAACCATTGCCTCTTGACATAGAGGCGTCGGCCGCAGAGATTTGAACCATTGGATCGTCCACAGTGGAGCTTGACATTGGGTCAAGGACAACGGTTACAAGCACAAATACAACAGAGATAAAAGCAACACACATTTGTGTTTGTGAGGATAATGCCGGTCTAAGAAGCTGGAGACCAGTTGGCTTTCCTCGTTTCATCTTGTATCTTCATTGTGTCAATTTTTATCTGTTGATACTCAGAAATGACAGTGTGATATCATCATGTTACGTATCGCTTTAGGCAGAGAACTTCATGCTCGCATTGTTTGATCCTGAATCTCACACCAGAGAATTCCTTGTTGTCGACGTTTGATCCTGATTCTCACACCAGAGAATTCCTTGTTGTCGACATTTGATCCTGATCCGCACACCAGAGAAACCTCAGTACTCAGCGTTTGATCTTAACTCTCGAGTGTGATTTTAAACTTCTTCATCATATATTATATAAGGTTACTGTATCAAATAGACAGACAAGTGTCACTGTACCAGGGGAGCGACAGTATTGCGATTTTGTATAAAGAGTCAAGGATACACATGACCATTGTTTGAGGACTGACTGATCCAGGGTTATTCAGGTGTACATATATGTCACCTGTGCTGACCATTACTATCATACAAATCTGCAGCACCTCACTTTGGTGACATCTTACATTTTATCCACGGAATACTATTATACAGTGCTTTTCGAGCTCATTGTACTGAGCGAGAAATCTTGTACCTCCCAACGCCTCTTGGGAGCTGAAACAACGCAAGTGGATCCATTTTGTGTGTGTGTGTCGCACAACGGAAACTTCAGGAGCTTATATGGGGTCGGCTGAAGATCTCGATTTGTCAACGTCTCATTACAACAGAATCAACGCATTCTTATCATGGTTGAAATTGCGCATACCTCGGATGACAGAATTGTATATGTAAATAAACCTGGAAATTCTGTACAATAACTCATTAGACCAGAACAAATTTAACAGATTGAAGATCTTTCTACATTATAGCTACACTTTGTAGCAAATGACACCAACATCAATTACGATCCACTTCAGGGATTGATGACAGGCAACTTGCCTATGGTGTCAATTTCGTTGTTCAAGGAAGGCCGGTATAACAACCGCCAGTACATAGGAAAATTGTGGATTCTATACCAGGATGGTCTGTCAAAGCTGTTGAGTGGACTACTATTGAACTATTGGAAAATAGGCTTGAGCTGAGTATTATATTTGTTTGTGGTTTTTTCAGTTAATTAGTTACGGTCAAAATACTGTGATTTTGTACACATTTTTATCCTTTCTTTATTTGCTCTTATCTTTTGTGACGTCAGAGGCGCGTTACACAATATTGTGCTATTTTGCGCTGTACATTCTTATTTTAGGTGCGCATTATTTATTTGTTTACATAATAATAGGATTTCTTTGCTATATTCTTGAATCTAAAGAACTTTAACTCTGTCTATACTGTAACTGCTGAGTTATAGGTCTTATCTATTATAAAATTATTTGTCACTTTTCATTTTTAATTTCTCTATTTTTAATGTATTGCTTATCTCTGTTTACTTTCTTAAACGGTATTTGTCGATTTGATATTTGTAGGATTGATCTCTTTTGTGCTAAACTTCCTTCTTCATTTATCTCTTATGATTATTATTAAATATTAGTGACACATAGCAACATGTCGATGCTACAAAACTGTTTACAAATATATGAAACTAACACAGTGTTCATAATCGAAAATGACGAAAACATGGAAGACACTCTCATTACTGAACAGTCATGGGTCAATGGAGTATCAACGACGTGTATTAGGGACACTAGTTCAGTTATTGCAGGAGTTGATCACAGACTGATCAACGAAAGGGATTACACAGGGAATAGTGTTGGGTGCAGAACATTCGGGGGTACTGTAGAAATATACAAGACAGCGTGGGTCATGATTGAATGCCCTTATTACGAAGGCAGAATATGTGCAGCTGTATTACCAAACCCTGATGTGGGGTTAATAATTGGTAATATCCCGAATGCCAAAGATTTCGTTCGGAAAGTGTCCATTGAACACAAACTTGACAAGACACTCACAAGAACCCAAGTTCAAGTGATGCATAAAGAAGAAGAAAATACACAAGTTAAGCAGGTTACATCAACTACTGATGAACATGGTGTAACACAGAAGGCTGTTAACACAACAGAAAAGAAGTATATAAAACAAATCAAAAGAGATTATAGGTCTTTAAATGACATCTTTCTGAAACATCCCAAAAGGAAACCAAAAGTTACACGCACTGGTTGTTGCACGCAAAAGGTACATGCTCAACACGCAAGGCCCATTAAACAGTCAAAATGGGATTTGATAACCATGTTTGTTGCTCAAATCATGACGGTGGTTAAGTCGATCAGATCACAGGGTATATGTGTCATCACGAACACGTACACACGAACAAGAAGATGTTTTATTTGTACCTGTACAAACATGTACGCGCAAGTCAAAACAAATGGTTTAAACTTTTGGGTACAAACAAAAGGATATTTTGCGAACTTGATAAGTAAAGCCAAAGAACATTACAGAAGGCTGACTACACTTGCTTACTTTGTTTACTTGTCGTACTTTTGGTACAGACTGACCAAACATGCGTCATTGCAGCATATGCAGTACATGTGGTACACAAGAGTGAAAACTATACCATTACTCCAAGCAACAAAGTTACAACATACATATATTGGCGTACGTGCAGAAGAGAGATTCTATAGGTTTGAAACAAAGAAAGAAAGACAGAAAATGGATGAAAATTAATAAGATAAAGGAAAATAAATTGGGATGAATGTGAATGTGAGATAATTAGATAAACACATAGTACATTACAGACACAGTAGGGTATTACAAAAGCAGTGGTTCTGATTTTCGCACACAATTAAAATCACAAGTACTAAATTTCCTTTTGGATTTCTTGTCTACAATTATGAGTTAATATGGGTGAGACGTAGATAATATCCTCCTTTCAACACTTCATCAGAATCGGTATAGATGCAGGATGGATAACATCAAAAGGAATGGCCTGAGCCAAAATAATGTTGATACATAAACATGTGTATTGTTCAGAAGGATTTACACTAGAATTGGTCGGGATTTGTCCAGTAGAAAATTAACAGCTGGTGTAACATCTGTCGAAGTGAAAGTCGCAAAATGATATATGGATTACAACGTGTGGCGACGAAGTCGCTGCCCATAATATGTTCTTATCGTGTTTGGCAGCCGTCTGGCATATGACATGGGTAATTGTTATGTGATGGAGGTCTTCTTATGCGAATTGTTGAACATATGATAGAAATGACAACTAATCGCTGTTGTGGGTATGGGTTATTGACACATAACAGGATTTTGTTGTAGAAATGTGTGGGTATTAATAGTAGTTTAAAACTGATAACAGCATGGAGATCATGCAACAGTGGAACTCTATTGTTGGCGTGTGTATGGGTTAATGACACACGACTACAGTATTGATACAGTGAGGCATGGTTTCAATGAATTTTGTTCATATTTTCTGCTGAATTGATTTTGCGAACCTTGCGTAAAACATGTAACGATGTTGTGGTTGTATTGTCATCATGAATATTATTATAAGATGTTATGTCGTCTACTGTGTTCAATGTCTTGTTCATATTCATGATCATAATTTTTTTTTTTGTATATGGGTATAAATGAATATCTTGATCTATGCCCCAAATAGACTTAGTAATAGCGAGCATGGCGAAATCTACATAGTTTTCTAAATCATATATGCCAACACCAAATAACAAATACCGGATACCACGTACCAACGGCAGAAGATTCAATGCACATCACCGCATTTGCAACACCACTAATCATTGGCACCTTGCCGTACTGACAGACGATAGTTTGTGCGTTAAAAAGAAATATTAACTATTACCTATGGCAACATCACTAGGATTATATGAATTCCTATATCTTACTTTTGGTCTTCAGAATTCTCTTTCATCATTTGTGTCCATACTACTGAGACAGTACATCATGCATGATTTTTTTAAATGAAAATAATTTAGCGGATTTACTCAGTCGATTATAAATAAATTATATATATATATATATATTTTCTTTGTATTGTAACATTACAGTAGGATGACTGTGGCTAAGTCTGAATTGCCACGAATATATATATATATTTTTTTTTTTTTTAAAGAATATAGATGTAAGTTAGTCACTTGTTGTTATTATTATTGCAGAGAGACAGGTGAAAAGTTTCACGTGACTAGATGTGTGTACTGTGGAGGCGGCATGAACAATTAAGTTGGCTTCATTCTTGGACAAGCCAGCGTGGTAGTATTGTTGGTAGTTTGCCTAATGGATATACTTTTTAATTTGACTTGTGTAATTTATTCTTGAAAAATAATTAACAGATTCAGTTTATGAGAATTGTTTATACTACACACGGAATCGATGACAGTATCGATTAACAGGTCAAATGACTGTGTATAGCTTATAAATTTCCGGTGATAGATAGATATGTGATAATTAATTAAGTAGTTATATTTTAAATTTAGATATGAAAATGGTTATTGTTTTTAATGTTATATTGTATTTATATATAATTGGTTGGTATTTATGATTTTAATTATGCGGACATTGATATGTTGTAGTTCATAATGTCAGTAGTATGTGCTGTGTTAACTATTGATCATCATACATATCATTTTCACGATGGATGAATGAAGAGAAAGGAATGAAAGAAAATTAATAGACACAAACATATAGTAAACACTACACATTATAGGATATATAGATACATATAACAAATGAACAACACATTACAGATATATAACACAGTTATATTGAGAATAGTTTTCCCTATCGACATGATGTAGCGAAAAGAAATGATGGTGTACCAGGTCGACTTGGAGTTGTGTGGATATATGTATTCACGTCAAGGACGATCAGTTGTTGACTACGGATCATGTGATCGTTGGGTATGCAACATTGGACGGTGTTTTTAGTTAACTGACGGCACTCGAGGTTATAGAGACCGTTAGTAGTTTTAAGGTGTCAACATATATACGCGATAACAGGTCTTAGTATATGAACTGGCGGTGTTTGAGCCTTAGTTTAGTTACAAGTAGTCGGGCATGTTAACGCGAGAACACTTCGATAATTATCTATATAATATTATTATGATATAAGAGGTGGCGGTGGTCGGGACTTGTATTTTAGTCCGGTGTTCAATATCCCACGATCTAGATTGGTTCAAATTGACAAACTGAGTTCCAAGGACGATGAATTCGTTGTCTATCACAATATAATGTAATTTACGTCGCAGACATCACTTGCTTGCATGTCAAGATAACATGGAAAATGGTCTAACGAACATTTTCATTGTAGAGGGGGCAAAGCAGTCATATAGCAAATGACAGTGAGGCAACATTCAATTGATGAGCTAGCGCATCAAAGAAGAAGATGCAGAGTGTCACAAATGTTGAACACAGTGACACTAATATTGAACGCAATTCAGACTTCATGAAAATACGTCACCTAACACTGTAACGGTTAGATAGGGAGTTCTGAGCCGGCTAACACAGAGGTAGGATGTCCTTCACAAACACCCACAGACTACAAGCCGCTACTGATTCATAAGTCAACAGTCTCTGCATGGAATCGCTACGGTCTACAGCCAGCGGTTGACATCTGCTGCACTCAGTTTCACTGACAACACGATCACCTGAAAATATCTATTATTCTCAGAAGGTTAAGCATGGTTCCAGTTACGGGCAGCCTGGCGACATTGGCCGTTGGAGCTCGATTAGGGTGAGCTCCGGTTAAAGGTAGGCAAGTGTAGTTGATTAGCATTACCAGGATACTAGGTGGTTGGCTCTGTTCCCAACACTCTCACTGGTCTAGGGAGATGATGCCTGACTGAAGAGCGGGAGTGAATGGTGAGCGAGAATGACTCAAGTCTGAATCAGTCCCACACTCATAGCCGTCATCCGATATCAGCTGTGGTAAAATACATCGCAGTTCACTCCACCAGCATATTTGTTGAGTCGTTTTTGGAGTTCAGATAGTTATGCTGTCCTGTACCATAATACCCCAGAGCCACACAGATCTCGAGGTGAACGTTGCTGCATTATAGAGCCTGAACTCATATCTTGGAGAGAGATCAACGTTACCTCTTGACACCATGGACCCAGGCTTAACCCATATCGACCACTCTGAGGTGACATTTTTCCTGGCCAACACAAACTCCCTCCCAAAACTATGATACATAACCTAATTGAATTAACCCATGCCACACTACATTGTAAAACATTTTATTTATAAGAAAATTTACAACTTGTAGGATCATCATATTGATTGTTTATTGATTGATGAACTGTAAATGGAACTGATGTGCATTTTTCCATTTAAACATATGTTATGTAAAACAGATGGAAAAAAAAAGATAAATGTATACCCAAGCCAAAAGATACAGGCTCAGTCAATAAATGACATCAACAGTAACCGATTTCATATTTAATGTGTCAGTTCAACCTGTTTGTTAATTACCTGTTTATTTGTGTAAACAAGACGTCAATGTCTGTAATATTTGTTAAATAATTTATTTAGCAAAGCAAACATAACTCAAAAAGAATTAAAATAACAGGGAAAAGAGGAGACTCTACATCTCTTGTCTGTTCCAGACCCATGCTACATTTCACCTAATTCATACTGAGGAAGTCTTTCAGACATTTCACAGAATATCATGGGGGTTCGAGAGCTACTAGAATCCAGGTGAAGGGGCAGAGTCAAATCTTGTGTTCATTGTTCTTCTAAAGAGGACCATTAACTCCTAGACAAATAATGCAGCAGAGCCTGTAATACTTCAAGGGTCGTATTCTTGATTTAATTACATATTGAAAGAGGATGGGGCCCAGCTTCTTAAACCAGAATATGGGTAATGCACAACAGTTATCCCCAGTCCCTTCAGAATATACGACAACGTTGTAATATTCTGTTGTGATGATTTGGCCGTATCCAGCGTGTGCCGCGTGGTCTAGTGTTTACACACCGGCTTCTAACGCCAATGATCCGGGGTTTGTTTCCGGGTCCGGTCAAGGATATGCACTACTGACGAGCTCAAACGAGAGCGAAACTCGAGTATAGTGCTTCCACATTGACGTGGAAAGACCTTAGGTTCATACCAGAATACGATCATCGTTGCCAGTAGTGGGTTGTGCTCAATATTATATATCATACAGTGTTAAAACAGAGGAATAGAGGCATCATCAATATATCATACTGTGCAGTTAAAACAGAGGAATAGAGGCATCATCAATATATCATACAGTGTTAAAACAGAGGAATAGAGCCATCATCAATATATCATACAGTGCTGTTAAAACAGAGGAATAGAGCCATAATCAGTATATCATACAGTGTTAAAACAGAGGAGATAGAGGCATCATCAATATATCATAATGTGCTGTTAAAATAGAGGAATAGAGCCATCATCAATATATCATACAGTGTTAAAACAGAGGAATAGAGGCATCATCAATACATCATACACTGTTAAGACAGAGGAATAGAGGTATCATCAATATATCATACAGTGTTAAAACAGAGGGGGATATATCATACTGTGCTGTTAACAGGGAGGAATAGAGTCATCATAAATATATCATACAGTGTTAAAAGAGGAATAGATGCATCATCAATATATCACACAGTGTTAAGACAGAGGAATAGAGGTATCATCAATATATCATACAGTGCTGTTAAAACAGAGAAATATAGCGATCATCAATATACCATACAGTGCTGTTGAAACAGAGAAATAGAGCGATCATCAATATATCATACAGTGTTAAAACAGAGGGGATAGAGCCAGCATCAATATATCATACAGTGTTAAGACAGAGGAATAGAGGTATCATCAATATATCATACAGTGTTAAAAGAGGAATAGAGGCATCATCAATATATCATACAGTGTTAAGACAGAGGAATAGAGGTATCATCAATATATCATACAGTGCTGTTAAAACAAAGGAATAGAGGCATCATCAATATACCATACAGTGCTGTTGAAACAGAGAAATAGAGCGATCATCAATATATCATACAGTGTTAAAACAGAGGGGATAGAGCCAGCATCAATATATCATACAGTGTTGTTAAAACAGAGGAATAGAACCATCATCACTTTGTTCAGTCATATACTCCATGTGTCTCATAAACACAGACACCTGATGCCATGTCAGTGCTCATGACGACACCGCTGATTTTCCTACAAAGTTGTGACCATTGAACTCAAATTAGTTCATTGTGAAAATCTAATTCAGCGAGTCCTAAAAGATAGTGAGTGGTAACTAGTTGTGGTTGATCAAGAAAGAAATTTAGCACCATAAGACCATCAGTATGTGGAATGGATGTGTAAAGAGACCATACGTCTAACAGAGAATGTAGGAAAGTGGTGTAAAGAGACCATACGTCTAACAGAGAATGTAGGAAAGTGGTGTATAAAGAGAACATCAAACAGAGAATGTGGGTAATATGTGTATAAAGAGAACATGTTATTGAAAAAGTGGGGAATGGGTATGTAATGAGAACATAAAACGGGAAAAGTGGGAATTTACTGTATAAATAGAACATTCATATAACATAAAATGTGGGGAATGCCTGTATAAAGAGAACATAACTCAAAAGAAAAAGTATCTAAATATTACCAGAAGTCATATGAAGGAAATGAAGGAAATGAAGACACATGCGGCATCTTTAATGTAAATGGGATAATGTATGACCAGACACTGAGAAATGCTGTCGAGACACTCCGAAATACTTTTCGTAGGAAAACAGAGGCGGAAACAATCGGACGTCGTAATCGAGTCGTTCTGGCGGGCTGTGATTAGATAGATACAGGGACATCTCTTATGACCACTAAGTTGCCCCTGCTGAAAGGAAGGAAGCATGCAACCATCGTGAGTGTCCACGCACCAACCATGACCTATGAAGATGACGTCAAAAACAAGTTATATGAAGACCTCCCCAAAGGAAATAAACGTATACTTCTTGGGGACTTCAATGCCAGAGAAGGCAAGGACACCGCCTCTTGGAGTGGCATCATTGGAAAATACGGAGTCGGAAATTGTAACAGAAATGGACTCCTCCTCCTCCTTCAGACCTGTGCCGAACACGATCTCCTGATCACCAACACAATTTTCCGTCTTCATGTGAGAAATAGGACATCATGGATGAACCCTCGCTCGAAACACTGGCACCTCATTGACTATGTCATCGTCAGAAGGAGTGACAGACAAGACGTTCGGGTAACAAAATCTATGTGTAGTGCTGAATGTTGGACAGACCATCGTCTGATTATATAGTTTGGAAAGTTGGAAAGTACGGAGTCGGAAATTGTAACAGCAATGGACTCCTCCTCCTTCAGACCTTGCCGAACACGATCTTTATAAACATATGGATGAAAAAGACCATGCCACAAGATTTAAAGGACGCGTCAATAGTCCACCTTTACGAACGAAAAGGAAACCGCTAATCCTGTGACAACCACCGAGGCATCTCCTTGTTTTCAATTGCAGGGAAGGTACTCGCCAGAATTCTTCTCAATAGCCTCACGGCCCATCTCGACCAAAGTCTTCTTCCTGAGAGTCAGTGTGGCTTCAGAAAAGAACGTGGAATTGTTGACATGATTTTCGCTGTAAGGCAGTTGCAAGAGAAATGTCAGGAACAGAACTTTGACATCTTCTCCGGTTTCATTGATCTTACCAAAGCTTTTGATACAGTCAGCAGAAAAGGACTGTGGAAGATTGTGGCGAAATATGGCTGTCCACAAAAATTTGTCCACATAGTGCCGCTATTTCATGATGGTATTGGTAGCCGTGGCTAAGGGCTTGCGAACGCAGTTTGTGAGCCCGTATACCCGGGTTCGAAACACATCGCTGCTGGTTTTTTTCGAAAAAAAGGTGTAGGTGCCGGTCGTTCAGAAAGCAATGGCAAACTACTGAACGTAAAATTTGCCGGGGAATCACGAACAGCGACAATGTTGGGGTTGACTGCTACGTTCTGTGAAGGACATGCAACTAAATGCAGGCAAGAAATTGGTGAGCTGTCTGGCCCTTTCCTGTCACCAATGGAGTGAAGCAAGGTTGTGTCCTGGTACCAACACTATTCAGCCTCATATTTTCAGCTATTCTCACGAACGCCTTCGAAAACAACGACACTGGAATAGACATCAACTACCGCATGGATGGAAAGTTGTTCAATCTCAGACGGCTGAAAGTTAAAACCAAACTATCAGCGACACCGTTAGAGAGCTCATGTTTGCTGATTATTGCGCTCTATATGCCAACTCAGAGGTAGGTATGCAACACAATGTTTCAGCTTTCTCATATGCCAACTTTGGGCTGAATATCAACTTGGAGAAGACTGTAGTTATGTACCAGCCAGCTCCTGGGATTAATCACACAGTGCCGAATATCGAAGTGAATGGTCATAGACTAAGTGTTGTGGACAAATTCACCTTTCGCTTGAGCTCGACAGTAGTGCATATCCTTGACCGGACCCGGAAACAAACCCCAGATCACTGGCGTGTGAAGCGGGTGTGTAACCACGCGGCACACGCTGGACACTGCCAAATTATCATAACAGAATATTACAACGTCACCCATCGTAGGCTGTAGCTCAAGATTTGCCCGATCGCCGCGACTGACGTCCGTCAATCGATGTGGACCCGATCGATCAGGTCTTCTCATTAGCAAGGCACACCAGGCTGCCTAAATTCCAGCGAGCAATAACCAAATTGATGTATTTGGTTGTTTCGGGATTTGAGATTTAAATATTGAGAACAACCCACTACTGGCAACGCTGGTCGTATTCTGGTATGAACCTAAGGCCTATCCACGTCTATGTGGAAGCACTAGACTCGAATTTCGCTCTCGTTTGAGCAACGAGAGCGAAACTCGAATCTAGTGCTTCCACATTGACGTTCCACTTCCACATTGATTAAATCTCAAATCCCGAAACAACCAAATAAATCAAATTCAACTATCTTGGCAGCACTGTCTCCCAAGCTGCCACAATTGATGACGAAGTGAATGCATGAATCTCCAAGGCCAGCGCGGCTTTTGACAGACTGTACAAGAATGTGTGGGACAAAACATGGAATAAGCCTGCAAACAAAGCTGAAAGTCTACAAAGCAGTTGTATTATCCATACTGCTATATGCTTGTGAAACCTGGACTCTTTATCAGCGACATGCTAGGAAATTCCAGACAGTCTGCCTTGGGAAGCTATTGAAGATTAAATGGCAAGACAAGATCCCAGACACTGAAGGTCTAGAGCAAGCGTCCATGCCCAGTATCCACACCATACTAATGAAGAATGAGATTCGCTGGGCTGGTCACTTAACTCGTATGCCAGATCACAGACTCCCTAAACGATCTTTTACGGGAGCTGCGTTGTGGTAAACGCTCCCAAGGCGGTCAGAGGAAACGCTTTAAGGACACTCTGAAGATCTCACTAAAAGCTTTAGGAATTCATCATGACATATGAGACACTACTGCCAAAGACCAAAATTCGTAGTGTACATCATTACACAAGGGTGTAGTCACTTGTGAAGCAAATAGAACTGCAAGAGCTGTGAGGGGAAAAAAGCTCGACAGAAAAATCACTGCAGGAGATGTTCGTCCTGGAACGTCAAGCATTCTTTATCCACATTGTCAAAGAACATTTCGAGCCAAATAGGCCTTACCAGCCATCTTAGAACTCACTGCTCCATACTTTCAACCCCACTGGATGAAATGAATGGTCATCATCATTCTTGATGGACAAACAACAGGGAAACCCTGCACCCCACCTCGAACGCCTTGAAACTTTGCACTGGTCTTGCAGACACTCGTCCGAGATTTCTGCCATACGCTTCCTACATGCACCGTGGGTACATGGCCATCATAGAAATGAATTGGCTGGCAGTTGAACTAGGAGCCGGCTGATAGAAGAAACATCATAGATGACCCGGGCAGACGACACCACAATCAGACATGTGTGCATGCTCTGTGCCCAAAAGTATTAGGAGAGGAGTTGAATGGGTCAGAATGCCAAAGGAACAGTTAGACCTGTGCATGATCATAATTATAATATTAGATCGGGAGTGTAGGAATTGGCCAGCAAGTTGCAACAATGTATGCACATTTCGTGCCCAGGTGATGCAATCATCTACACGGATAGCTCTGTGCTAAAGAGGGAAAAGAAATTCCTAGGAGTTCACAGCGAAAATTAATGAACTGTGTTTCTTGCACGAGAGTCTGGCATATAATATCACAATATATAATCTGAGAATGGAGATGGAGGAAGTTACTGCCGCGTTCCGCTGGCTGGAGGTCAAACAGCACACGCGCATTGTGATTGTAACACAGACTCACAGAGCCCGTCGAGAAGAGTGAAGGCATTTATGTTTCATGCAGAGCGGCATGCTTCAAATAAAAAATCAAAGATAAAGATCATCCGTTAAATGTGTTCCAATTTGGGATCTGTACCCATGGCTAAGGGCCCTTGAGAATCATGTGTATAATTGTTGAAGAACATCGCCTGGAGCAAATGGTGCAGCAGGACGTGAAGAGGGGATCTGGTAGACCAGTGGTTCTCAACCGGTGTGGAATTCCCCCACCCCCCACCCCATCCCAGGAGGATAATTTACCTCTGAATTTGAACATTATACAAGTATACGCGCCAGCAGCAGACTGTACAGAAGAAGACATATATATATATATAAGGAATTAGACATGGCCGAGGAGCAGTGTAACAGTTTTGAAATGATTGTTATCCTCGGGGATTTCATTGTCAAAGTAGTCAACGACAAGGTGAGTGGTGTAACTGGTGGCTATGACCTCGGTGATAGGAGTGAGAGAAGTGACAGATTAATGGGCGAAGTGAGTAGGACAAAAACCTGGTCTTTGTGTTTATGGTGGTTATGATGTTTAAGTATACAAATATTATGTTTACAAAAAATTTCATTTATATTGTTTGTTTATTTAAACAAAGATCTTCTCCATTGCTGTATTGACTACACAAAGGGTTTCGATAAACTGAGACATGTCGATAAGATAAGGATGCTTGAAGTTCTGTAAATTGATGGGAAAACACCTAAGACTTGTTTAAAAAATATATTAGAAACAACAAGCTGCCATAAGAATTGATAATGAAGTAGGCCAATATCAGCCTATTATGAGAGGTGTGAGACAGGGATGTGTAATGTCTTCAGATCTGTTTTCCCTGTACAGTGAAAATATTTTCAGAAATATTGAGGATATGAAAGGAATCAACATTGGGGGACGATGCATCAATAACATTAGATATGCAGATGGTACAGTATTGATTGCAGACAATGAACAGGACCTGCAACATTTAGTAGATGCAGTTGTCGCACACAGTGAACAATTAGGGTTAGAACTGAATTGTAAGAAGACACAGATTATGGTCGTCACTGGGAAGCAGGAAATACCACAATGTAATATATACGTAACTGGGCATATTCTTAAACAAGTGAATCGGTACAGTTATCTCGGAACAGTCATGACATCAAGTAGCCTTTTAGTTAGTTAATTAGTCTTTCCTCTTGAGCCTAAGGCGGCGCATAGGGTAGAAGTCCTGACTCTCCATGCCTGGCGGTTCGCTGCTACCTGTTGTAGATCTTGGATATTTACTTGGCCATTGAATGAGCCTTCTCTAATGATGGTTCTACGCAGGGTCTCTCTTGGTCTTCCCCGTTTTCTTTTCCCTACCGGTGACCATATGAGGGCTTGGTAGGGGAGTCTTGTCTTGTTCATTCTGAGTACATGGCCGATGTAGTTCCAACGGCGTCTTATGAAATTGGATACTGTATCTTGCTTAGTCTCTTGTCTTATTTGCGAATTGGTTCTGAAGTCTGTCCAGTGGATGTTTAGAAGTCTTCTAAGACATTTGTTCTCAAAATTGTATAATTTTTTATCTAAAGCTACCGTTGATTTCCAACTTTCACATCCATACGTTAACACTGGAATCACACAAGAGTTGAAGATTTTAAGTATTGTGTGTTTACTGAGTGTCTTTGACTTCCAGATGTTTGACAGTTTATTGAAGGCACTAGATGCCAGTGCGATTCTAGATGATATTTCTGGTGTTGAGTCCCCTGTAGATGTCAATTTGCTTCCTAGGTATGTGAAGCTGTTGACTTTTTCAAGAACATAGCTGTTCAATTTGGTGTCATCTGAACTGTTGGTAAGATCAATAGTCTTTGTTTTTGTGGTGTTAATTTGGAGACCAATTTGCCCTGAAACATTTTGGAGGTGGTTTATTTTTTCTTGGGCATCCGGGTGTGTTGAACTCAAAAGCACTATATCGTCGGCAAAGTCCAGGTCTTCTAGAATTTTGTCAACCCAATGGATATCCATTTTTGTGTTGTTTGTGCATTTGCGCATGACCCAATCGATAGCTATTCCAAAAAGCATCGGTGATAAGACACAACCCTGTTTCACTCCTGTTTCGACTGAGAACCAGTCAGAGTTGCCTTTTTCTGTTCTTAAGCAGCAACGTGTCTCTTTGTTGAAATATTTTATGACGTTGGTATATTTGGTAGGAAAACCATAGATGTTAAGTAGATTCCAAAGTGAAGGACGGTGGATACTGTCGAAGGCTTTTTGAAAGTCGACAAAGTTGGTGATTAATTTCGACTGGAATTCTATGGAGTCTGCAATGATTATTATGAGGGTGAAAATGTGGTCTATGCATGACCGTTTTGGTCTGAAGCCTGCTTGTTCTTCTCTGAGCCTTTCATCTATCGCCTTTTTCAATCTCTCATGTAACATGCTACAAAAGTGTTTTCCTGGTACTGATAATAGAGTGATACCACGCCAATTATTGCAATCAGACATATCGCCCTTTTTAGGCAGTTTGAAAATTACACCATCCTTCCACTGTTGTGGTGGGGATTCGCTTTGCCAGATTTCATTGATCAGCTGTAGCAAACGTTGTAAGGTGTTCTCATCTGCTGCTTTGAGCATTTCTCCTTAGATTTCATCTTCACCAACAGCTTTGTTGTTCTTCAGTATTTTGATGGCTGCTTTAATCTCTTCCATGGTGAATGACTCGCAGAAGGCATCTAGTGGGGGGCATAGTAATTTCTCCATCCAGGTTCGTAACAGTGTCAGGCTGCGGTCTATTTAATATTTCTTTGAAATGTTCTGCCCATCGTTGCTTTTGAAGGTCATCGGTAGCCTTTTGCAAGATGAAAAACATACTGACCAATAAAAAGATGTCAAATGAAACGAGAAAATAGAGTGTTGAAATGCTACATAGAACCTTTACTTTTGTATGGATGCGAACCGTGGACAATGAGTAGACAAGTCGAAAAACATCTGATGGCTGTGGTAATGTGGTTTCTGAGGAAAATGCAAAGAATACCATGGACAGACAGAAAAACCAATGAACAAGTTCTTCAAGAAACAAATGAAGATCGTAAACTGATTAGAGACATTAGACGTAGACAGTCACAATTGTTTGGTCATGTTATGAGAAGAAATGACTTGGAGAACTTGGTGACGACTGGCAAGTTCGAAGGGAAGTGACCAAAGATAAGACCGAGAAGTAAATACCTGGATGGCTTGGCCACGTGGCATAGTCGAGACTGAAACACGGAGCTAATCCACGACTTTGGTGATCGAGTGAGATGGCAGAACATGACCGCCCACACTTACCGGCATGGCACATGATGGATGGGTGGAAATTTAATTCATTTTGAACAAATAGTTCTCTTCTCCCCCCGCCCTCTCTCCCTCTCTCTCTCTCTCTCTCTCTCTCTCTCTCTCTCTCTCTCTCTCTCTCTCTCTCTCTCTCTCTCTCTGCCTTATTGTGCGTATTTTCTATTTTCTGACCATCCCTCATATTTCTTTAATATAAATATCTCCTGTAATAATAAATCATACAATTCAACTGCGCAATCGTTTCCCAAATTGCTTAGGACATATTTAAAATATAATAACATGATTTATAGTAATGCCTTCATTGATCACTACATTTATTTATAATTCTGTTCAAGCATTCCGCGGAATTAGCAGATTTTTTTTTTTAAGTTGCATATCCCTTACAGGACGTTGCAGTCAACACCACCATTTTTACTGCCGTTGTTATCTTGGCAAGTTTTTACGTTTAGCAGTTTACCATTGCCGGTCTCTCTGGCTGTGGGGTTACAACACTTTCTCTCTGTAATCCCGTTTATCACGCAGAGTCTCGTAACGGAGCGAGAGCTGAGGCGGTTCGACCCCCGCTCGTGACTTGCGGGATACTGAGCCGGCCGCTCAGAAAGCAATGGCAAACTACTGAGCGTAATCTTGCCAAGAGATCAACATACAGCTGAAAGATGCTGCTGTTGACAGAAAAAAAAAAAAAAAAGTTTACCATTGCTTTCTGAACGACCGGCTTTCATACCAACACGTTAAAACCAGCGCCACACGGTCTGCAATTACCAGATAGCTAAATCCGATAGCTAATAAAAACACATAAGTAATCAATTAGTAGGGGACATAATTATCTAATATTTTTGCAAGGGAAATAACTAGAGTTTTAATAAAGAAATAATATAATAGTTATAATATTATTAAATAGCTACAAATCTCTTTAAGGTTTTCTTTTATAAATAAACAAATTTACAAAAAAGTCATAAATTACAATATTAAGACAAAGTATGTTAGATTACTTATAAAAAATTGTGTGCATCTTTGTTTATTTACATTTTATAATCAAAATATAAGTTATATATTTATTTTTTAATCCTAAAAGTATATTTTTAGACGATAATTCTCAAGTCTAGTATACGATTTCCCTTTGCGGGGAACAGACATTTTTTTACTGGCCTTATAGCGCCACACAACATTTAAAAAGAAATTAACCACACCTTAGACCTATCACAAACTTTGATAACATTAACAAAGAAATGAGAAGACTGAATACCAACATGTTAGGTACATGTCAGACCAGAGGGCATTATTATAGAAAACAGAATTATCACAATAAAGACAGTATTTCGCCTAATTAGATTGTATTTGTATTCTGTTCTGTTGTCTTCTGAGTCTTCTCTCCTGTTCTCTTCTCTCAGTGAGTAATGAAATGTTGGAGGTAGCGGAATTGTGAGAGTATGATTAACATATCGTGGAAAGAAGAAACGAACACTGAGGCTTAGCTGTAGGTGTTACAAGATCACCCATCTTTTAAAACTCGAAGGAAAGGATTCATGAAATGTTTGTGGCATATCAATTGTAGAGGTGATATACGGAAATTAACCTATGTGGGAAAACTATGGGAATAAAGGCAGAGAAAGCTTATATGTGGAATGCTTGAACCGCTGGGCAACAAATACTAATGTAGTTAGTGGTGTGCTGACCTCGCTCGCAGACACAGGGAAAAGGCGTGGCCATTGTGTTGTAGATACATCCTTCTGCAGATGACCTACTACACCATAACTACAGTGTGCCGGTTCATGGACACACGCGAGTTCCTATCATGAGGTTTCTGTAAACATGTTTGTTTCAGGTAACAGATACAACACGCGCCCTGACAGCATAATCACAATAGTGGATGATGATTCTTATCAGAAAATAAATTTCCGTTATTTCTATTCTGTGCACCCTGTGTTATGTGTTGCGGGTGCTTGATGGCATAACGGCTAGATTCGCATGTGCACCGGCGGTCTTGGGTTCGATTCGCAGCTGTGTGGTTTAACTTTCTTTTTTCTTTTTTTTTAAATTTAACTGGCTCGCATGTCCGCAAGCCTAAAAGGGTACCATAAAATATCTTGGGAAGTTAGGGCGGCCAGAGTGATATCGATTAAATCACGCACCTATTACCGTTTAGTCTTTTAAAATATGGGTCGACTAGTTTTAAAGTCGCTTTAAAGTCGACCGGTCGACTTCATTGCACCGGGTATTTATCTCATATGGCTCGGTCTCTTTCCGTAGCGCGGAAAGCGTCGCACAAAGCACAATCTCCGTAGCTCTAGCGACGACCCACGGAAGTCTCCGAAAATTTTCACTCGTGAACCGAAAGGTGCGGCCCAGAATCGAACCCACAACCTTTGGAGCCCGAGTCAAACGGCTTGACCACTTCGCCACAGAAACTCCCTCTATCCCTCTGAGTCGACTCCATATGACCGATGTGGTTTAAGCATGTAAAAGGAGCCTTTTTATGTTATCCTGTCTAGTCCCGATGTTACTGTTTTCCATCAAAGGTTATTACTCCTTCTGGGGACTACTTAAATCACAAGGTTTCTTGGAGACAGGTGTGATGCCTTGACTTCGGAGATAACGGACCTGTGAGAAAAGAAGCTAGGCAGTATTTCGCTCACCTGTTCACCAACAAAGCCACTGATGTTGTACAGTCACACAACACATCCAAGGTAAACTGTCACGACAAACTCAATAGTGTAATATAATGGGATGACAGAATCACTCTTGTAGAGCTCACGGAGAGAACTGAACAAATCCCAGTGAATCAAGAAATGAAGGTTACACGCTTGGGCTAGATAAGACACGCACTGAAAAACCTGCGGACATTATAACCAGACACTCTCTTGTCTGGAACCTAGAGGACAAACATAATAACGGGAGACCAAATAAAAGTACACGTACAAGAGAATTACAGACAGCAGTGAATAATACTGGAAGGACATAGGGAGAGCTGTGGGAGATAGCAAAAGATGGACAGCTTAGCGTTGGTTGGTTGAGAGGGGTAGAGGAGAAGGAGGGGGAGGGGAAGAAGAAGATGATGAAAAGTAAAATGCCTATATCATCGTCAGTAAATCAACGTATTCATCCTTCCATCTTCCTACCCCCTAAAGCTACATAGATCAATATAAAACCTTGCCTCTGTATCTTCTTCTCATAATCTATGCCGTGAGATTCCAGCTTTCTCCTCATATAATATATGTACAAACAACTGCTAATCTAATGCTGACCTACTTACTAATCTGATGTTGACCTACTTACCTACCCGACCTGAACTTACCTACCTTAGTTTGATAAAACTTTTTATATTTGAAGATGTATAAGAAAAGTCATAGCATACAAATCTCGTGATATGGTATAAAGTCATTACTGATACCACCATATTGTTATACGTTTTGACAGCACTGACGGCAGCGGGTGAGTCTGTAGGTTAATCCACATTACTTGCTTAAAATAAAACTGTATGCTTCAACAGAATCAGATACCGGCGTGTATGCATCTGTATTCTAGATTCTACTTCAAGTGCCTGGTCTGGAGTCTAGAACAGACATTGGCGATCAAGACTTATTGTTCACGAATGCCTGACTTCCGACTGTTTCCGCCTTCAACTGTTGTCCTACGGAACGTATTTGGGAGTTTGTCGGCAGCATATCTCAGCGTCTGGTCATAGATCACCCCATTTATATTAACGATACCATAAATGCCTTAATCTCTCTTCAACTTACTTCTGGTCATATTTACATACTTTTTCTATTTGATCATGGTCTCTTTATACACTAATTTCCCACTCTTTCTGTTAGATTAAATATATGTCTTTCAGTGTTTTCTTTACACAACCATTCAAACTTCGGATGGTCTCATGGCCCTACAGTTCTTCATTGATCAACCATAGAATAGATCCAATAATTAACACTGATACTTCCCCTCTTCTAGGCTAGGATTTGTTGGATTGGTTTACACTGTGAACTAATTTGAGTTCAATGGTCACACCTTTGTAGAAAAATCACTGGTGTCACCATGAGCATAGAAAAGGCATCAGGTTGTGCTTATATATTTATGAGACACTTCGAGGATCTGACAGAAAAGGGGATGATGGCTCTATCCCTCTGTTTTAACAGCACAGTATGTGATATTAATGACGGTTCTATTCTTCTGTTTTAATAGTATGATATATTGATGATGGCTCTTTCTCTCTGTTTTAACATCATTGTATGATATATTGATGATGGCTCGATCCCTCTGTTTTAACAGCACAGTATGAGATACTGATGATGGTTCTATACCTCTGTTTTAACAGCACAGTATAAAATATTGATGATGGTTCTATCCCTCTGTTTTAACAGCAAAGTATGAGATATTGATGATGGTTCTATTCCTCTGTTTTAACAGCACAGTATGAGATATTGATGATGGTTCTATTCCTCTGTTTTAACAGCACATTATGAGATATTGATGATGGCTCCATCCCTTTGTTTTAACAGCACATTATGAGATATTGATGATGGCTCCATCCCTCTGTTTTAACAGCACAGTATGAGATATTGATGATGGTTCTATTCCTCTGTTTTAACAGCACATTATGAGATATTGATGATGGCACCATCCCTTTGTTTTAACAGCACAGTATGAGATATTGATGATGGTTCTATTCCTCTGTTTTAACAGCACATTATGAGATATTGATGATGGCTCCATCCCTCTGTTTTAACAGCACATTATGAGATATTGATGATGGCTCCATCCCTTTATTTTAACAGCACATTATGAGATATTGATGATGGCTCCATCCCTTTGTTTTAACAGCACATTATGAGATATTGATGATGGCTCCATCCCTTTATTTTAACAGCACATTATGAGATATTGATGATGGCTCCATCCCTCTGTTTTAACAGCACATTATGAGATATTGATGATGGCTCCATCCCTTTATTTTAACAGCACATTATGAGATATTGATGATGGCTCCATCCCTTTATTTTAAAAGCACAGTATGAGATATTGATGATGGTTCTATACCTCTGTTTTAACAGCACAGTATAAAATATTGATGATGGTTCTATCCCTCTGTTTTAACAGCACAGTATGAGATATTGATGACGGTTCTATTCCTCTGTTTTAATAGTATGATATATTGATGATGGCTCTATCTCTCTGTTTTAACATCATTGTATGATATATTGATGATGGCTCGATCCCTCTGTTTTAACAGCACAGTATGAGATATTGATGATGGTTCTATACCTCTGTTTTAACAGCACAGTATAAAATATTGATGATGGTTCTATCCCTCTGTTTTAACAGCACAGTATGAGATATTGATGATGGTTCTATTCCTCTGTTTTAACAGCACATTATGAGATATTGATGATGGCTCCATCCCTTTGTTTTAACAGCACATTATGAGATATTGATGATGGCTCCATCCCTTTGTTTTAACAGCACATTATGAGATATTGATGATGGTTCTATTCCTCTGTTTTAACAGCACATTATGAGATATTGATGATGGCTCCATCCCTTTGTTTTAACAGCACTGTCAAAACTGTCATTTATTGCCTATATAGTACCTTGCGGTATATGACAGGGGGTTCTTGAGCCTGAGGAATTAAGGCCGCCTGGCTAGTGCAGTTGCCGCAAACTGTGCAGGTTAGGGTTTTCTTTTTGCATCCGACAGGAAAAAAATCCACACCTTACAGAGGATTCGAACCCCGGGTCTCCCAAAGGAGAATCCTGCATTCTAGCCACTTAGCCACTTGTCGTTACGCTGATATCCTGAATACTTCTATAACATGTGTATTTGAAAGTCTGGAACTGTTACAAAATGACACGACGCAGTACATGTAAAGCCATAATTAGACATACAAGAACACTGAAAAACATCAATATTTCACAGGTGCTGGAAGGTATATAGCCATGATGTGGCTAGTTTTTGTCATCTGTGTCACGGTTATAGTGCCGGCAACATCGGCAGAGACGAGGCAAGATGCTAAATCTGGTCAACCCAATATTGTGTTTGTGTTAGCAGACGACTACGGCTTCCATGACATTGGTTACCATGGTTCTGAGATTCAAACCCCGACACTTGATACGGTAAGATGTAAATAATGTTTATTTTAACACTTACTGGCTCATAGATCATTTATATTCTAAACAAAAACAAATTCCGTCAAAATTGTTTTTGACTCTTCTAGAAGGTCGCAATAACTGCCCAACTGAGTGAATAACAAAGTCACACAAGTTAATGAAAATACATGACCTGATTATGTTAGTCTGTTCTGATTAAATCTATAAAGCACAATGATACAATGATTAGTTATAGCTGTATATCCTTTACGGGACATGGCATTCAACTCCAACATTACTGGCTGTTCGTGATTCCTGGGCAAGTTTTACGTTCAGTAGTTTGCCTTTGCTTTCTGAACGACCGGCAGTCATAACATTATATAGAATCCAACGCAAAGCTGTCTGCTTCCAAATAACCCACAGATGTGTCTCAAAGACGGTATGCGGGAATACGAATTGCATTCGTTACCCCTTTGCCACAGAGCCGGCGATGGTTAGTGCACATTAAGAAATGGTATGCTGGTGTGTTGGGGAATGAGCAGGCAGTCGTCATTGTTAGGTTGTGAGCAGGACACAAGAGATTGAAATACCATCTGTATCACAGGTTTAAGATAAATTCATCATATCTTTGTGTGCATGGTTAAAAAGTTAGTTGCATGTTCTTTTACAGGACAGCACAGTCATCTCCGGCATTTATTTGGCTGGTACTTATTTTCTAAGTAATGTTTGTTCAGTAGATGGCCATTGCTTTCTGAATGTCCAATGCTCTTACCATTATTAAAATTTATACAAAGCGATCTGCTATGATATCGCTTGTTGCTGACCTTGAACCTGGCATTCCAGGATTGTGAAATTGTGTTCGCAACCCCTTAGTCACAGCTGTCGATAATCACTATGTTAACAGAGTCCGCAACGTGGAGTTCTGGGTGACAATGAAGCGCGACAGCATGGTGGCGTCAGAGCTAGACATGTCCAGTTGGGACAGTGACGATATACAAATACAGGCGTTGAGAGTTCATTCCAGTGTACCATTCGTGTTGGTTAATGTTTACGACCGCAATGCGAGTGTGGACGCCCAGAAGTGGCAGTGCTTAAGTGGCATATTAGGCCACGAGAGAAATGTTATTTTCTGTGGTGACTTCAACGCTAAAGGCAGATCATGGGGAGACACTTCCTCCAACACACAAGGGGAGGAGCTCGAGACTGCACTGGAAACCATCGACCTGGTTTGTATCAACAGTGGCTGTGTCACCAGGACAGCAAGCCGTCCAGGCGATGAGGACAGTGCTATTGATCTGGCGCTAGTTTCACCTTCTCTCACTACAGTGTGTAGATGGGGTGTCCTAGGACACCATGGTAGCGACCACCACCCTTGCAGCATATTGGTGGAGAAAGGCAGAACCAGGCAGCACAATCTAAAGGTAAAGACGTTCCAGTATGACAGTACAGGGCAAGATGTGGTGAGTAAAATAAGACGTGACAAGCGCAGAAAGTTTCAGGTCAGGAAAAAAAGCTGGGAGCAGCCACCGTGGTGGAGTTTCGAGGTGGAGAAGGCTTGGGTGGATAAGCGTAGTGCTGTAAGGAGATGGCAAAATGCCAAGAAGAACAGAGCTGGTCATCCTAGTCCCTGCTTGCACTTAGAAAGAGAGATGCACACAAAAGTAAGCTATTTAAAAAAACTGGTCAAGGTGGTTAAAAGCGAAAAATGGGCAGAGGTGTGTCAAAGAGTAAGCACAGACAAGTCACTGAAATTGTTCTGGCGACTACATAAAAGCATGAGTGGTGTAGTCAAGAATAAGAGCATTTCTGACTTCCAAGGTGCTGACCTCATCTGGCAGAGGACTGACGAGGACAAGGGCAAAGCCCTCTTTGAACGCTACCTTGAGCAGAGCAACAAGACAGACATGGGAGGCCGAAATCTGGCCAAGGACGTCACCTCAGAAAGATGCAAGGCCCAGAAAACTTCGGATGAAGACACAGTGACAGTGAGAATTCGCTAGACGGTTACGAGGTCATCTACACAGATGGGTCGGTCGTCCGACATGTGAGAAGCTCATGGGCCTTTACAGCTCGGGCCGGAGGGAGAATTGTGAAGGAGGACCCTGGTGCTTTCACTGAAACCACAAGTAGCCTGACCATGGAAGTCATGGCAGTAAGTAAAGCAATAACATGGCTCGAGACACAGACATTCACTAGGGCTTGTTTCCTTAGCGACTCAATGAACATGATCAAGAGGATAGAGGAGGGGTCGATCCGAAGAGAATGGTTGCTGCCTCTGAAGCGGTCTCGGCTGGCAAAGATTAGTTTCATCTTCGTGCCAGGGCATGCGGGAGTACAAGGAAATGAGCGGGCTGACAAGCTCGCAGGTGAGGCTACTGTGGAGGGCGGACGCGCCATGGACCAGGCTGACATTCTGAATGCTCTACGAGAAGTGAGACTTTTGCAAGAACCAAGTGATGACTGTGAATCTACAGCAATGGCCAGACTGCGAGAGCAGCAAATTAAAAGAGGGGTGGCCAAACAAGAACACTACGCAGGAAGCCAAAGAAGATTGATAAACCAACACAGAACTGGCGTCGTTAGCTGCTACACGCTGCGGGATTTGCTGAGGAGGGGATCCGAGCACTTATGGACTGAAAGGTTCGATGTGCAACGAGAATGATCTGTCGACTAACTAACTAACTAACTAACATATTGTAGAGCAATAAAGAGACTTAAGTATGATGAAGAAGACGAAGAAGATTATTGTAGTGCAATAAGGAGACTTGAGTATAATGAAGAAGAGGAAGAAGAATACTGTAATACAATAAAGAGACTTGAGCATGATGAAGAAGAGGAAGAAGAATATTGTAGTGCAATAAGAAGACTTGAGTATGATGAAGAAGACGAAGAAGAATATTGCAGTGCAATAAGGAGACTTGAGTATAATGAAGAAGAGGTAGAAGAATACTGTAGTACAATAAAGAGACTTGAGCATGATGAAGAGGAGGAAGAAGAATACTGTACTGCAATAAAGAGACTTGAGTATGATGAAGAAGATGTGTGTGATGTAGAAGGATTAAGAAAACTTGACAATTATGTAGTCAGTATCAATGGTTGGTAATTCACGTTTGTGTCTCTCCTTCTGCTTCCAGTTGGCAGCAAGTGGTGTAAAACTGGAGAATTACTACGTTCAGCCAATCTGCTCTCCTACCAGAAGTCAGCTGTTGTCTGGAAGATATCAGGTAATCTGTTGTGTGGGGGTATCAGGTATGTGTATCCTGTTGTGTGGGAGGTGTCACGTACATATGTATACTATTGTATGGAAGATATCAAATATAAGGGGCGTTCATTTCAAATCCGTTTGTGCCGCACCGCGCGTAATTGCGTATGTTGAACATGATCATGTCATAGTCATGTGATAAGTACTGACCAATGAATAAAAGAGCACGTGCTTATCGTCCCATGATGCATAGGTTCTGTTTCGGGCTGTTGAGAAGATGGCCGGGTTGATCCAGAATCCTTCCAAAGAAGCTCAAAGAGCGGTGATTCAGTTTCTTTCAAATGAAGGATATTGTCGGAAACGTCGAGATTGATGACTCAACCCCAAAGAGAGAACGGATGCAAAATCCTTTTCCCCAATGTGATCCTGCCCGTTTAATTAATTTAGCTGTACTTACTCAATTGTTTGAGACCAGAAATAGAGTTTTAGAGAACCAAGGAATACCTTCAGGAAATAACTGAAAAAGTTGTATTCCCTTTTATACCCAAAATATCCTTTAAGTGGTTCATTGCCTCTCCTCTACCAACTAATTAATTCTATCTAGGGTAATTTAAAACAATTTAACTATGACAAGAATAAATACAATCAATACATGACATGACCTCATTTTTTTATGATTTAATAAACACAAACATGGACTTTGTAAATTGCATTCAAAATTACAATTTCCTGTCATAAAATAAGGACATATACATATATAATGGTAATTATACAGACTTGATGTGCCAATTATAATGTGTATAATAACAGCTATATTTTTTCCAGTGGCATGTACTGCTAATCTTTTTACTGGCCTGGATGATCTGGAAAAAAGAACTGTCAACACTCAGGGTTCTCCATTTCCAGTTTAGGGAATCCCTCTGGCTATCAATTAATTGCTGTATGTTCTGTAGTCTTAGTGTTCCAGGTCTGAGTAGAACATTATAAGTTGGCTCTTGGTTTTCTTTCCATTTTTGGCAGGTAAATGTTTAAATAAAGATTACCTCTCCTATGAGACAAATGGAACGTTTGCAGGTAGATAAGTTTCTCCACTACTCTATCAAGGGCATCACTCAACAATGTGCTCACTCAACAGGTGCTGCATTCAATCTTCACCAAGTCAGGTCTGGATCTACATGAGTATGACCACTACCTGAAATTCCATCAATCACATAATTCTAATGATATCATAAATATGACATTAGAAATGAAATGTAAAAGCCTAAGAACACAGCAAGTGAAAACAATAAAGGAATCTTGTTCTTAGAGAAAATAAACATAGAAGAAAGATAGTCTTGGTGTTCTCAATTAGTTATCACCAACATAGTTGTTTGCTCTCACTCCAATCTTCCACTATCAGGTGTTCAAAGTTTAACTAGCAGATGTGCAGTTTCATCTTCACTTATGCCTGTCCTTCAGGTCTATAGTTTAAGTAATACCTTGATTGATTTGGAATTTGACAATTATGTTGACCATTCTCTTCTGTACCTAGTTTTGTTCTCTACATCTTTTTCTATTCAGGAAAAAGGGTCTCATACATTATGGGTTTTAAAATAATTTCCCATTGTAATGAGTGTTTGTTTATAAACAACATAAGTACATCATGGAATCAATTCTTGTATAGCATTCAGGTGCATTCTTCTTCATTAAATGCTTCAAGTGAGAAGTTATCTTCCATTCTCATGGATGTAATATGTATTATCATCATCATCAACATCATCATGGTTTCCTTATATCATTGTCATTACAATCATTAACATTCTTACATTATTATCATTACATTACGATCATCATCATCATCCTCATTGTATTACATTTGTCAGGACACTAGACCATATGTGTTAACATGAGTGACATGAACTACAAAGTGGGGTTTTGCTTAATGTACAAAACCAGATGCTTGTAGTGTGCGTAATGTATGATATGGTTTGTGTCATGCTTAGCGCACAATACCAGATGATTGTAACATGAATGAGATTTTCATCCTCAGTTGTGGGAGACATCATGTACATATGTATCCTGTGGTGTGGGAGATATCATTTACATGTGTAGCCTGTAGTGTGGGAGATAGCATATACATGTGTATCCTGTGGTGTGGGAGATATCACATACATGTGTATCCTGTTGTTTGGGAGATATCATGTACATGTGTATCCTTTTGTGTGGGAGATATCATGTACATGTGTATCCTGTTGTGTGGGAGATATCATGTACATGTGTAGCCTGTGGTGTGGGAGATATCATGTACATATGTATCCTGTTGTTTGGGAGATATCATGTACATGTGTATCCTGTTGTGTGGGAGATATCACATACATGTGTATCCTGTGGTGTTGGGAGATATCACGGGCATCACAAGGTTGTGTGCAAGGTGTCAGGTAATTAGTTAATATATGTATTCTATTGTGTGGAAAATATCATGTAAATGTATACCCTGTTGTATGGGAGATATTATGTATATCAGTAGCCTGTTGTGTGGGAGACATCATATACATGTGTATCCTGTGATATGGGAGATATCAGGTACTCAGTATGTGTATCCTGTTGTGTGGATGATATCAGTTACTCAGTACGTGTATCCTATTGTGTGGATGATATGAGGTACTCAGTATGTGTATCCTGTTGTGTGGATATCAGGTACTCAGTATGTGTATCCTGTTGTGTGGATGATATCAGGTACTCAGTACGTGTATCCTATTGTGTAGATGATATCAGGTACTCAGTATGTGTATCCTGTTGTGTGGATGATATCAGGTACTCAGTATGTGTATCCTGTTGTGTGGATGATATCAGGTACTCAGTATGTGTATCCTGTTGTGTGGATGATATCAGGTACTCAGTATGTGTATCCTGTTGTGTGGATGATATCAGGTACTCAGTATGCGTATCCTGTTGTGTGGATGATATCAGGTACTCAGTATGTGTATCCTGTTGTGTGGATGATATCAGGTACTCAGTACGTGTATCCTGTTGTGTGGATGATACCAGGTACTCAGTATGTGTATCCTGTTGTGTGGATGATATCAGGTACTCAGTATGCGTATCCTGTTGTGTGGATGATATCAGGTACTCAGTACGTGTATCCTGTTGTGTGGATGATATCAGGTACTCAGTATGTGTATCCTGTTGTGTGGATGATATCAGGTACTCAGTATGCGTATCCTGTTGTGTGGATGATATCAGGTACTCAGTATGTGTATCCTGTTGTGTGGATATCAGGAGTAGTATAGGAAATTGGGGGACAAGCACGCTCACATTTTTGTTTTTAAATGTCCCTTCTGAGGTCCCCTCTCGAAGGGAAAATTTTTTTTAAAGCGACCCAGTTACCTATATTTCTATACACCCCCAATAAAACATGTTTTCCTAACCGTAAAAACTAGTATTCACCGCCACACATAAAAATATTCATTAAAAATTAAACGGCTTAATATAAAAAATATACATATAAAAACGAACATTAGTGAACTGCAGACAACTTGTTCTGTGTGCAATAAAGCGAAATCTTTAACAGACTATTCGAAAGATAAATTCCACATCAGAGCGAATTGTTAAGAATGTGATGGAGAAAGAAAAACTTCTCAATAATAGATCGTCTTATAATAAACACACCACGCTTGAATAAATTTGTCGACTAGTGGTAAAATATCTATTCAATCTGTGAATCAGTGCGGGGAAATAATATAGGAGCGACCGAAAAAAATTGTATGTTTTAATTGCGTTGATGAATAAATTTAACTTTTTTTTTTTTTTTTTAATTCGCCTATCCTTTTACAGGACATCGCTGTCAACAGCAGCATCTTTCAGCTGTCTGTTGATTTCTTGGCAAGATTACGCTCAGTAGTTTGCCATTGCTTTCTGAGCGGCCGGCTTAGTTACCCCGTAAGTCACCGGCGGGGGACGAACCGCACCCAGTTCTCGCCCGCTACGAGACTGCGTGATAACCGGGATTACGGAGAAAGTGGTGTAACCCCTCGGCCAGAGAGACCGGCTAACTATTATGCCATATGTAAAAAGTCAGTCAGTGCTCTTTTGTCTACACCAGCAAAACCGCAGCTATTGAGACACCAGGTGTTGGTAGAATCTTGACATTTGCAGATTATGTGCTAGTGTACAGACAGGGCAGAGATAGGGAAAGTTTGGCTGCAGATTTACAGATGGCGGTAAACAGGGTGACAGAGTGGTGCAGGGAAGCAGGGGCCATTATAAACCCAGACAAGGCATCGGTTTTGTGGTACTCCCTGAATAACCAGATCGTCAAGGCAGGTGTCTGAGGTATAATGTTGAATGGGTGTCCTCTTGGTAGAGAGAGTAAATTGAAGTACTTGGGTATCACCTTCGACGGGTATTTGTCTTTTAAAGATCATGTGGAGGATTTGGTGGTGAAGGCTGGTAGGGGACTTACTGCATTGAGGGTGGTGGCAGAAGCCGGGGTAGAGCAGAGGATGCTGTACAGGCTCTTTCAGCAGTTAATAATTTATGTCATTAAATATGGTTTGGGCGCTCCTGGCAGGATCAAAGAGCCAGCGTGAAATGTTGGAGAGAATACAAAATGTGGCCATGCGGGTGATTCTGGGGTGCACAAAGGACATACCAATTATATGCATGAGGAATATCCTGGTGCTACCAACAATGGCGGATAGGCATAGGGTCCTTCAAACGAAATGGTACCTGATAGTTGGTACCCCCTGCATGAAGCCCTGGATGTTGTCAAGGGTCATAGAGTAAGGTGAGGCAGGTCCTGGGTGGCACAGGCGGAAATAGCTATACGTCAGGTTTGTGATTTAGAGACTATCAATCGTGAAAAATAGTGGGTTGAGATACGGGCAGACAGGGCGGACTGGCACAATGTAATAGTAACACTGGGTCGTGAGTGCAGAGGATGGGCAGCGGGCCGCACAGAGTTTGAGGTGTAACAACTGATCAAGAGTAATTCCCATCAAGGTGACATAGTCATCTATACTGATTGGTCAGTGGTGAGAAACAAACGGAGTGGTTGGGGTTTCATTGCGAAGGCTAAAGGACGATTCTTGAAAAATGAGAATATGGCACAAGAGGCTACGACCTCCAGCATGATAATGAAGTTGAAAGCAGTAATAGCGGCATTCCGTTGGTTAGAGGAGATCACTGCAACACACATTGTCTTCATCACGGACTCAAGGAGTATGCTTAGTAAATTAGTCGATGGATCAACATCACGGCACACGGGTGTAACCCATAAGTGTTCCGTTCTCCTCCTAACTCAAATCTGAGTCTGGAAAAACTCAGCTCAGTGCACGCACTCCGTAGCACCGACGAGGATCCTGAAATACTTTGGGTAGATTTTTAACTCGAAATTTTGCCCGGACAGCGCAGTTAGGCTACTCTTTTTCGATGTCCAACTGCCAAGGGATTTTTTACATGCGCAACAATACACACGGGAGTCCGATCACACTACCCAGAGACCAGGGGAAATTTTATTACTAGAGGTCAACGTGAAATAAGTCCCGGTCCTCACCGGGGCTCGAGCCCGGGACCTCCAGTACTCGAGGCGGACACCATACCTCGAGACCACGCAGCGCCCTCCCCCCCCCCCCCCACCCCCCCCCCCCCCCCGTGCTTAGTAAATTGGAGAAAGAAATGGCTCACCTCAGAGGTCACAGACTGTAAGAATGTTGTGGATTGTTTGCCCTGGCCACGCGGAGTTCGGGGGAATGAAATGGCTGATAAGTTGGCAGGGAATGCACCTCTTGATGGTAGATTACCTATGGATAAGGGAGAGGTGGTCATGCGCATGTGGGACTAGGTGGGGAATGTGGAAGAACAGTCTGAGAACCAGTATGTGGAAAGGATGAGATTGTGGGGGATTGGCAGGGGTTCTGATAGAGTCTCAAAACTGAGAGGCAAGACCAGTAGAACTTTCAATCAGATAGCGGTTGGAATGATTAGTCGTGTGACTCTTCGCTGGCTGTTGAACAAGAGGACTGATCGCATGTGGGAATGTCCTGAGTGCAGTGATTTCGGTTCTTAGTTCAACTCAACTCAACAACAACAACAACATGTAAAAAGTTCAAAGGCGGCTGCAATTAATCAAACAGAACTTTTAAATGAAATGGAGAAACATTTGATTGATATAGAAGAAAATATTAATTATGAGTATAAAATTCCGTACTTCAAATCAATTGAAAATATCCTATGTGATGGAGAAATGTTTTTAAAACAAAATAATTCATGTTCTCTGAAAGATATGGTAAAATATCGAATGCGGTTAAACAGACTTCTTCTTCTTCTTCAGCTTTCCGAGCCATTGAGGTTCTTTGCTGCAAATACAATCCGTCTCCATTCGTCTCTCTGGTGGACCTTCTCTTGCCAGTCGTTGATTCCAAGTGCTTGTAGGTCTGTACATGTATTATCTCTCCACCGTCTTCTTGGTCTACCTCGGGGTCTACGGTCATTTATTTCCTGAGTGTAAGCGAGTTTTCTTTCCATATTATCTTCCATTCTTTCTATATGCCCCAGCCATTGTAGTCTATTAGCCTTCATGATACCAGTGATTAGCGGGGACTTAAACAGATCATAAATGTCTTTGTTACTTCTTCTTTTCCACTCTCCACTTTGTGTATCCCTAATGGGTCCAAAGATGCGTCTTAAAATTTTGTTCTCAAAGGTTTGTAACAAGGCTTCGTCTCCTTTCGTTGTACTCCAGGTTTCAGAGCCATACAGCACAACTGGTCTCATCAGTGTTTTGTATATTGTGATTTTGGTGTTACGAGATAGCGCCTTTGATTTTAGTAGATGTTGTAGTGCATAGTATATCTTATTTCCAGAGTTGATTCTAGTTTGTATTTCTTCCCTTATGATGTTGGAGCCGTTGAAGATTGTACCCAGGTATTTGTATGTTTCCGTTCTTTTAATGGTCATATTATCTATTTGTATGTGGCCAGAGTTTTTAGCCATTCCGTCTCTTGAAATTACCATATATTCTGTCTTATCTTGGTTGATAACCAGCCCCATCTGTTGGGCTTTCTCCTTTAAGTGAGTCAATATTTCCAATGTTTTTTGTTCACTTTGCCCTATAATATCTATATCATCTGCATAACCAAGCAGCTTGGATGCTCCTCCAATATCACATTCCTCCTTTACCTTCCTTACAACTTTCTCTAGAGCCAGATTGAAGAGTAGCGGCGATAGTGCATCACCCTGTTTCAAGCCAGATGTTATTTGGAAGGGGTCTGATTTCCTGCGTTTATATGTTACTATATTATAAGTATCTTCCATGCATAGTCTGACCATGTTGATTAACTTCCTTGGTATTCCAAATTCCTGCATAGCATTCCATAGACTATTCCTATGGACACTATCATAAGCCTTTTTAAAATCTACAAAAATGTTATGGAGATCTCTTTTATATTCCCAATGTTTCTCGGCTATTTGTCGTAAGATAAATATCTGATCTATTGTTGATCTGTTTTGTCTAAAACCCGCCTGGTAGTCACCTAATATGTCTTCTGAATATGGTTTTAGTCTATTTAGTAATACTGCGGATAGTATCTTATAGCTTGTGGACAGTAGTGATATTCCTCTATAATTTCCACATTGGAACTTGTCTCCTTTCTTAAAGATAGGTATCAATAATGACTCTTTCCAGTCATGGGGTAATTCTTCTGTCCTCCAGATTTTTATTATTAGTTCGTATAGCTTTAGATGTAATGCATGGCCACCTGCCTTTATAAATTCAGCAGCAATTCCATCAGTCCCAGTTGCCTTATTGTTTTTAAGTCGTGTGATTACATATAGGATTTCTTCAAATGTAGGTTCTTCAATTTGTGGTTCGCATGTTAGAACCTCTTCCTGTGGGAAAATGTTACTTGGAGCTTCACAATTTAGTAATTCAATAAAATATTCTTTTCATGTGTTGCAAATTTCCTCATTGGTATTTATCATATTCCCATTTTTGTCTTTTAAACCATATGTGTTTTGTTGGTGCCCTCGTGTCATTGACTTCAGTTCTTTAAAAAAATTTCTGGATTCATTTTTCTGGTGATTAGTTTCCATATCTTTGATTATATTACTCATATATTCTCGTTTCTGCTGTCTGACTATTTTTGTAGCCTCTTTACATTCATTTCTATAATGCTCTTCCTTTTGGATGTTATTGATGTCATTTAACCATACATGTCTGGCATTCTTCTTCCTAATGACTGCTTCTTCACATTTTTGATTGAAACATCTGTTCTTTCTATGCGTGGTTAACACACCGAGACATTCTTCTGCGGTAGATTGAATTGTATTCTTGATGTTCAACCAAGTTTGGTCAACGCTTTCCTCCGAAGGGTTTTGCAGAGTTTCAAGTTTACATTTTATTTCATCTGTAAATTTCTCTTTGACTGTAATGTCTTGTAGTTTTTCTCTGTTATATGTTGGGTGTAATCTTTGTAATTTAGTATAGAAAGCTCTCTTAAGATTTATTTTAAATTTTGCTCCAACAAGGAAGTGGTCACTGTGGCACTCAGCTCCTCTATAACTTCTGACTTGCTGTTTGTTAGATGCATTTCTGTTGTTAATTAAAATGTGATCTATTTGATTATAGGTTCTCTTGTCACATGATTTCCAAGTTTGTTTGTGTATATCCTTTCTTTATAGTCTGGTACTGCTAATCTGCAGTCCTTTGGCTTCTGCCAGGTTGATGACTCTCCATCCATTATCATTTGAAGTTGTATGTAGGCTTTCCATACCGGCCACTTTTTTATTAGTTTGCTCTCTACCTATTTTTGCATTGAAGTCTCCCAGCACAATCAGGATGTCCTGTTTGGGGGTTTCTTCTATGACATCTTCCAGATCATTATAAAAGTCTTCTTTAATATCATCTTCTTTCTCTTCAGTAGGTGCATGTACATTAATCATCGTTATATTTTTCCATTTACCTTTTATTCGTAATTTACTAATCCTGTCATTAAAAGCTTTAAAGTTTAAAACGTTCCCCCATAACTCATATTTTGATGACAAATCCTGTTCCTAATTCATGTTTATTTTGGGTGTTTCCTCCATATATTATGGTTAAACAGACTTAGTGAAATAAATTTTGGAGGATTTCAGAAATTCGGCAAAGAAAAACTGAGAAGTATTCACCAAGTTGGATCAGAAAAGTTCGCCAAATGACTAAATTATTTACAAAGTTTAATAAACTGCAAAATCTTGATATTTATGTAATCGAAGCTATAAAAATTACTTCGGCTATTGAGAAAGCATTTGATCTCAATCTTTTACAGGAACATGATTGGAAATGATTTTTTTCTTGATATGTTTACTGGTTGCTATGTGTAACTAAGGAGTGCTATCTAAGGAGCACAGTGTTGACTGGTGGTTATGTTTTTGTGTGCATTTTTATCTCCTTAAAATTAGACATAGAAAAGATTGGAGTGATTGAAAATTTTGCAGAAAGAAATAGCGATACTCTGTTACCAAGAAATCATAAGAGGGTTAATTATTGGTGACTTTGTGTGTGGTAAAACTAGATTACTTTTAAATATGCTTTTAAAAGGATGGTTGGATTTTAATAAACTATAATATATCTTTGCAAAGGTGCTTCATCAACCAGTATATACGATTATAAAGAAGGGTTCTAAAGAAAACTTACCCAAAGAATCAATATTAAATACCATCAGAAACATAAAAGAAATACAGAATAAAGATATGTCTCCATTTTCTTTAATAGATGAAGTTGCACAATATGTTACACAGACAGAAGGCATAGAGTGTAAGTTTTGTAAAAATGCAGAGGACGTTCCCAGTCCAAGTGAACTTAACACCATAGATAAAAATCTATTAATTTTTTATGCTCTTATGCGAGAAATAAAAAACCAGACATGTGTGAAGATTATTATATTTCAGGAAGGCTTAAATAACAATATAGATTGTTTTTATTTAGCTCAAAACAACTTTAAAGTATCAATACAAATAATAAGAGAAAATACTAATTTATTTGCTTGTTTGAACACGATGGCAGAAATTTATCTAATATATATTATGATCATGCTAGTGGAGATATGCCATATGAAGAATTTAAAAAGTTATGTAGTAAGTGTTGGGAAGAATCTTATGGTTTTCTTGTGATTAATAAATCTAGTGATAAATACAATGGAAAATATAGATATAAATTAGATACCTTTATTTTCCTGAAAAGACATTATTTGCCCTTTAAGGACTAGAAAAGTATGCCATAAAACTAAAATATTTCATTATAAACAAAAATGGAAGAAATTCTAAAAGAAATAGCCAAAAACACCAGACCTAAATTCTTGGATCAGTTTATTGTCTCCAGTAATAAAGCATCGTTTAATACTACATTTAACCCCCCGTTAGAACTAGATAAAGATAAACACGATGACTAGATAAAGATAAACACGACGTGTGCATTGTTGCGCACGTAAAAGATCCCTTGGCAGTTGGAAATCGAAAAAGAGTAGCCTAACGGCGCTGCCCGGGCAAAACTTCGAGTTAATAATCTACCCAAAGTATTTCAGGATCCTCGCCGGTGCTACGAAGTTCGTGCACTGAGCTGAGATTCTCCGAACTCAGGCTTGAGTTAAGAGTAGAACAGAGCACTTATGGGTTACACCCGTGTGCCTTGATGTTGATCCGTCGACTAAACTAAACTAAACATGATGAAATTGCGCTGGTTAATCTTGAAACTTATTATTCCTTTCCTGACGTGTCAGCTGTGTTTGCATGTATGACATCACAGACTGGCGTGCCAGCTGTGCTTTCATGTATCAGATCAGTCCTTACGTTGTGCTTACGTGTATCATATCACAGACTGACGTGTCAGTTATGCTTGTGTATATCACATCACAGACTGGCATGTCAGTTGTGCTTACATGTATCACATCACAGACCTTAAGTTGTGCTTAAACTCGCATAGTACCCGGGAAGGCTAACCCGGTCAACTAACGCCCGCTAAAGTCGGATGTGTCGGCCTTATGGGGCAAATAAACAGGCACACCGCAATTTACGTCTGGAAAATAAAAAACTCCGGACGAACACAGAAAAACAGGAAGAAACTCACATAGTTAAATAACTTTCCAGTGTGACTTTGTTTTCTTGTGTAACAACTCTGTGATGTTGTGTGTATAGAACCCATGGCTCCACACCTTCAACCCCACTGGATGAAATGAATGGTCATCATCATTCTTGATGGACAAACAACATTCTATCTGTGGGGGTTGGGGGGGGGGGGGGGGATCTTCAGAAAGTGAAGAGACGGAGATGCATGGTCTTGCATATTCAAAAGTTTGCTCAAGATGGGCTCTGCAAAGTCTTACAAATTAGCACAGATTTCAAAACACAAACTCCTTGCATATCCATATGTGTTCAGTCTCTGTGAACAAAAATGCAAGACTATGACATCTGTAATTGTCCACAATATTAATATAGTGTGTTATCCTTGATTTTTTTTTTAAAGATACACACAGGACTTCAACATAGTATCATATGGCCATATCAGGCAAATGCTCTACCAACTGACAGTCCAACTTTGGCTGATAAATTGAAGGAGTCTGGCTATGCTACACATATGGTTGGAAAATGGCACGTGGGATTCTACAAGCAAGAATACTTACCCTGGAATCGTGGATTTGACACTTATTTTGGTTCGTTTTGTAATTTGGAATAGTTCTTATTCAAGAAAGCTTATGTAAAATGCATATGCATGCATGCACTTAAATTATAACTTGAAATCTTGTCAATATAAATTAATACATTTGAAAATGTGAAATTAGTTTACAGCTTCCATAAGATATTATAATATAATACATCTAGACACAAGAGAAATGTTATCTAGAACCTGCACGGCTGTTTGGCAGTGGATCTTGGAATATGAATGAACAAGTTAGAAGAGCTTATAAGCATCGGAGATGTGGTTCCAGAGATGAATGTTGTGCACAGCCAGAATAACTAACAACGCTTGGAAAGGCCAATGAAAGTAGACATTACATACAAGCATAAGAAAGAGAAGAGACAATCAGTGTTCTTTGGTTATTTGATGTGAAGAGAAGCGGTGGAAACGGGCTAGATGATAGGGAAAACTATGCTCTAAAGAGGCAGAGGCAGAACATGAGAAATAATGCAGGATAGCCTAAGATAGTGGCTTGAATGAATAACATCAACTGAGTTGATCCAGAACACCAAGAACCAAGATGTGGGAGAATCATGAAAGCCTGCAAGATTTGACAGGGCTCTTGAGGATGATGATCTATTCCGTATGGACAAAGGCTTGTTCTTCACTTGTGCCATTAAGCTTAGGTTGGAATTTATGCTTTCAATCTTGAGCCGCCGGTCTCCGTGGCAAAGAACTTACCGACGCGATTCGTAAGTCTGCTTACCCGAGTTCGAAACCTAGCTGCGGCCGATTTGGCAGCAGACCGCGTTGCGCTTGGTTGTAACGAGTTGGTATGGGAGCCGGTAGTTCAGAAATCAATGGCAAACTACTGAACGTAAACTTGCCAAGACATCAACACCAGCAGTAAAATACTGGTGTTGGCAGCGATGTCCTGTAAAAATGATGTGCAGAATAAAAAATAGACAAAACAACAATATTGAGCCAAATGTGTTCATCTGGACTGATGTTATATTTGTGCTGTATATTGTTGATAAAACCTGTCCACTCTGGTACTTGGTCTTCCTGTAATTCCATAGCCTGATGTTAGCCACAACGCTGTGCCTGACTGAATTTCTTATCACATGATGTCTGAACGACTGTATGTCTTGATTATTTATAAATGCATACTTGTTACATTTGTTCAGAGTTTGTTGATAAAATTCACAACAATTAGATCTAAACAATCAAAAGCGAAAGACAAAGATAATGAAATTAAACGAAAGAAGTAACAATTTGATCGCTCATGGTGAATTTCTCTTCAAGATAGACAATCATATACCTATTTAGGCAGAAATGTAAATATATGTGGTAAACAGTGAATGAAAGAAGAACATATGTGGTAAACAGCGAATGATAGAAGAATAATGTGGTAAACAGCGAATGATAGAAGAATATATGTGGTAAACAGCGAATGATAGAAGAATATATGTGGTAAACAGCGAATGATAGAAGAATATATGTGGTAAACAGCGAATGATAGAAGAATATATGTGGTAAACAGCGAATGATAGAAGAATATATGTGGTAAACAGTGAATGAAAGAAGAACATATGTGGTAAACAGTGAATGATAGAAGAATATATGTGGTAAACAGCGAATGAAAGAAGAACATATGTGGTAAACAGTGAACGAAAGAAGAACATATGTGGTAAACAGTGAACGAAAGAAGAACATATGTGGTAAACAGTGAATGAAAGAAGAGAAACGTATGTGGTAAACAGCGAATGAAAGAAGAAGAACATATGTGATAAACAGCGAATAAATGAAGAAAAACATATGTGGTCAACAGTGAACGAAAGAAGAACATATGTGGTAAACAGTGAACGAAAGAAGAACATATGTGGTAAACAGTAAACGAAAGAAGAACATATGTGGTAAACAGCGAATGAAAGAAGAAGAACATATGTGATAAACAGCGAATAAATGAAGAAAAACATATGTGGTCAACAGTAAACGAAAGAAGAACATATGTGGTAAATAGCGAATGAAAGAAGAAGATCATATGTCGTAAATAGCGAACAAAAGAAGAACATATGTGGTAAACAGTGAATGACATAAGAAGAATATATGTGGTAAACAGTAAACGAAAGAAGAACATATGTGGTAAACAGTAAACGAAAGAAGAACATATGTGGTAAACAGCGAATGACATAAGAAGAATATATGTGGTAAACAGTGAATGACATAAGAAGAACATATGTGGTAAACAGTGAATGACATAAGAAGAATATATGTGGTAAACAGCGAATGACATAAGAAGAACATATGTGGTAAACAGCGAATGACATAAGAAGAACATATGTGGTAAACAGCGAATGGCATAAGAAGAACATATGTGGTAAACAGTGAATGACATAAGAAGAATATATGTGGTAAACAGTAAACGAAAGAAGAACATATGTGGTAAACAGTAAACGAAAGAAGAACATATGTGGTAAACAGCGAATGAAAGGAGAAGAACATATGTGGTAAACAGCGAATGAAAGAAGAAGAACATATGTGGTAAACAGCGAATGAAAGAAGAAGAACATATGTGGTAAGTAGCGAATGAAAGAAGAAGAACATATGTGATAAACAGTGAATGAAAGAAGAAGAACATATGTGGTAAATAGCGAATGAAAGAAGAAGAACATATGTGGTAAATAGCGAATGAAAGAAGAAGAACATATGTGATAAACAGTGAATGAAAGAAGAAGAACATATGTGGTAAATAGTGAATGAAAGAAGAAGAACATATGTGGTAAATAGCGAATGAAAGAAGAAGAACATATGTGATAAACAGTGAATGAAAGAAGAAGAACATATGTGGTAAATAGCGAATGAAAGAAGAAGAACATATGTGGTAAACAGTGAATGAAAGAAGAAGAACATATGTGGTACACGGCGAATGAAAGAAGAAGAACATATGTGATAAACGGCGAATGAAAGAAGAAGAACATATGTGGTAAACGGCGAATGAAAGAAGAAGAACATATGTGGTAAACAGTGAATGACATAAGAAGAATATATGTGGTAAACAGTAAACGAAAGAAGAACATATGTGGTAAACAGTAAACGAAAGAAGAACATATGTGGTAAACAGCGAATGAAAGGAGAAGAACATATGTGGTAAATAGCGAATGAAAGAAGAAGAACATATGTGGTAAATAGCGAATGAAAGAAGAAGAACATATGTGGTAAACAGTGAATGAAAGAAGAAGAACACATGTGGTAAACGGCGAATGAAAGAAGAAGAACATATGTGGTAAACGGCGAATGAAAGAAGAAGAACATATGTGGTAAACGGCGAATGAAAGAAGAAGAACATATGTGGTAAACAGTGAATGACATAAGAAGAATATATGTGGTAAACAGTAAACGAAAGAAGAACATATGTGGTAAACAGTAAACGAAAGAAGAACATATGTGGTAAACAGCGAATGAAAGAAGAAGAACACATGTGGTAAACAGCGAATGAAAGAAGAAGAACACATGTGGTAAATAGCGAATGAAAGAAGAAGAACATATGTGGTAAATAGCGAATGAAAGAAGAAGAACATATGTGGTAAACAGTGAATGAAAGAAGAAGAACATATGTGGTAAACGGCGAATGAGAAGAAGAACATATGTGGTAAACGGCGAATGAAAGAAGAAGAACATATGTGGTAAACGGCGAATGAAAGAAGAAGAGCATATGTGGTAAACGGCGAATGAAAGAAGAAGAACATATGTGGTAAACAGTGAATGACATAAGAAGAATATATGTGGTAAACAGTAAACGAAAGAAGAACATATGTGGTAAACAGCGAATGAAAGGAGAAGAACATATGTGGTAAATAGCGAATGAAAGAAGAAGAACATATTTGGTAAACAGTGAATGAAAGAAGAAGAACACATGTGGTAAACGGCGAATGAAAGAAGAAGAACATATGTGGTAAACGGCGAATGAAAGAAGAAGAACATATGTGGTAAACGGCGAATGAAAGAAGAAGAACATATGTGGTAAACGGCGAATGAAAGAAGAAGAACATATGTGGTAAACGGCGAATGAAAGAAGAAGAACATATGTCGTAAATAGCGAACAAACGAAGAAAAAATGTGGTAAACAGTGAATAACAGAAAAAAAATATATGTGGTAAGAGTGTCAAATGTTTGATAATATAACTTTACATTTCCCATGTTGTGGATAATTTCAGGCTATCTTACTGGGGGTGAAGATTATTACAGACACACAAAACCATACAACAACAAAGGCTATCTTGACCTCAGAGACAACAATGGACCTGTGCGCAATGAGACCGGACATTACTCGGCTAATCTATTCACCAAAAAGGCTATTGATGTGGTCAAATCACACAACACATCCAAGGTAAATTGTCACGTCACATAACACACCCAAGGTGTGATTATTGTCTGTTATGTCACACAAATTGTATAGTGTAAATGTAACACATCTAAGGCGAATGGTCATTTGACACTTCTAAGATAAACTGTTGATTGTTTACGTCACGTCACGTCACATAATACTCAATAATAAATCTGTTCCGTAAAAGAATAGGTATAGTTTTGTAAACCGCTTTGCATCTCTGTACAATATTGTGATAATGGAAGAATTCTTATTCTTCTGATTGTTCATGCCATGCGGTTTTGGTGATTATGTGTGACCACAGCTTTCTGTCCCGTGTACTGCATATCATTTATGATGCTGATGTTCCTCCGTGCCGTGATGTCAGGTTGTCCAACATCTTCTCTCTGTCTTCCCTTCCTCTCTTTCCCTCCAACGTTTCTGTTGTCACGGTGTATTCTATCTGTTCCCTTCTCATGACCTGCCCAATGAATGTGGAATGTCTTCTTATAAAGTGAGTAACCAGTTCTCTTTGTGAGTTATCTTCTTTCAAGATATCTTCATTGCTGTTGCTATCCCCAACAGTGTACTCATCATTCTTCTACAAAACCATATCTCAACAGTTTCCACATAATTCCTCACTATAGTATGTCCCGAAAAGAATGCCTTCATTCACGATCAATTATTTTGAAAACTGTCTGGTGCATCGTTATGAAATTTTTCCAGCCTTCTTATATTTACCCCCACCCAAGGAATATGTCTTTGATAGGTACAAAAACAACTTAAATCATCGAAAGCGGCGACATTTCTTTGGTGTTTTGCTGAAAACTAGTGATTTATCGCGAACAAATTTATGTTTACAGTAATGAAAGCCCGGCCAATTCAGATGACATACAAGGCGTATCCGGATTCGTATGGGAGTGGGTGCAATGAAAGAGGTAGCTTAAAAGTCGACAGGGTCGGCTGCATTGCACCGGGTTTTTATCCCATATGGCTCAGTTTCTTTCCGCAGCGCGGAAAGCGTCGCACAAAGCGCGAACTCCGTACCTCCAGCGACGACCCTTGGGAGTCTCCGAAAGAATGCACTCGTGAAATGAAGGACGCGGCCCGGAATCGAACATACAACCTTCGGAGCCGAGTCAGATGGCTTGACCACTTCACCACGAAGAATCCCGTGAGGGGTGCAATGTGTAATATTAGTAAAGACAGAGAATTTACAGAGGCATGGGGTAAATAATTTGTAAATTGACAGGAAAGTAGAAGGAATATATTTCTTACCTTATTTTTCATTTCCTTCTTGTTTCTTCAGCTGCTGGTTAATAATGTGTACACAAGTATTCGTGTTAGCTTTTTATATTGAGTTCGTGAAAGCTTCCAAATAGCTGTGCGTTAATGTGCGTATGGAGTGACCAGAAATGATACCGCAATTTAGTCATCATGTTTTCATTTTTAAGGATCTGTTCAGCTGTCTGTGTAGTTTGTTCACACGTACACATGGGTGACAGACCCGCTTTGAGTCTTCGTGAAATATTGTCTACTCTGCTGTTTACCGTTCAGAGACGGGACATGATTACCTGTTTTCCACTATGAAAATAGTTGTCAGTGTCTCTGTAGTGGGCTTTCTTCTTAATGACCAAGATGATGGTCCTCTTTTCATTGAAGTTTATAGATTGATTCGTATGCACGTGTGTTGCCCCATAATTTGACAAAGTGTTTGCTCTCACGTTTCTTGTTATATTTAATAGCGCGGACTGGATTAGTATCTTGACATCAGACAATTTGAATATAGTATTGTCAGCTGCCACCTGTCCTTTAATTTTAGCCCGCACAAGTTCTATAGGGTTAAAATGAGAATGGTGCGGCGGAAGTCTCAAGCACACTTGACGATGCTCTTCTATCAACTTGTCAATTTGATATTTCTTGCTTTTTGGCGTCTGTTTTACAAGGGACAATAATTCTAGCTAGAAATACGTTTCTGGAAATGGTATGTTTTCCATTCGGAGTCATATCTTTATTGCTCCCTTTGTGCTCGATGCTGTAGGTATTTTGTCTTCTTGGGCAACAACATTGATATCATGCATTGTACATAATTGAACACGACGGTCTATCTAGGGATGGAAGCACAGTATTCTCGAGCCAATCTCTAAATACATTAACATTCATCTTATTATGATAATCCCTATTGTCTGTATGCTTTGATACGAACACGAGCCCAGCATTCTGTTGCAAGCCATTATGCGTATTACCATCATGGGCTATGACCAAAAGTTGTCCTATACTACTGGGCACATACCGCTTTATCTGTCCATCCACTGATTGCCATTCCTTATCACTTGTGTGGTGCGCATTGATCCATATTTCATCCAAACGCACTATGCCTTAATTTTCTTTGCGCATTTCCCTTATTTCACGTAGGTATCTGCTTCTCATGGCTCCTGAATGCGGTTGCTCGGAAAGATTATTTCTATCGCCTTTGTACTTTCTAAAAGTGAAGATAATGTCCTTATAATTTTCCACAAAGTTGTTTTGGATAGCTCTATGTTATTGTTCTTTCTGAACCAAACCCTAAGTTTTCTTACAGTCACTGTTTCTTTGGCATCCAGCATTTTTATAATGCTGGATAATCCTGGATATAAAATCCTAAACTTTTATAATTTTAGGAAACTCCGTGGCGAAGTGGTCAAGCCTTTTGACTAGAGCTCCAAAGGTCGTTTGTTCGATTCCGGGCCGCATCCTTCGGTTCACGAGTTAAATTTTTCGTGCTTTCGTGCGCTGCGGAAAGAGACCGAGCCATATGGGATAGAACCCGGTGCAATGAAGTTGACCCTGTCGTATATCAAGCGACTTTTAAAGCATTTTTATAATAGCTCGCCTTATGACATCTTTGTCAAAGCTGTCGACGAAATGACCGTTTACTCAAACCCAATGCATGCATTGTTCTTTTTTCGGAATTTGTAATAGTATAAAACAGTTTCCTGCGACCAGCTCCTTGACAAAAATATGTGTACAACTTCATAGCGATTCTTTGAAGTGTATAATTTCGCATTCAATCCCATTGAAAAATATTCACACATGTTAGCGATAAGTGGTAAGATTTAAAAAAAAAAAAAAAAACACACATTAATCGGGTTTCATGAAATAACCCACATTTTGAGACACCTCTGAATGAACAGTCCTAGTTTAAACAACGCGGGTAGTTGGCATAAGGCCAATCCCGTGAAAAAATGAACAATATTCAACACTGAGCGCTGATTGTCTGGCTACGCTGTAATACATTTAAAATTATGAATTTCACCTCAGACCCGTAAATTATATACCGCAGTTAAACAAACTTTGAAATCTGCTGTAAAATCTCCAGAACAAAAATTTTTTTGTTGGGCGGACATAATGATAAGGTTATATACGAAATCTCATAATTTTCCCTCAGTTGGTTACTGAGATATGGATGTGTATATTGGGGCAAATAAAAAAAAAGTACTATAGTCTGCTGATTTCCCATGATTTGCTTCCATACATTAGGACTTGTTCAATAAAGCTCCTAAAACAGTGGTTATCAACCATTTTTGGCCTATGCACCCTTTCACCATATGTCATAATGTCATTCCCCTGTTTTCATCGAACCAAAGAAGAAGAATTCCGCCCAACCCCCCCCCCCCCCCCCCCCCCCTTTTTTTCCAAAAATTGTCAGCCTCAAAAGTTGCATTTTTTTATATTCACAATATTTTATTAACACACCAAATTAATCATATCACAATAAACAAACAATGAAAACGTCAAAGAATTGTCACTAAATACAAGACACCAGAATGCCAGAAAAAGTGTGTTTCATCAAACAAAACGGTCAATAGAAAACCAGGATATTGTGCCTGAAGCCATTTTGAGTCTGCCAATCGGTGGTCTTAATTTCCCCCCCCCCCCTCCCCTCCCTTTATTTGAGGGATGTGATAAAAGGATGTGATAGAGGGATGTGATAGGGGGATTTAACAGAGGAATGTAATATAGGAATGTAATAGAGGGATTTAATAGTGGGATTTCATAGAGGTATTTAATAGAGGGATTTTCAGATAAATTTAATGGAGTGATTTAATAGAGGAATTTCATAGCGTGATTTAATAGAGGGATTTTCAGAGAAATTGAATAGAGGGATTTGACAGCTGTATTTTCTTGTCCCACGTCTGCTGGTTCAGGACATTTTGAAAGGGGATGTTTTAATGTGTCGTCTACCTGAAGAGTGTGCCTGAATGGAATGTTGTCTGTGGGTAATATATGTGCGTTTTGTGGAGGGGTATGCATGATGTTCATTTTATGTTGTGTAGTGGTGATGGTGTTCATTGTGTGTTGTGTGATGTTCATTATGTAATGGGAGATGTTCATTGTCTATTGTGTGCTGTTCATTGTGTGATGTGTGATGTTCATTGTGTGTTGTGTGATGTTCATTGTGTGATTTGTGATGTTCATTGTATATTGTGTGATGTTCATTGTGTGATTGTGATGTTCATTGTATATTGTGTAATGTTCATAGTATTGTGATGTTCATTGTGTGAAGTGTGATGTTCATTGTGTGTTGTGTGATGTTCATTGTGTTATGCGTGATGTTCATTGTGTGTTGTATGATGTTCATTGTGTGATGTGTGATGTTAATTGTGTGTTGTGTGATGTTCATTGTGTGATGTGTGATGTTCATTGTGTGTTGTGTGATGTTCATTGTGTGATGTGTGATGTTCATTGTGTGTTGTGTGATGTTCATTGTGTGATGTGTGATGTTCATTGTGTGTTGTATGATGTTTATTGTGTTATGCGTGATGTTCATTGTGTGTTGTATGATGTTCATTGTGTGATGTGTGATGTTCATTGTGTGTTGTATGATGTTCATTGTGTGATGTGTGATGTTCATTGTGTGATGTGTGATGTTCATTGTGTGATGTGTGATGTTCATTGTGTGTTATATGATGTTCATTGTGTGATGTGTGATGTTCATTGTGTGTTGTATGATGTTCAATTTGTGATGTGTGATGTTCATTGTGTGTTGTATGATGTTCATTGTGTGATGTGTGATGTTCATTATGTGTTGTGTGATGTTCATTGTGTGATGTGTGATGTTCATTGTGTGTTGTATGATGTTCATTGTGTTGTGTGATATTCATTGTGTGTTGTGTGATGTTTATTGTGTGATGTTCATTGTGTAATGTGTGATGTTCAGTGTGTGATGTGTGATGTTCATTGTGTGTTGTGTGATGTTCATTGTGTGATGTGTGATATTCATTGTGTTGTGTGGTGTTCATTGTGTGTTGTATGATACTCATTGTGATGTGTGATGTTCATTGTGAGTTGTATGATGTTCATTGTGTTGTGTGATGTTCATTGTGTGTTGTGTGACGTTCATTGTATGTTGTGTGGTGTTCATTGTGTGTTGTATGATATTAATTGTGATGTATGATGTTCATTGTGTTGTGTGGTTTTCATTGTGTGATGTATGCTGTTCATTGTGTGTTGTATGGTGTTCATTGTGTGATGTATGATGTTTATTGTGTGTTGTATGATATTCATTGTGTTGTGTGATGTTCATTGTGTGTTGTGTGATGTTCATTGTGTGTTGTATGATATTCATTGTGTTGTGTGATGTTCATTGTGTGTTGTGTGATGTTTATTGTGTGATGTGTGATATTCATTGTGTGTTGTGTGGTGTTCATTGTGTGATTGTGTGGTGTTCATTGTGTGTTGTGTGGTGTTAATTGTGTGGTGTATGATGTTCATTGTGTGATGTTCATTGTGTGATGTTCATTGTGTTTTATGTGATGTTCATTGTGTTGTGTGATGTACATTGTGTGTTGTGTGATGTTCATTGTGTGTTGTGTTATGTTTTTTGGGTGCTGTGTGATTTTCATTGTGTGCTGTTCATCGGGTGTTGTGTGATGTTCACTGTGTGATGGTCATTGGGTATTTTGTGATGTTCATCGCATGACCTTAATCTGATGTTTGCTTTTTTCCTTGTTTTGATCGCCAGCATAAAAGAGCACCTTAGGTTTATGTTTGTTTCTTGTATGTATTTCTTAGAATATTTTAAAACAAGAGGTCACACACACCGACACTCGCTCACTCACTCACTCACACACTCTCTCTCTCTCTCTCTCTCTCTCTCTCTCTCTCTCTCTCTCTCTCTTTCTCTCTCTCTCTCTCTCTCTCTCTCTCTCTCTCTCTCTCTCTCTGTCTCACTCACTCTCTCACACACTAACTCACTCACTCACCCACTCACTACCATACTTATACATATATCTAATATTTACATAACAACTACTCAATCTGTGTTATTTATTCATTGTCTTTTTCTTACACTCTGATGTATGAAGTGCTTTGTGTTTATTTTACTAACATATATAATTTGTTTGTTATATTATTCACAACAATGCATTCGCTTAGTAAGTTTAACCACACAATCCACCAACAATAGATTGAAAGATTTATTGCCTGGTATATTTCACTGCATCTGGTCAGGTGCATTATGCAGATGTATATAAATTTATATCGAAAGACTGTGTTTTAAATTTGTGATTACTATGGGAATAACACATGCTTCACACACGAACAGTATCAGTGAGTGTGTTTTAAATATTTCAGAAAAATAATATCTCATTTATTCACTTCATATGATGTATGTTTTTCAGCCGCTATTTCTGTACCTGGCCTACCAGTCCGTGCATGATCCTCTGCAAGTTCCAGCAAAATACGAAAATAGGTACAGAAACATCAAAAACCGAAACAGACGCATCTACGCAGGTGAGACAACTGTATCTAGCTAATTCATTGTAAACCAAGATATTTTAAATATGACCATACTACATTTAGTCAGCTGACATCATTGTGACAGCAGCAGACGTTATCGCAGGCTGGGGTGACATAGCTACATTCATAATTAGTATACTACGGTGACAATCCGCATTCCTTCACTCGGAAACCAGCCGACAGAGGCAAGGCACATAAGTCCTCAGTGAGACATCGATGCTTACAAAAACATTGATTTCAATCAATCAATCCAATTAACAATCAGACAGTTGGTCAAACATAAATGAATGAATGCATCAATTAATTTATAAATCACTCAGTCAGTCAACGAGTCACTTAAACAATTGATAAATCTGCCAATCAGCCAGTCAAATGATTGATCAATCAATCAGTCTACCAAGCAGTCAACATGCCAATCAAACAATTGATCAATGGTAAGTCAGTCAGCCAGTCAAGCAATTGATCAATCAATCTGTCAATCAATCAGTCAGTCTGTCAGTCGATACAAGGTATATCAGTCAGTCAGTCATTATATCCCACGCAACTCACAAGACGGTAACCAGTACTCAGAATCAAAGCATTTTAATATTCGTCATCATCATCCAGTGGCTGTCCTGTACAGAACTTTAACTCCATATCAGTCTTCCAAAATGTCTCTCTATCATAAGCTATATGTCCTGCCCCTGGTGCTGTCATATGCCAATGTATCTCCATCATAAGCCAGATATCTTGTTTCTGTCACTGTCATGTGTCAGTTATCACATCTTGAATTTAATCTACGCTGTCATTTTCCTTCTCTGCTTCTCCGGTACACCTCCCTCCACAATCATACTTTCCAGACATTCATGCATGCCTTTTCACATGCCAAACATGTATAGTTTTTCCAAATTTTATTTGTCTTAAAAACCAGACTTCTTTATTACTGAGCCCTTGTTGGATAGATTTGTTTGTTCTCTTGTTTGTGTGATGAATTTTTATACTCTTCTTTAACACATTCAACTGCCCAAATGAGCTTTTCAGCTGATTTGTTTCAATACCTGCATGTTGCTACAGGAAACAAGCAATCTCTTAGTACTTTGACTGTTATTGTTCTATCTGTTACAGTCTATAAAGTTTTAAGTAGTTTAGTTTTTGTTGTGCATTGTTTCTTCTTTTCAAGGTATGTCGTCACATTTTCAATGTTTGTCTCTCGGTTGATAAATATAGATTAACTAACAATGATTGTCAGAAAGGGGCTAATGAAACTAGAACATTATATACAGCAACAAGAAAGATACAAACCGCTTTCTTTGGTGATGTGATGACAAGAGAGGCATTGGAGAACATCGTAACAACTGGAAAGATCGAGGGGAAGAGAGTTAGAGGTAGACCAAGAGAAATGTTTCTGGATGGACTGAAAGTGGCAAAGAGGAATATCATCAGCAGAGTTGATGTAGAACACCAAGGAACGCGATCTGTGGAGAGACATGAATCCTATGCCAGCTGGCAGGGCCTTTGATGATGACGATGATATATATATATATATATATATGTTGTTTTATCGGCTGATATCATATTTATTTTTGTTGCATTGAGATAAAGCCACTGAAATACATTATTACACGGACGTGCGCGTCCCATTCGCACTGCGAGCGCTATCAAGACAAGTCACCAGAACAAGACAAGAAGCCTGATACGGGGGAGGAAAATGGCACGTTGCGAGAACACCAAGAAACACGCGGTATCCAAGATGTGCAGCGTGGTAGCCGACAAGAAGACGAGCGTAGTGAACTTACCGGCGAGCTGCAGTAAACAACAAGAACCTCAAGCATCCTTTAACGAAGCTACCACGAGGAAGAAAGATGACAACCCACTACAAACAAGTGACAAGCCTACTGAGACGCAGAGAGAGGAGAAAGACACCAGAGTCGGAAACACTGACTCACCGACAAGCAAGTGGGTTGTCAAACAAATCTAAACAGAGCTGGCAGACCAAGAAATCCTGAAGCAGCTACAAGATGAGAATCTCTACATCCGATTCTTGAAGGCGGAGCGGCTACTCATCTACTCAAAGATTCCTACAACCTTGGCGGTGGTGACGACATAGGGCAGCGAGATGCCGATAAAAGTATCAATTAACAAGAGAATGTAGCAGCCAGAGAGATTCATCCGTAGAGACAATCAATGTTCCAGATGACAGAGGGCCAGCCACAGCAGAGCAGCATGTCGCAGTAAGACGGACATCTGCCGGTACTGTGCCGATAACCACGCCTTCAAGGAGTACCCGCTGGCCAAGATGGACACGGACTTTCGAGAACCCAACAACAAAAGAAAGTGCGCCAACTGCCTAGGCAAGCATGGAGCAAGATATTTGGGCTGTCCGTACCTGCAACGACACAGAGACGTATTAAAGCTCGCCATCAACACAAAGGCACCATTCAATGAAGCAATGCGAAGGTGCGAGACAGCCACGGGTATATCACAAGCTGAAAGAGCAAGGCGGGGGTGCGAGACAGCCACGGGTATATCACAAGCTGAAAGAGCAAGGCGGGGGTGCGAGGCAGCCACGGGTATATCACAAGCTGAAAGAGCAAGGCGGGGGTGCGAGACAGCCACGGGTATATCACAAGCTGAAAGAGCAAGGCGGGGGTGCGAGACAGCCACGGGTATATCACAAGCTGAAAGAGCAAGGCGGGGGTGCGAGACAGCCACGGGTATATCACAAGCTGAAAGAGCAAGGCGGGGGTGCGAGGCAGCCACGGGTATATCACAAGCTGAAAGAGCAAGGCGGGGGTGCGAGACAGACACGGGTATATCACAAGCGGAAAGAGCAAGGCGGGGGTGCGAGACAGCCACGGGTATATCACAAGCTGAAAGAGCAAGGCGGAGATGCGAGACAGACACGGGTATATCACAAGCTGAAAGAGAAAGGCGGGGGTGCGAGACATCCACGGGTATATCACAAGCGGAAAGAGCAAGGCGGGGGTGCGAGACATCCACGGGTATATCACAAGCGGAAAGAGCAAGGCGGGGGTGCGAGACAGCCACGGGTATATCACAAGCGGAAAGAGCAAGGCGGAGATGCGAGGCAGCCACGGGTATATCACAAGCTGAAAGAGCAAGGCGGGGGTGCGAGACAGCCACGGGTATATCACAAGCTGAAAGAGCAAGGCGGAGATGCGAGGCAGCCACGGGTATATCACAAGCTGAAAGAGCAAGGCGGGGGTGCGAGACAGCCACGGGTATATCACAAGCTGAAAGAGCAAGGCGGAGGATGCGAGGCAGCCACAGGGTATATCACAAGCTGAAAGAGCAAGGCGGAGGTGCGAGACAGCCACGGGTATATCACAAGCTGAAAGAGCAAGGCGGAGGTGCGAGACAGCCACGGGTATATCACAAGCTGAAAGAGCAAGGCGGAGGTGCGAGACAGCCACGGGTATATCACAAGCTGAAAGAGCAAGGCGGAGGTGCGAGACAGCCACGGGTATATCACAAGCTGAAAGAGCAAGGCGGAGGTGCGAGACAGCCACGGGTATATCACAAGCTGAAAGAGCAAGGCGGAGGTGCGAGACAGCCACGGGTATATCACAAGCTGAAAGAGCAAGGCGGAGGTGCGAGACAGCCACGGGTATATCACAAGCTGAAAGAGCAAGGCGGAGGTGCGAGACAGCCACGGGTATATCACAAGCTGAAAGAGCAAGGCGGAGGTGCGAGACAGACACGGGTATATCACAAGCTGAAAGAGCAAGGCGGAGGTGCGAGACAGCCACGGGTATATCACAAGCTGAAAGAGCAAGGCGGAGGTGCGAGACAGCCACGGGTATATCACAAGCTGAAAGAGCAAGGCGGGGGTGCGAGACAGCCACGGGTATATCACAAGCTGAAAGAGCAAGGCGGAGGTGCGAGACAGCCACGGGTATATCACAAGCTGAAAGAGCAAGGCGGAGGTGCGAGACAGACACGGGTATATCACAAGCTGAAAGAGCAAGGCGGAGATGCGAGACAGACACGGGTATATCACAAGCTGAAAGAGCAAGGCGGGGGTGCGAGACATCCACGGGTATATCACAAGCTGAAAGAGCAAGGCGGGGGTGCGAGACAGCCACGGGTATATCACAAGCTGAAAGAGCAAGGCGGGGGTGCGAGACATCCACGGGTATATCACAAGCGGAAAGAGCAAGGCGGGGGTGCGAGACAGCCACGGGTATATCACAAGCTGAAAGAGCAAGGCGGAGATGCGAGACAGACACGGGTATATCACAAGCTGAAAGAGCAAGGCGGGGGTGCGAGACATCCACGGGTATATCACAAGCGGAAAGAGCAAGGCGGGGGTGCGAGACAGCCACGGGTATATCACAAGCTGAAAGAGCAAGGCGGGGGTGCGAGACAGCCACGGGTATATCACAAGCGGAAAGAGCAAGGCGGGGGTGCGAGACAGCCACGGGTATATCACAAGCGGAAAGAGCAAGGCGGGGGTGCGAGACAGCCACGGGTATATCACAAGCTGAAAGAGCAAGGCGGGGGTGCGAGACAGTCACGGGTATATCACAAGCGGAAAGAGCAAGGCGGGGGTGCGAGACAGCCACGGGTATATCACAAGCGGAAAGAGCAAGGCGGGGGTGCGAGACAGCCACGGGTATATCACAAGCAGAAAGAGCAAGGCGGGTTTGCGAGACAGCCACTGGTATCTCACAAACTGAAAGAGCAAGGCGGGGGTGCGAGACAGCCACGGGTATATCACAAGCGGAAAGAGCAAGGCGGGGGTGCGAGACAGCCACGGGTATATCACAAGCGGAAAGAGCAAGGCGGGGGTGCGAGACAGCCACGGGTATATCACAAGCTGAAAGAGCAAGGCGGGGGTGCGAGACAGCCACGGGTATATCACAAGCTGAAAGAGCAAGGCGGGGGTGCGAGACAGCCACGGGTATATCACAAGCTGAAAGAGCAAGGCGGGGGTGCGAGACAGCCACGGGTATATCACAAGCGGAAAGAGCAAGGCGGGGGTGCGAGACAGTCACGGGTATATCACAAGCGGAAAGAGCAAGGCGGGGGTGCGAGACAGCCACGGGTATATCACAAGCGGAAAGAGCAAGGCGGGGGTGCGAGACAGCCACGGGTATCTCACAAGCTGAAAGAGCAAGGCGGGGGTGCGAGACAGCCACGGGTATATCACAAGCGGAAAGAGCAAGGCGGGGGTGCGAGACAGCCACGGGTATTTCACAAGCTGAAAGAGCAAGGCGGGGGTGCGAGACAGCCACGGGTATATCACAAGCTGAAAGAGCAAGGCGGGGGTGCGAGACAGCCACGGGTATATCACAAGCTGAAAGAGCAAGGCGGGGGTGCGAGACAGCCACGGGTATATCACAAGCTGAAAGAGCAAGGCGGGGGTGCGAGACAGCCACGGGTATATCACAAGCTGAAAGAGCAAGGCGGGGGTGCGAGACAGCCACGGGTATATCACAAGCGGAAAGAGCAAGGCGGGGGTGCGAGACAGTCACGGGTATATCACAAGCGGAAAGAGCAAGGCGGGGGTGCGAGACAGCCACGGGTATATCACAAGCGGAAAGAGCAAGGCGGGGGTGCGAGACAGCCACGGGTATCTCACAAGCTGAAAGAGCAAGGCGGGGGTGCGAGACAGCCACGGGTATATCACAAGCGGAAAGAGCAAGGCGGGGGTGCGAGACAGCCACGGGTATATCACAAGCGGAAAGAGCAAGGCGGGGGTGCGAGACAGCCACGGGTATATCACAAGCTGAAAGAGCAAGGCGGGGGTGCGAGACAGCCACGGGTATATCACAAGCGGAAAGAGCAAGGCGGGGGTGCGAGACAGCCACGGGTATATCACAAGCTGAAAGAGCAAGGCGGGGGTGCGAGACAGTCACGGGTATATCACAAGCTGAAAGAGCAAGGCGGGGGTGCGAGACATCCACGGGTATATCACAAGCGGAAAGAGCAAGGCGGGGGTGCGAGACAGCCACGGGTATATCACAAGCGGAAAGAGCAAGGCGGGGGTGCGAGACAGCCACGGGTATATCACAAGCTGAAAGAGCAAGGCGGGGGTGCGAGACAGTCACGGGTATATCACAAGCGGAAAGAGCAAGGCGGGGGTGCGAGACAGCCACGGGTATATCACAAGCTGAAAGAGCAAGGCGGGGGTGCGAGACAGCCACGGGTATATCACAAGCGGAAAGAGCAAGGCGGGGGTGCGAGACAGCCACGGGTATATCACAAGCGGAAAGAGCAAGGCGGGGGTGCGAGACAGCCACGGGTATATCACAAGCGGAAAGAGCAAGGCGGGGGTGCGAGACAGCCACGGGTATATCACAAGCGGAAAGAGCAAGGCGGGGGTGCGAGACAGCCACGGGTATATCACAAGCTGAAAGAGCAAGGCGGGGGTGCGAGACAGCCACGGGTATATCACAAGCGGAAAGAGCAAGGCGGGGGTGCGAGACAGCCACGGGTATATCACAAGCGGAAAGAGCAAGGCGGGGGTGCGAGACAGCCACGGGTATATCACAAGCTGAAAGAGCAAGGCGGGGGTGCGAGACAGTCACGGGTATATCACAAGCGGAAAGAGCAAGGCGGGGGTGCGAGACAGCCACGGGTATATCACAAGCTGAAAGAGCAAGGCGGGGGTGCGAGACATCCACGGGTATATCACAAGCGGAAAGAGCAAGGCGGGGGTGCGAGACAGCCACGGGTATATCACAAGCGGAAAGAGCAAGGCGGGGGTGCGAGACAGCCACGGGTATATCACAAGCTGAAAGAGCAAGGCGGGGGTGCGAGACAGTCACGGGTATATCACAAGCGGAAAGAGCAAGGCGGGGGTGCGAGACAGCCACGGGTATATCACAAGCTAAAAGAGCAAGGCGGGGGTGCGAGACAGCCACGGGTATATCACAAGCGGAAAGAGCAAGGCGGGGGTGCGAGACAGCCACGGGTATATCACAAGCGGAAAGAGCAAGGCGGGGGTGCGAGACAGCCACGGGTATCTCACAAGCTGAAAGAGCAAGGCGGGGGTGCGAGACAGCCACGGGTATATCACAAGCGGAAAGAGCAAGGCGGGGGTGCGAGACAGCCACGGGTATATCACAAGCGGAAAGAGCAAGGCGGGGGTGCGAGACAGCCACGGGTATATCACAAGCTGAAAGAGCAAGGCGGGGTGCGAGACAGCCACGGGTATATCACAAGCTGAAAGAGCAAGGCGGGGTGCGAGACAGCCACGGGTATATCACAAGCTGAAAGAGCAAGGCGGGGGTGCGAGACAGCCACGGGTATATCACAAGCGGAAAGAGCAAGGCGGGGGTGCGAGACAGCCACGGGTATCTCACAAGCGGAAAGAGCAAGGCGGGGGTGCGAGACAGCCACGGGTATATCACAAGCTGAAAGAGCAAGGCGGGGGTGCGAGACAGCCACGGGTATCTCACAAGCGGAAAGAGCAAGGCGGGGGTGCGAGACAGCCACGGGTATATCACAAGCGGAAAGAGCAAGGCGGGGGTGCGAGACAGCCACGGGTATCTCACAAGCTGAAAGAGCAAGGCGGGGGGTGCGAGACAGCCACGGGTATATCACAAGCGGAAAGAGCAAGGCGGGGGTGCGAGACAGCCACGGGTATATCACAAGCGGAAAGAGCAAGGCGGGGGTGCGAGACAGCCACGGGTATATCACAAGCTGAAAGAGCAAGGCGGGGTGCGAGACAGCCACGGGTATATCACAAGCTGAAAGAGCAAGGCGGGGGTGCGAGACAGCCACGGGTATATCACAAGCTGAAAGAGCAAGGCGGGGGTGCGAGACAGCCACGGGTATATCACAAGCTGAAAGAGCAAGGCGGGGGTGCGAGACAGCCACGGGTATATCACAAGCTGAAAGAGCAAGGCGGGGGTGCGAGACAGCCACGGGTATATCACAAGCGGAAAGAGCAAGGCGGGGGTGCGAGACAGTCACGGGTATCTCACAAGCTGAAAGAGCAAGGCGGGGGTGCGAGACAGCCACGGGTATATCACAAGCGGAAAGAGCAAGGCGGGGGTGCGAGACAGCCACGGGTATCTCACAAGCTGAAAGAGCAAGGCGGGGGTGCGAGACAGCCACGGGTATATCACAAGCGGAAAGAGCAAGGCGGGGGTGCGAGACAGCCACGGGTATATCACAAGCGGAAAGAGCAAGGCGGGGGTGCGAGACAGCCACGGGTATATCACAAGCTGAAAGAGCAAGGCGGGGGTGCGAGACAGCCACGGGTATATCACAAGCTGAAAGAGCAAGGCGGGGGTGCGAGACAGCCACGGGTATATCACAAGCTGAAAGAGCAAGGCGGGGGTGCGAGACAGCCACGGGTATATCACAAGCTGAAAGAGCAAGGCGGGGGTGCGAGACAGCCACGGGTATATCACAAGCTGAAAGAGCAAGGCGGAGGTGCGAGACAGCCACGTGTATATCACAAGCTGAAAGAGCAAGGCGGGGGTGCGAGACAGCCACGGGTATATCACAAGCGGAAAGAGCAAGGCGGGGGTGCGAGACAGTCACGGGTATATCACAAGCGGAAAGAGCAAGGCGGGGGTGCGAGACAGCCACGGGTATATCACAAGCGGAAAGAGCAAGGCGGGGGTGCGAGACAGCCACGGGTATCTCACAAGCTGAAAGAGCAAGGCGGGGGTGCGAGACAGCCACGGGATATATCACAAGCGGAAAGAGCAAGGCGGGGGTGCGAGACAGCCACGGGTATATCACAAGCGGAAAGAGCAAGACGGGGGTGCGAGACAGCCACGGGTATATCACAAGCTGAAAGAGCAAGGCGGGGGTGCGAGACAGCCACGGGTATATCACAAGCTGAAAGAGCAAGGCGGGGGTGCGAGACAGCCACGAGTATATCACAAGCTGAAAGAGCAAGGCGGGGGTGCGAGACAGCCACGGGTATATCACAAGCTGAAAGAGCAAGGCGGGGGTGCGAGACAGCCACGGGTATATCACAAGCTGAAAGAGCAAGGCGGGGGTGCGAGACAGCCACGGGTATATCACAAGCTGAAAGAGCAAGGCGGGGGTGCGAGACAGCCACGGGTATATCACAAGCTGAAAGAGCAAGGCGGGGGTGCGAGACAGCCACGGGTATATCACAAGCTGAAAGAGCAAGGCGGGGGTGCGAGACAGCCACGGGTATCTCACAAGCGGAAAGAGCAAGGCGGAGGTGCGAGACAGCCACGGGTATATCACAAGCTGAAAGAGCAAGGCGGGGGTGCGAGACAGCCACGGGTATCTCACAAGCTGAAAGAGCAAGGCGGGGGTGCGAGACAGCCACGGGTATCTCACAAGCGGAAAGAGCAAGGCGGGGGTGCGAGACAGCCACGGGTATATCACAAGCTGAAAGAGCAAGGCGGGGGTGCGAGACAGCCACGGGTATCTCACAAGCGGAAAGAGCAAGGCGGGGGTGCGAGACAGCCACGGGTATATCACAAGCTGAAAGAGCAAGGCGGGGGTGCGAGACAGCCACGGGTATCTCACAAGCGGAAAGAGCAAGGCGGGGGTGCGAGACAGCCACGGGTATCTCACAAGCGGAAAGAGCAAGGCGGGGGTGCGAGACAGCCACGGGTATATCACAAGCTGAAAGAGCAAGGCGGGGGTGCGAGACAGCCACGGGTATCTCACAAGCGGAAAGAGCAAGGCGGGGGTGCGAGACAGCCACGGGTATCTCACAAGCGGAAAGAGCAAGGCGGGGGTGCGAGACAGCCACGGGTATATCACAAGCTGAAAGAGCAAGGCGGGGGTGCGAGACAGCCACGGGTATCTCACAAGCGGAAAGAGCAAGGCGGGGGTGCGAGACAGCCACGGGTATATCACAAGCTGAAAGAGCAAGGCGGGGGTGCGAGACAGCCACGGGTATATCACAAGCTGAAAGAGCAAGGCGGGGGTGCGAGACAGCCACGGGTATATCACAAGCTGAAAGAGCAAGGCGGGGGTGCGAGACAGCCACGGGTATATCACAAGCTGAAAGAGCAAGGCGGGGGTGCGAGACAGCCACGGGTATATCACAAGCTGAAAGAGATCAACTGCAAAAACAGACAGACGAGTTGAAGAAACAAGTCCAGGCACTGCTGACGCCGACGCCGACCAGCGACAACGAAAAACTACTGGCGGAAATGAAGGAGATTCAGCAAAACATCAAGCAAGAAGTAAAACATATGGCACGGATTAAGAAGGAGAACGAAGAAATCCTACAAACCATTAAACAGACCGACAACTACAGAAAGCTGAAATGGAAATATTCCGAAACAAACCAATAGAAGCCATACAAGAACTCACAGAGAAACCGCAAGACGAAAACCAAGAGATCGAGCCTGAACCGCAAGCTACAGCCAGCAGCCCAACCATGACGCCCGAGGCAGACAAAGGGAAACAAATATCTCGCCAGACATCCGAAGAAAATCGAGATGAGCACCCTGATGACGGCACGAAGTAACCACGGGAACCTACCTTGGATGAGCTACAAGCAGATGCAAGTGTGGAGGAACTCAGGCACCAGGAATTCAAAAGGTGTTGGGATGAAAAAGAAAGGAATAAACCCAAGAAACTCAGGAGACCAGTAGAATATCCAACTAGATACTATGAACCTGATTTTTCCGACTACTCGTACTACATAGAAGACGGAGAGATCATCCCATTGCTGACCGCGGAGGAAAAAATCGAATGGCAACAGAAGCTCAAACTCGAAAAAGGAAAAAGGCGCAAGGAGGAAAATGAAAACATCGATAAGCTCCAACAGAAAATACACAAAAAGGAGGCCAAAAAAAAAAAAAACAAATAAAAAGTCCTTTTAAGTCAAGCAGTCAAGCCAGACGAGCCAGGGGTCTTCACTAACAAAAGATACCACAAAAGGAGACGAGCACAAAGGACAGCCGCCGACCGATCCCTCAGCTGACGTCTCAGACATAAACAAACAGAACCAGTCCGGATCAGGACTAACTCATAAGAGCGCACAAGACAAGAATTAGGGTGAATGAACGCACAAAAACCACGGACCTCAACAATAACCACAGCTGAAAGACGCAGGTTGAACGAGGCCGAATTTTGATTTTTTGTTTTGAAAATTGGAATTGGAATTGTTACATTTTCAGGTATGGTCTCAGCCCTGGATGAGGGTGTAGCCAACTTAACCCAGGCACTCAAAGACAAGGGGCTCTGGGACAATACCATCTTGATATTTTCTACAGGTGAGATTCTCTCTGTGATTATTATAGATCAGGGGTCGGTAACCTTTATGTAGTGTTGTGCCGAATTAATGTTACACAGTCCTTCAGGGTGCCAACATAAGTCCACCATGGACTAATCCATGTTTTTGTCTAAAAGATTGAAATGAGCATATGTCAAATGCTTGGCTTTTTAGACATTTTAATAGCACTGTATTTCCTAGTAATAATGTTGGTTGTGAGATGGTCGGGAGAGAAAGAAAGGACAGGAGTGAAACATCATAAAAGTCATTCATTGCGGCTCCACGCTAATACAGTTTGCATCAGATCGGAAATACTTACCTATCATGTCAACCAACTTCATTTTGAAGTGATGTACAAATAGGAAGAGCTTTAAAAGTGCATGTTTCTATTTAATTACAAATTCGGATTTTACAATGAGATGACGTATTGTATTTTAATTCATGTACCGTTCTTGACATATATGTCGTAGGTTGCTGACATATGCCATAGAGAATTATAGAGAAATTGTAAATGAGACAGTGTAAAAACCTGGAGACATCACTAACAGAGATGGTCAGTTATCTCGTGGATGTTGTGTGTTATGGTTGGCTTCAGGTCATACAGTTGTCACAGATTTGTGAAACCCTGAAATTGTTTAAAAGAATGATTCAGTTCTGATGGGAACTGCCTATTAAACATGATCATTGATCATATTTACACAGCAATATCATCAAAACAATGTGTTCCCTTAGTGAATTTAAACAAACACAAACAATAGCTTCCAAGATTTACTGCCTGGCTCCACGTTCAAACAGTATCAGAGACTGTGTGTTATCTATTTCAGCCAAAATATGATTTGTCTTTTCACTTCATACGATATATAATGTTACAGTGTGCACCTGATGAGATGCAGCAAAATATGCCAGGCAGTGAATCAGCAATATCTTTGTGTAGAGCTGTACTTGTATGCAGGACACAAAGAGGTTCATTTAATAAATCGAAGTGACTATTCGCAATGGAATTGCGAATATAAAAAAATTATATTCGCAATCGAAGTAGGTCACGTGATTATTCCTATGCGTGTGTCCATATTACAATATATTGTTGATATCAACATGTCCTAGGTAGCTTAGTGGTTAGTATCTCCGCCTAGTGCACGGGAGGTCGAGGTTCGATTCCCCGGCGGGGCGGCAACATTTTTTTTAAATTCATTTTCAGGAATTAGGTGACACCAATGCTAGTCTGATTATTTCGCTTTATATTAATTAATGAGGCCAGTCAATCGAAATCTGGTGTTTGAATTGCCTAATCATGTCTTGCTGAGGCGAAGCATATTGCTGACTGTCAGCTTGGACCAGAACAGAGTCACTCAGATAGGATGCAATGGAGGCCATAGAAAGTGTCAAATTAAGAGAATCATCACTGCTGTGATATTATCAAGACATAAATAGTAGGACGGTAACGTAAACAAACATGGATGCCTGGTAACAGTAAGTGTACAGAAACGAAAGTTAACAATTCTTGAACTCGCTGGGGACAGAATTATTTGTAGGGATCGTTATTTGTATTGGGGATACCTGTTCTGAAAAATTATTCTTGATATTTAAACAGGACAAACGTAATGTAAAAATAAAACGGGATGCCAAAAGAACGGACAGAAGTAAGAAGAAGAGTGATTCATTAAAAATTACGGAAACATCAGCAGCCACAATTAAACTAGCAACAGTGAACATTCCTATTTAAATTAACCACCTTCTTAGACTTCTTAATGGCCCAAACTAAAATTGACTAGTGAGCAGACGCTGTGACATGTTTGTTACTTCCCGCAAATCGATTGCGAATATAATTTTTTTCTATTCGCAATTCCATTGGGAATATAATTTTTTTCTATTCGCAATGGAATTGCGAATAGTGCCTCCCTTAATAAATCGTGTTTGTAAAATTATTGAAAGTCAGCCAAGATGTAATGAAATAAACAGATGCAAGCAATGCAAAATTAAGCCCAGGCTGAGTTAATCTAAGTCAAGTACCGATATCAAAGTACCAGATTTAGTCGATTATGCATCCGTCTGTCCTTTCTTAGAGTCCCAGCGAGTCTCTGTGGCGAAGTGGTCAAGCCGTTTGACTCGGGCTTTGAAGGTTGTGGGTTCGATTCCGGGCCGTGTCCTTCGGCTCATCAGTGAATTTTTTTCGGAGACTCCTGATGATCGTCGCTTGAGCTACGGAGTTCGTTCTTAGTTCGACGCTTTCCGCGCTGCGGAAAGAGACTGTGCCATGTGGGATAAAAACCCGATACAATGAAGTCGATCCTGTCGACTTTTAAGCGATTTTTTTTTCTTGGAGTCGTGATTGTCAGTCAGATCCTCTGGTCACACCCTGCCGCGCCATTCTCTCCAGATGATGATGATTTTATCTGGTCATCCACACTATACACAAGATCCCACAGGTCTCCGACCACATCTGCCTTATCAAGCACCAATACCCCACCCAGTGGTACATTCCCAGCCAATATGTCCACCTGCTCGTTCCCCACCACACCTGCATGTCTTGGGAAAAAGATCCAACAGAAGCTTCCTATCTTTAATTTTTAAATTGAAGCCTGCCACTCTGCACGAAACATGACTGTCTTCATTTCTCAGCGTGCTCTGTGAGTCTTTTGCAGTCACGACATGTGTGTGATGTTTGTCCTCGAGCCAAAGGAACACCATTGTGATTGCATCCACCTCCATTCCTAGAGGTGCAATGGAATAAACAGGTGCACATTTTGCAATATACACAGACAAATAAATGCAACAAGATGAGAATATTTGGGAGTCATACAAACAAGTAATCATTCCATTTAATTAACACATAGCAATTGGACTATAACTCTTTTCCACTAGGGAACTCTTCATACAGTAAGATTGATTCTTTCTACTTTGCTCCCATTAGAGTTTCCGGCAATTATATATTAACTATGTATTAGGAGCGTTCATTTGAAATCCGTTCGTGCCGCACCGCACGTAATTGCGTACGTTGAAAATGATCATGTCCTAGTCATGTGATAAGTACTGACCAATGAATAAAAGAACACGAGCTTATCGTTCCATGATGCATAGGTTCTGTTTCTGACCGCTGAGAAAATGGCCGGGTTGATCCAAAATCCGTCCAAAGAAGTTCTTCTTCTTCTTCTTTCGTTCGCTTGAAACACGTCTACAACTGCAATGTCGTCTCTTGTATGAATCTAACAGTCTTTTTTAGTTCATTCAGCGGTCCATAGAGTTTATCTTCCCCTGTTGTCTCTCTAGGCCAGAAGGTTCGCCTGGATATGTTGTAGTTTGGGCAATCCTGGAGTATGTGCTCTGCTGTCTGCGACGCCAAACCACATGTGCACATGGCTGAGTCACCAATCTTGAATTTTGTATACAAGTGGTTGCGTAATCTATTGTGTCCTGTTCTGAGGCGCAGAAGAATTACCTGTTCTGATCTGTCCATAACGTGGTAGTCGTCTTGAGTAAGGTTTGGTGGCTTTCTGATTGATTTGATCATTCTTTTCTTTTGGTGGTATGTAATGGGCACATCAGGTTGTTCTTCTTTTGCTCCTTCCTTATCGGTGATTCAGTTTCTTTCATTTGAAGGATGTCGACCAGTGGACATTCATCGAAGAATGCAGGCAGCGTACGGTAACAAATGTGTGTCGAAGACAACAGTGACAGACTGGGCATGAATGTTTCGGAAAGGACGTCAGTTCACGACAGACCTTCGACGGCCGGGTCAAGCGCATATTGTTGCAACAGAATAAACCATAGCCAAAATTGATGCAGCAGTACAGATGAACCGTTGTCGAAACATACATTCGCTAGAGAAAGAATTTGATGTGTCAATTGGGACAATTCAAAAGGTCGTTCGTAAGTAACTGCAATATCGGAAGGTGTGTTCACAGTAGGTACCATGGATGTTGACCGACCACCAAAAAGAGGAACGCACGGGATGTTGTTTGAAACACTTGCTGCATTAAAAAGTGGAGGTTGGTACATTTCTCTTCCGTATTTTGTCACCATGTGATTTTCGTTTGTTCGGACCTCTAAAGAAAGCTCTCAAGGGGCAACGATTTCACACAGATGCAGACGTAATGAACGCGGTAAACACTTGGTTAAGTGAGCAACCCTAATCCTTATTTTGCGGACGGCATTCGCCTCCTTCCTAAGAAATAGGATGCTTGCCTGAATGCCTACGGTGACTTCTTCTGACCAACCCATGGTGCATAATTCATTCAAAATGAATGCTTTGTTTAATTATATCACACCTGTTAATGTTTTTTTCATGCTTTTGTAATAAAGCCATTGGAACGGGTTTCAAATGAATGACCCTTCTTATATTATCTCACGTGGGAGTTAACAGGGCCTGTAATAGAAGCCAAGAATGCTAGCACTGTAACCCACCATGCATGACATAAGAAACAACTAAGGAGGAGTGGCATAAGACTGGTCACCTCATCCCATAGAAGTCGTCAGCAGCAAGAACCAACCATCATTAATAAGTCTACACAGGCTATGGTGTGAATTTGTTGAGTGCCCATGCTTCATTCTGTTGAGATACTGATAATGTCACGCACCAAGTTCTGACTCATTCATGCATTCAGTAGCATGTCCTTTGCAGAACCTCGCTCCCATAACAACCTTCCGGAAAACGTCTCTGTCATAAGCAAGATGTTCCGCGTCCGATATACCCATCTGGAGATGATCTCCCACATCCTGCACGCATCTTCTCTTTGGCCTTCCTCTTCTTCTCATCTCAGACATATAACCCTCCATTATTGTTCTCATACAAAAAGGGGTCTAGAACATGTGCCCAATGCATCTTAAGACGAGTAAAGGGGTCCTTTAGTTTCTTTACTTGATCATGCTTCATTTGGAGATGACAGACAGATGAGGAAGAGAAGGAATTCATTATCTATCCTCATTTGATCATGAAAAATGAGGCATTACTAAATTCCTTTAATTCTTTCAAAAACATGTCTTCTCATTGTAAAATTGAATGATGAGAACACAAACAATATGTTGCATGATCACCAGAGTTGTGGGTCAGGTCATATAACACAGACCTGATCACCAGAGTTGTGGGTCAGGTCATATAACACAGACCTGATCACCAGAGTTGTGGGTCAGGTCATATAACACAGACCTGATGTCACAAAATGAAACCGTGTGTTTATCCGGTTGATTATTACAGAGGATTTTCGGATTAAGCGGACGATCGACCAGCGACATCTATTTGTACTAACAGAGTAAACACAGTTGTACAGGTTACATCGTGTCAGCCCATAAACACATTTGGTGGTGAGGGAGAAGGATATGGAATGGTTCCGTTTGTCATCTATACTGCAGGACATCAGACGGAAATGGCTGCTGGGATTGTCACCACGGAACAGAAGAGTGACAAGTTTGTCAACATTTGAATGCAGATGGAAGCCGTGAGATCACAGGGGCAGATGTAAAACGGAAGTACCTAGTACGGAAAACAGTGCATCTGTCAATTCTTGGTTTCCGGAACATCAAGATGATTGGCAGCTTGGTATCGAAACTCTTTGTTGGGAGTTTACAGAAACTAGCTGGCTTGTTTTGAGAATCTAGGCAATTACTGACAACTTTGACAGGATTTAAGCCAGGAAAATAGTTCTTGACAGGGGATGATTTGCCACTGTACCACCTGTGTGGGGGAGTAAAGGATATCGTCACGTGGACAACTTTGGTAGTTTGCCATATAAACTCGAGTTGAGATCAACTAGGGTGGACTTGAATAATGCTCTAGACAGAGTGCAGGGCACTGCAGTGCCAGTGGAAATAATATCTACCGTGTGTTAATTAGTGACTTAATTTTACACGTGCCTATATGGCAGATGTAGATATGATTTATAGGACTGCAGTAGTGCCATTTAAGGTATAACTTATTATAATATATTCGTTATAATTACTATAGACTGTGGCCTTGTTAAACTATAGTGTGATGATTAGCACTGTTAGTGGAAACTAGCTATAGTAGTGAAGTGATACTTGGCTCTGTTAGCTAGAATAGATTAGTGAAGTGTTGATAAGCTTTACTAGTTGAGTAATGAGGGGTAATTGGGATCTTCCCGTAGGTGTCCCTGGTGGGCGGGGTTCCGCATTCTGTTTGCTGATATTTTTTCTTTGTCATAGCCTGATTCGACTCTAGGTGGGTAGCTAATCTGCTCTATGACTAAGTCTAGTTAGCTAAAGATCATTAAGCAAGGTGATAGGCTTACACTCAGCCGAAAGGATCAGTGACTAGTACTATCACCAGATGTGTTGTTTCTATCCTAGGTTCCCTACCAGATCCAAGGAAACTCTACAAGTTTTGGGAAAGAATTTTAAAAAAACCCATTCTGAAGAACACCAGTTCAAGAGTCAATAAAGTTGCATACAGAAACGTAACTTACGCTAGAAGGAAATTGATTCATCAAAGAGAGTGATGCATACTGATGCACCACACAGCATCAGACAGTAGTAACGAACCGAGAACCGGCTAAGAGTACCTAGTGTTAGTACAGTAACAATTAACATTAGTAATTAGCACTTATGGACTGAATGGTTCGATGTGCAACGAGGATGATCTGTTAACTAACTAACTAACTGCGTACACACTGCAAAAGACTTGTGCAGTTTGTTTAGGAACATTAGGAACGGACATTGTGTAGAGTGCAACCGGTCCCTGATTAACTCTTAATACCACCGGTGTCTATTTCGGATGTTCATGAAATTGGATTACCAGAGGTCTACAGAGGCAAAGCATTATCCGGCAAGATGGTTCCGGCAACGGGTGAGACGTACTTGTTCTGACGTAACGTGCTGTGGTCTATCTTTGCTGTGATCAGCTGACTGAGTTGATGTCTGAGAGACAGAGTCTACACACTTTATAGAACACGTCACACATTTTCTTCGCATACACGTCTCATACATGTTACACTTTTATTTTAATAAATTAATCTTTATTAATTTCTAGAAGCAAGAGTTGTTGAGTATGTTGCGTTGGGGAAGTATGAGAAGGGGGCATAGTACGACAGTGTGAGAGTGATAGGAAAAGGTGTCCATAGGCTGATGGAGTGTGTTGGACGGAAGCTGGTGGATTCTCCAGAATATTGAGGGGGAAAAAAAATAATATTATAATGTGGGTGTCGGATCTCCTCACTCCAGGGACGACACTTTAAAGGAGGACACGACACCTGATCACCAGAGTTGTGGGTCAGGTCATATAACACAGACCTGATCACCAGAGTTGTGGGTCAGGTCATATAACACAGACCTGATCACCAGAGTTGTGGGTCAGGTCATATAACACAGACCTGATCACCAGAGTTGTGGGTCAGGTCATATAACACAGATCTGATCACCAGAGTTGTGGGTCCGGTCATATAACACAGACCTGATCACCAGAGTTGTGGCTCAGGTCATATAACACAGACCTGATCACCAGAGTTGTGGGTCAGGTCATATAACACAGACCTGATCACCAGAGTTGTGGGTCAGGTCATATAACACAGACCTGATCACCAGAGTTGTGGCTCGGGTCATATAACACAGACCTGATCACCAGAGTTGTGGGTTAGGTCATATAACACAGACCTGATCACCAGAGTTGTGGGTCAGGTCATATAACACAGACCTGATCACCAGAGTTGTGGGTCAGGTCATATAACACAGACCTGATCCAAGAATCTGCTGATCGTCTAACCGGTTGTTTCTGTTTTCGTCATTCAAATATCCTTAAATTATTTGGCAGAATGCAAGCCATCTCAGATCTTCCGGCATGTCCCATTTATCCTTGATCAAACATTCTTCCATCTTCCTGCTCTTTCGTCGCTCTTCTGAAGTTCATGTCAAGACAATACTGGTGATGGTATTTAAATCTCTTTAAAGTGTATTTTCAGCGTGCTATGACTTCAGATTACAGAGCCAATCTCATCCCATCATATAACTATCATAACAGAATAAACAGTCTTATTCCAGCATGTAGCTATTATAACAGAATAGACAGTCTCATTCCAGCACGTAGCTATTATAACAGAATAAACATTATAACAGAGTAGACAGTCTCATCCCAGCACGTAGCTATTATAACAGAATAAACATTATAACAGAGTAGACAGTCCCATTCCAGCATGTAGCTATTATAACAGAATAAACATTATAACAGAATAGACAGTCTCATTCCAGCATGTAGCGATTATAACAGAATAAACATTATAACAGAGTAGACAGTCTCATCCCAGCACGTAGCTATTATAATAGAATAAACATTATAACAGAGTAGACAGTCTCATTCCAGCATGTAGCTATTATAACAGAACAAACATTATAACAGAATAGACAGTCTCATTTCATTATGTAGCTATTATAACAGAATAGACAGTCTCATTCCATTATGTAGCTATTATAACAGAATAGACAGTCTCATTCCATTATGTAGCTATTATAATAGAATAGACAGTCGCATTCCTCATGTAGCTATTATAACAGAATAGACAGTCTCATTCCAGCATGTAGCTATATAATTATTTTTACTGTTCAGGATAGAGAGAGACCACACATTGTCAAGTAAATGTGTCAGGAGGTAAAACTGAAACAGAATAAGTTGAAGTAACAAGCGATAAGGTTAAAGAAAGAAGTGTTGGTGGAATGTTGGAGAAAAATTTACTTGAATAGAACTATTAATGCAATGTTGGAGAAAAATGACTTGGATAGGACTATTGATGTAATGATGGAGAAAAATGGGTTGGATAGAACTGTTGATGGAATGTTGGAGAAAAATCACTTGGATAGAACTGCTGATTACAATGATAGAGAAAAATCACTTACATAGAACTGCTGATGCAATGATGGAGGAAAATGACTTGAACAGAGTGGATTATTGTACAATAGTCTGGGCCAGTAGAAGTGACAGATTTTCTCACATTTGCATTTCAGATAACGGTGGCGAAATTCATGCAGGAGGAAACAACTACCCGCTCCGAGGATGGAAACATTCGCTTTGGGAGGGAGGTTTGCATGGTGTTGGTTTTGTGGCTGGAGGGGCACTGAAACAAAGTGGAGCTGTCAGTCAAGAGTTGATTCATGTTTCTGATTGGTTCCCTACTTTAATTAGACTAGCTGGTGGAAATTTGAATGGAACCAAGCCATTGGATGGCGTTGACCAATGGGATACAATCAGGTAATGTAGACATATACAAATTTATGTCATATGTTGAAACATGCATGTTTCTTTTTTTTTCTTTTTTTTCTAGTTTTAAATCTTTAACAATTTTAATTTTAAAAACATCTTACCTGTGTGTAATCATGGAAACATTGGCAGTAACCAATGCCTTGAATTAGCTTGAACTGCGGAAGTACTCACATACTCATGTATCATGAGTGACTCAATGAAAATCTGAAGTACTCACACACGCATGTATCAGCAGTGACTCAATGACCATCCTGAAGAAGACCCAGTCTGCTCTAAGATGCCATGAGTGCCTCGATACACTAAGCACATAACATTTAGTACAACTGTCAGAGTCCTACTTAGTAGCTCTGTCTGGCTCGCTGGACTTTGACAGGCAAATTACAACATCTACAACACATCTACTAATAACACATGAATGCAATCGGAAACTGGCAGGAGCTATCTCCTGAACAATCATTTATTACAATATATATTACAAGCTGACAACATAGTCGCACTTCACGCTCAAACAATCGTTCACCACTAACAGCCACGCGCTAGCTCACAATGGCGATCTTTACACTGTCGCCCGCATGATCATTCACAATCACAACTTCACATCATCCCGCACATATCACAATTAGCACATTCCTCGAATATCACTACACAACGTTCATCTCCATTTATCCGTCACAACTACTATCGTTCTCTCGTTCTATCGTTCTATCGTTCTATCGCTCTCTAGATCTCCACACGTCCGTCTCTAATCGCTGCCTCACACACACTGCCTCTCTCCTGGTTGACCTTCCCACATCACGTGGCTCTGTTCACGGGATTCTTGCCTGACCGTCCGCTAGCCAAGCCGTGGCGTCTCTTACTGCCCTTTACCTCAGTCATGCTTACACTGACTCTCGCTTACATACCGGCGCTTACATTCTTCCTTACACATGTCATATAGGACCATGACATTACTAACTTGTTTATATGTACCAGGCCACACAAGCATGAAAGTTAATAATTAAGCCTATAGACTGGCAGAAATGGTGGTGACTGAGGGGGGAAGGGCAGTGAATCATAAATGCAGGACGACTTTAAGAATGCCGGAGGCACAAGACATTGAATTACTTAACACGGAACTGGTGCGGTCAGTTGCTATAGCTATTGGAGATGTGCAGGAGATCAGTTGCTATAACTGGCTGGGATGTGCAGGAGATCAGTTGCTCTTTGTCCCCTATTAGAGCATAGGTCCTCTCTGTCGCTCTTTGTCCCCTGTTGGGGCATAGGTCCTCTCTGTCCCTCTTTGTCCCCTATTGGGGCATAGGTCCTCTCTGTCGCTCTTTGTCCCCTATTGGGGCATAGGTACTCGACCAACTCACTCCCTAGCCCCCTATCCTTAGCTGTCTCGTGCAGCATCCGTCCGTGTCCTCCCCATTTTGATAATTTCTGTCTCTACTTCTACTTCTGTTGTTAGATCTACCTCTATTTCTTTTGTCCGTGGGGATTCTCAACAAAGTATTTTCTAGTTATGATATTCTCAGGTTTTCTCTATGTCTGTCCTATCCAGAGCATGAGGCAGACCGTAACAACTGTACAGTAGTTAGGGAGAATAAGACTGAGGAGGAGAAAAGTCAAAGGCAGAAAATGTGCATGAGGAGATGAGGAACGGAATTATACAAAGACCTTTAAAGTTTAGAATTCTTCAAAGTAATACAACTGATGTATTTCTGTATTCAAGCAATGGACTCCCCTCAAAGCGTACAGTTCTGCTCCACAACATCGACATCCTGCAACCAAAGAAAGGGGTGCGTCTGCACAACACCACCTGGGACACCCGGGTCAGGGCAGCTATCAGAGTCGGGGACTACAAGCTGATCACCGGAGACCCAGGGAATGGCAGCTGGATCCCCCCACCTGATGGTCACCAGTACTCTGTACCTGGTGGGTATCACATTTCTTAGTACACTACTATCAGGAGACAGGTTAGAAATATCATACCACAGATGTTTCCGTAGAGCATTAATGGGGCAGAGTCTCTGTGGCGAAGTGGTCAAGCCGTTTGACTCGTGCTCCGAAGGTTGTGGGTTCGATTCCGGGCCGCGTCCTTCGTTTTACGAGTTAAATGTTTTTGAGACTCCTGTGGGTCGTCGCTAAAAGCTACGGAGTTCGTGCTTTGTGCGACGCTTTCCGCGCTGCGGAAAGAGACCGAGCCATATGGGATAAAACCCGGTGCAATGAAGTTGACCCTGTCGACTTTTAAGCGACTTTTTTAAGCATTATGGTAATGCATCCGCCTCTAACACATACAGACGAGGATCATCTTGCAGTGTGGATTTTCAGTACATAAGACAAGTGTGGTATATTCCCCCGATCATGGGGAAGTGGATCGGATGTCTAACTTCCTCAGGCAAGGTTAACAGCTTGGAGCACTCGTGTCCACATTGTAAATGTTACAAATCCTTAGCCAGTTGGAAATAGAAAATATGTGACTTGTAATCCATGTGCTGTTGGTGATTATGTCTGTACGTAGCCTTCTGTCTTGTGCACTGCCAATCATTTTTGATACTGATGTTCCTCCATGCCATGATGTCAAACTGTTGATCATTTCCTCTCTCGGTCTCCCCCTGCCTCACCTCCCCCTCCAACTTTTCTGCTATCACGATGTATTCCAACCTTCACCTTCTCATGATATACCCAAAGAATGTGGACTGTCTTCTTCTGATGTGAGTAACCACTTCTTTCTGTGGGTTAACTTCTTTCAAGATGTCTTCATTACTCTTTGTATCGATCAACAGCGATCCATCCATCATTCTTCTGTCGTCTTCGTCTTCGTTCCTCTGTCAAGGAAAGCGTATCACACATGTATTTGTATAAGATTTACTTCCTCTATACAGACTACACCCCAAGATAAAGGGCTCTGTCTACCCATGGCTTGGATTTCCTTTCTAACAATTTTGCCAGGGCAGCAGTCTAAAGGCCTGGACTTTGTAATTTCCGGCTTCTGTGGGATTTTTATACAGCCAATACTAATAGTATGAAATGTGTCATGTCAATACAGCATCAACACTAAGAGTACATTAGTTCTCCTAGCAGCACAGCATCAAAACTATCAGTTATCAGTTGGGGTATCTTCATTGCACTCCGGACAGGTCCATAGGTGCTCAGATCCTCCCCCAGCATATGCATCAGCGTCCGGTGGCTAATAGTGCCAGTTCTGTGTTGGTTGACGAGGCGTCTTGTTTTCCCTATGTACCTCTCGCGTCTGGCTGTGCCGATTCTTACTCCCAGGTCTTTCATCCTGGACAGCGATGTGGATTCACTGACGTCAAAGTCCACTGTTCTCGCCATATCTTTAAGCACGTTAATAATATCGGCACGATCCATGGGCTGGCCATCTACAAGGGGTGCAGAGCCAGCCAATTTATCAGCTCGTTCATGTTCCTCGACTCCCGCATGTCCCGGGACGAATATGAAGGTGACTTTACGGACAACAGACTTCCGCGGCGACTCAGTCCACTGTCTACGTACAGATCCAGCTTCGACCTTCTGAATCATGCTCATTGAATCACTTAGTACACACACGTTGGTATAATGCTGTGATTCCAGCCATATGAAAGCCTGTGTAACTGCCATCGCCTCCATCGTCATGCTTCTCGTGGTCATAGAGTGGGCACCACTGGATTCTTGAACGGTTCGGCCCGCTGAACGGGCTGTAAATGCCCACGCACTTCTCTGCTGCTTTACAACAGATCCATCTGTATAGATGAGCACTTCGGGCTATCCGAGTGTTCATATATGAGCGCGTTTACCTCTGCATTGGCAGCGACAGAGTTCTGCTCTCTGCACCGTCTGTCGAGTGTGATAATGCAGGAGAAAGTGCACTTAAAAGCTGCAGGCACCGGCACCCATTCCTTGCCGGGGTTGATAAGCAAGTAGCTGTGTAGGCATTCCTCTTTGATCTGACCCCACTGGAAACGTGTTGAATTCTCTGGCCATTTCTTCCATGGCATCATCTGACATCACCAGTAGGTCACCATATCGGATGCTGTCTGGGCCTGTGGCGGTGTTAGGTGATTTCTTAAGCATCTCACTTATTGTCTCAGCTGTGATTATGCATTCTTTGTCTGTCCCGAACCCCTCGCACAACTGAGAGAGTGTCATTGTGGTCCTCTGTCTGGCGGGCTCGTCTTTCTGGTCAGTCTGCTCTATCAACACTAATAGTCCAATAGTTCTATCAATACAGCACCAGCGTTATTAGCATAATAGTCCTCCTCTGGATACAGCAATTCTAATTGTGCAATTGTTCTCCTAGCAATACAACATCAGCATTAGTAGTTCTTCTCAATGTAGTATCAACACTAGTAGTCAAATATTTCTCCTCCACATCTTTGCAGCATTCACATAATTCCCCACTAGTCTGCCTTATATTGAAGCATCATTCTTACATATTTTCAGATATGAATGAGTCCGCTGCTAAGAACGTCTGGCTGTTCAATATCACCGCTGATCCAAATGAACACAACGACTTATCAGATGCGAAACCCGGTGTTGTTCTAACACTGCTAGAGATGCTGACCCAGTTTAATAACACAGCAGTGCCGCCTCGCTATCCACCTTCAGACCCACGATGTAATCCAGCATTGCACAATGGGGTTTGGGGTCCATGGGTGTAAAGGGCTCATCTACACAATATAAAAGGTAGAATTAAATACAGGAACACATACAGGTAGCAGGTGCTTTACGCAACAGTTAGGCTCTTTGAGTGACCGGTATAAATGGAATTTGCTCAAATTAAATCTTTGTATATAATTGAACACTGTATACAACAATAAAAAAGAGACAACCAGCTTTCTATGGTCATGTGATGAGAAGAGAGACATTGGAGAATATCGTGACAACTGGAAAGATCGAGGAGAAGAGAGGCAGAGGCAGACCAAGAGAAATGAAGCTGGATAGATTGAGACGATGGCATGGAGGAATATCATCAGCAGAGTTTATCTGGAACACCAAAGACCGAGATCTGTAGAGAGCCATGAACTCCTACGCTATCTGGCAGGGCATTTGATGATGATGATGATGATGATGATGATGATGATGATGATGATGATGATGATGATGATGATGATGATGATGATGATGATGATGATGATGATGATGATGATGATGATGATGATGATGATGATGATGATGATGATGATGATGATGATGATGATGATGATGATGATGATGATGATGATGATGATGATGATGATGATGATGATGATGATGATGATGATGATGATGATGATGATGATGATGATGATGATGATGATGATGATGATGATGATGATGATGATGATGATGATGATGATGATGATGATGATGATGATGATGATGATGATGATGATGATGATGAT
>JACEFZ010002134.1:0-5000 GCA_014155875.1 Cepaea nemoralis
AAATGTGGGGCTCTTGAACCACTCCTTTTAAAAATGGGGAAGGCCAGCTTGATGTTGGTCTTTCTCTCAAACTTCCAAATCATCCTATGGAAGGCATCTAGCGTACAACGCTCGCACATCTCATAAGGACGCTTAACCCCCCTCTCACAGAATATACACTCTTCTATGGTCACGCCCCGCTTCACCTGTGCATTGTGCCTTGAACAGAAAAGACCAACACAAGACCGGCCGCAGCGCTGCTCTGTGCCGAGTTTGAGCCACTCACAACCATTCATCTTGATATACCCTGGGAGGTTGTAGCTCTAATTCACTTGCGGTGGTGCATTATAATACGACAACGTCCCCTGCGCGACTCTTCAAATCTTTGGTAGTTGCACCAAACCCCTGGGGGGTGGTTGTGGGTCCACTCTCCTTCGGCATTCTTCCAACAGTACATACGCTGTCGTGTTGGATTCGCTTTTAACCACTGATGTGTGTCCATGGTGTGTACCCCATACATACTATAGCTCTAAGTAGCGCTCCGGGAGGATGGCGCCACGGGGCCTAGGGGGGGGGGGCGGGGCCCCGGGGGGTTGGATCCCTAGGGGGCTGTTGTTTTGGCGCTCCTGTGGTGCCACCGACCTTTTGGCCCCAAAGCCCCAGTTTACATCTACTACTTTGTATTTCTCCCATAAACCACATTTCCACTGCCATTAGATGTTTTTCAGCTTGTCTGCTCATTGTCCACGCTTCACATTCATACACAAGTTTAGGTTCTATGTAGCACTTCAACACCCCTTTTCTTGTTGCAATTGAAATCTTTTTATTGGTCAGTATTTCTTTTCCATGGCGAGATTTGTTCTAATCTCTTCTAGGCCACTCCCGTAAGAGTGACTGTTCGGAGATTATTGTACTAATTCACTTGTTTAAGAATATTCCCATTTACTTGTATATTACATTGTGGTATTTCTTTCTTCCCAGTGACGACCATAATCAGCGTCTTCTTACAATTCAATTCTAAGTTGACTGTGTACCTTTTGTGTTTACTATCCTCAGAACAACAGATATCTGAGCTCAGAAAAGAGAGAGTCTATGTCGCAGACCCTCGGACTCACGGAAAACCAAGTGAAAGCGTGGTTCCAGAACAGACGGTCAGTTCCCATTTAATTGCTTTATCATACTGTATACTGAATCAGGTCTTAATCAGGTATGACTGAGCTATCGTATGACAGTAGTCGGTACTACCTGCTTTCTGTTAGCGCTGAGTGTTTGGCAGCGCTCACCAAGCCTGACACCCCATATTGTGCCAGCGGCTTCTGGCGGAGGAGTGTAGTTGGGAGGGTACATGCCTTACCCTAGTGCGAGGAAATGCAACCTAAAGATTAAATGTCATCGCAGGGCAGACCAGGCCTTGGGACGTGGCCTGCAGCTGGTCTAGGATGGAAGCTCCAATAGGCGGACAATTAGAGTATTGCTTGGCTGATACGGCAGCTTCTCCAGCTTGTCTTGTTCCAGACATATTGGTGTTACCTTTCCTCTGGAGTAAACTAGGCAGGTCGAGAGAGGGATCATGAGGCGTGAGAAATACATGGTCTCTAAATTTAACCCAGGCTTTGTGTTATGGAGATATGTAACTCCATTTCACAAACTATCGTCTGTTAAGACGACAAGACGCCAGTCAGCCATACTGTTTATAAGCTAAGTGAGTTTATTTGTACAGTTAAGATTATAATTCATTTTGAAGTGCCTCATTAAAAGAAAACAATGGTGATATTCTTCTTCTTCTTCTTCTTCTTCTTCTTCTTCTTCTTCTTCTTCTTCTTCTTCTTCTTCTTCTTCTTCTTCTTCTTCTTCTTCTTCTTCTTCTTCTTCTTCTTCTTCTTCTTCTTCTTCTTCTTCTTCTTCTTCTTCTTCTTCAACGTTCCGAGCCATTGAGGTTCTTTGCTGCAGATACAATCCGTCTCCATTCGTCTCTCTGGTTGACCTTCTCTTGCCAGTCGTTGATTCCAAGTGCTTGTTGGTCTGTATATATATTACCTCTCCACTGTCTTCTTGGTCTACCTCGGGGTCTACGGTTATTTATTTCCTGAGTGTAAGCGAGTTTTGTTTCCCTATTATCTTCCATTCTTTCTATATGCCCCAGCCATTGTAGTCTATTAGCCTTCATGATACAAGTGGCGATATTAACATTATGTATTACTTATACATGTATTTTGTCCAGATATTTTAAGTCTCCATCATACACCATTTCTCAGTTTTCCCTTGATTGCCTTGCCAAATATTTCCTCAACATCGGGTGAGTGTGTCTCCTCCACCTCTTCTACTGAAAAACTATCAAATCAAGGACCAGTTTACCCGCCGTGATGAGTATTTGGTATATTGTCATCAAGAGACTATTTTTGACACCGGACAGGCAACCAGTTTGTCATAGGTGATACTACGTATCTTGCTGACGAGATGTCCAGTATCAGAAGTCAATATTTCTCAAACTGATGTTTCTTTTTGGGTGGCAAAGAAGATCCTCTACACCCCAGACCCCAGAGAGAAACTCGGGAAACAATCTATATGGCTGAAGTAAAGACCGTGCACCTGGTTGCTACAAGTACAGCAGAATATGGCTCGTTTATAAAGTAAAATAAGCGGGTTTTGGTACCCCTAAGGAGTGAGAAGGAGAAGGTTAGATGCCTAGGTTTAAGTCTATTGCTTTCCTACAAGGCAGTGCGATGTTTCCTCCTGACAATACACCTCTCTTGGTTACAATACTTACCACCCCCCCCCCCATTTCCACCAAGGTACACACACACTCACGCATGCACGCTTGGACAATGAATAAAGATTAATCTATGAGTTAAAAGAACTGCTACCAACTTTTATTGCCTATCATTAATCATTCAAAATATTATGGTTATTAGGATGATGATTGTGAAACTAGAGATTTATGCAGTAAATCATTCACATATATGTAATGGTGAAAAGCATGCACATAACTCTAAAGTTATGTGTATCCTATCTTGATCTGTCGCCGGGTTACAGGTCAGATCCGTCTAGATTCCAATAGGATCTACTACGATTCACCAATATCAGTTGAGTCTGTATTCTGGATCACTGCCATTCCTGGCTCCGCCGGGTCTCTCCTCGTTGTCATTGAACGGGATCTATATAGATCCTGGCGCTCTTGTTGAGAGCTGCTCCTCGAATAGACATAACTAATTTGAGACGTTCCCTCCCAGAGAATTTATACCCAAGTTGGAGTAGGTTCCACTATCTCGTGTAATTTTGATCTAGCCCTGTGCGTCTTTTGATTCGTCTTCGTGTCTCTTCAACCCTCACTCTGCGTTTAGCACTGAACCTGGAGTGTTAGGTGTGTTTTCCACTGGACCTGCGTTGTTTCATTCACACCGACCGTCCTGGGGCACACATCTCCCTGGCCAAGATTCACACTTCTCAAGAAGTTCACACTTCTAAATGTTCCCGACCTGCCGTGATAAACCAGGGTGGTTCGGTCGGCGCTATGTTTGACCACGACACCTCTGAGTTTATTACACCTTCTAACGTCTCTTTCTGGAAACAGATGTCCTCTTAAGGCGTCATAAATGAGATTCCTCAAAAGTAGAAATCAGACGTTGGTCGCTTTGATCTACTGGCGAAATTTTGCGTATTAGATTTCTTAAATGATGAGCGTAATTTGTTTTATTTTCTTTCCTTCTCATTCTTCCTTAATTTTTGTGGAATGAGAGAGTCATTCTGGTGGAATCGCTGCATTCTATGACAATGATAATTAAAGTTTTAAAACAACCGAAAGTGAAATTTGGCAGATTTACAAGAACACAATCACAACTGATAAAATGGGCATCGCGGTTAGAACGCTTTCGTCATTACACACAAAAACAAGAAGACGTTGTTTCAATTGCATTTAACAAGTTCAAAAAGTCAATTAGTTGACGTCCTGTAGACGTCTGAAGTCTAGAAGCAGAAACAATCAACCGTCTGCGTAATGTCCTTTTCTTATTGACCTAAGATGAATAGCGTATATGATACTGTACGTCGATAATCTCCCGCTTCTCGTACTGGCAATCATTTTCTATACATAGGGACCTCTAAGCCTCGAACACATCCTGCCTAATATCTTCGCTCAAGGTCTTCCTCTTTCTCTTCTCCTCTCTAACTTTAATGTTGTCTCGATGCATTCCCCATTTCCCTATTCACATTTCCACATAATGTATACTGTCTACTTTTGATATAAATAACGTATTCTTTTAGCGAATTGCTTTCGCTAAAGGCGATTTCAATACGCTGTTATATAATTGATTATGTTTCTTCCTTGTCTAATTTAAACACGTTAATGTCTAATTTTTTTTTTCCAGAACAAAACACAAAAAGCAGCTGACACAGCACATTACTCAGCTGAGTACAAGTCGGCAACCAGCCCACAGAGAAGATCGACCTCTATCTCAGAGTTTCCACGACCCGAGTAGTTTCGTATTCACTTCAACACAACACCCATTCACCTCTCTTCCGGTGGTTCCGCCGCTACAATTGCACGGCCTCGGCTCATTTCTGACCCGGGGGTACCAGCCGTCGACCTCTTACCTCAGTCTTCTACAGAAGATGATTTGAAGCAGTCTGTTTCAGAACCTGACCTCCATCTGATGAACATTGGAACCAGTAGTATCTACATTATCTATCAAATAGCACATATCCTTAAACATCCGAGTATCAGCATGTGCACACAAAAGAAGCTGATAGATGATTTATTCGTCCAAACGCTGTGTTATCATGCCAGACAGGACAGTCCTAGAAATACATAGGCGTAAAATCGCATCGTGTGAGATAAGATGCACAAGGAACACAGTTGGAAAAAAACCATAGAAGATATTGAGAGATAGAGAGACAAATGAGCAACTAAGAACAAGTTAAGTTTAACTATGGCTTGTATGTCATTTTAGTAGCTCTAAAAGTAGCCTCTGGTAGTGTGTGCGTTAGCATGCTGTGTTTGTTCTCGTTATAAGCCGATCTGAAGC
>JACEFZ010002134.1:10000-365000 GCA_014155875.1 Cepaea nemoralis
GAAGAAGAAGAAGACGAGTGGGGGAGGAAGAAGACGAGGAACAGAAAGAAGAAGAAACAGAATAAGAGGCCGAGAAAGACGAGGACGACGAGATGGGTCAGAGGAAAAGAAAAAGAAGCAGTAGAAGAAGCGTGAGGGGCCAAGAAGAAGAAGACAAGGACGAAGAAAAAGATAAAGGGAGAGACAAAGGAAGGAAGGTAGTAAGGAAGAAAGAAGAAGAAGAATCTATAGTTAGCAACGGTATGTTGGATACAGTTCACTGAAAGTTCGAAATGAAAGAAAACTGTACATGAACAGTAATTTTCATTATCCCTCGCAAGAGCATTGAGCCACTAGTGCGGCATCGATATTGTCTTTATAGTATGCTAATGGTAAACACATTTCCCATTACTGGTATAAGACCCATGACCTTGTATCTAGCCCAAACGGACTGCTGGAAGGCCCCGCTATACATCGCTTCGGTTTACGTCGTTTCGCTATAACGTCGTTGTCACAATGTGACTTAACTTCACTTTACGTCGCTACTTTCCGCCATAACGTCGTCAGGTGTGAATACAGTTGTTTCGCTATACGTCGTTTCACTTGAAGTAGCGTTTTTCAAGAACGTAACCCCGACGTTAACCGGGACCTTCCAGTATTGTTTTTTGTTCAATGTAATTAATCGATTGTTGCATATTGTTTGGGCTCCGCAGTAGCACTGTGGCTAGCACGTTTGCCTATGGACCGGTAGTCTTGTGTTTGAATGCCCACCCAGTCCGGTATTTAGAAAAAAAAGTTTTCTTGGCTTCCAAACTAAAAGGGATAGCAGAAATGTTCAAGGAAATAAAGGCGTCAGACGTGATACTGACTCTATACTTGTGGTGCTGATACATTCTGGACAACTGGTAGCTATGATAAATGACATCAAGCCCAATCTACTATACATATAGGCGAGAAGGCAGTATGAGGCTACAATAGGATTGTCACACGTCGTTCTTGATGATAATATCACGAAGTTCTTACGATGATATGTTCATGATATTATCGTGTGATGGTCGTTGTCTAGGTAACGATACTCATGGTGTGTCAATGGAGATATCTAACTGTCTTGCAATATAACTCACCCCCGCAGTGCATGTTCACCAGTCATTAAACAAGATTCCGTTGGCGCACATAATCCTTTATTACAGAAATAAGACGGACAGACGGAACATGTTTATACATCCAGAAATAATGTAATCCATAGAATATAATATCCTCCTCACAATTTTAACCAGCACACATCAATGCCTTCTCAAGCCTGCTTCATATCAAATCCACAAGACATTTAGTCCAGCTACTATCCACGGCTGGATCTCCTACAATACGACCCACACATTGGGTCGGAGCCACTGCTCAACTATGCAACCCACTCTGGGTTTTGGCCCTCACTCCCTATAGAACCCACTCTGGTTCAGGCCTGTCTTCACAACTAGGAGAACAACACAACACGGAGATCTCTAACTCCGCTTCTCCTTAGAAAACCGACCAGTTCGGCATCTACACATTAACTGTCCTGAAGTCCCTTGACTTCACACAAAATTAAACTGTCCTTCCCCCATCCCCTGGGGTCCACACTCACCCTTCCCATTATTTCTCAGGACTGGCTGTTTTCTCATAGCCAGGTCAGTCACTTTACTGTCTCCCACTTTCATCTCCATTCTTTCTCATGCCCGGTCACTCAACTCAATGTCAATGACCCAGGCTTATGTCATCACCCCCCTCTTAAAAGAAAACTTCGTTTTCAAATATTGGGAGACTAACACTTACTAAACATGTGACCCAGACATAATGCCTGGGTAGCCCTAAGTATGGCTGCACCTTACTCTAGCTACCACCCTAAATAATACATCAAATGCTCATAGTACACTCCCATATTCCCCACACATAAATACAAACAACTTTCTATCTTGTGTATCAATGCATGAACTAATACATCACATAATAATAATAATACATCATAGAAAAGCATTATACTTATGTACCCACAGGTCTCTTACTACTTCACGACCCCACAATACTATTTGTGTACCGACCCTATATCAGGTGGTTCTGTTCTTGCATTAACCCTCCTCTGATTCCTGTCGATGCTGTGTCTACCTTTCATGTACCCATGACTCATGGTACCTCTACAATTACAACATCTGTTTGCTATCCCTAGCCCTGGGTCAGTAATGTCGCGAACACTCTTTTGACCTGACTCAACTTTCCTATCTGCATATTGCACCGTTACACTTGAGTCTCTGTTTAGTCTGAACTCTTTATTCAATCTTGGCCCATATATCGGGCACCTTGCTTTCTGCTGCATACGCCTTATGCCTATGTGCCCTGCACATGCACTATCCTGAGCTGTTCTAGTATATCGGTCTCTATGTGCTAAAGGTACTGCTACTTGCCCACGTGCAGTTCTGCTATCTGAAAACCTGCGAGTGAGAACATTGTTCTTCCTCTCGAAGCACCATCTACCTTTCTTTGACTGCCTATGTTCTACTCTCCTACACCCTTGGGAACATTTGTTCAGAGTAGTATCTTGTCTCTGGGAGTCCACTAGCACTATATTTGGGATCCATTCTCATCTGCTCAAGCTGTACTATCCTTGTCCTGAGTTCCTGTGTCTACTTCAAGTGCCTCTTCTACCTCAGCTATACTCTCTAATTTAGGTTCTCTTGTGGTAACTACCTCATTACTGCTTACACTATATTTTTGGTCCCAATAAACTACTTCCTCTTCTGTACAATCTTTAACTCCTATAACATTTCCTATGATCAAATCAGCCACTGGTGAGTCCAAAACACACGCTGTCACTCTTCCAGTGATATATGGTGTTTTTACTGTTATTATGGCTAATGGGTAGAACTCTACTGTGCCGTTGAATGTTATGCATCTAATCTTTTTCCCTGTATAATCCGAGGGATCTATTAAACTTCTCCTCACTCCGATAGACGTACATCCGGAATCCCTAATTGTTAACGCTGGTCTATCATTGACAAATCCCTGATGCAGCTTCAAGACTGCCTCCTTCATGCACTGCTGATCCTGCTTTCACTGTATGACCACATATTAGGACTGGCTGACTGTCTTTTTCAAAAAGAGGTTTGCACCCACTACAATCTTCATTGTTCAGCGTCTCAATTACTTGCGCTGCATTTGAGTGCTCTGTTTCTCTCATCCTACATTGATGGCTGACATGCCCCTTCTTTCCACATTTGAAACAAGTAATCTCCCTTTTACTGTTGTTCGTTGGTCCATCTGATGGTTGTGCATCACACTGCTGCCATTGTGTCTCCAGCTCCCACAATTCCAACATCCGGCATAATTTGGACGTCTCTGGAAGTTCCCTCTTCTATATGGGTACCGTCCTACTCTACCAACATTGTTTCCTCGGAAACCATTATCTTGAAGTTCTTGCTGCTCACCTTTCTGTGCTGAATCCACACTTTTCGCCCTTGGTCTGATGACTGGATTCTGGTCCTGTTTAGTGTACGCTGCACAGACTATTTCCTCACTCATTAGTTTCCCAATAGATACGTTAGGATGTGCAGTCATGTAGTTTTGCCCTAACTGAGACATTGTGTCTATGTCCTTTGGCTTACGTTCCTCAAAGAAAGCTACTAAGTTAGAATTGCATACAGATACTACCTTGTCTCTTAACATTAGATCTACTAATTTATTAAAATCTTTCCCTACTTCTGCAAGCTCCATCCATTTGTTAAATGTATTCTTTACAGTGTTAACAAAATCTGTGAAATCTTGATTTGTCTCTGGCACTAACTGTCTAAACTTTGTTCTATATCCATGTTCAGTTAGTTGGAACTTTGTCAGCAAACGTTGACGTAAGATAGTGTAGTTGTTTCTTTCTTCTACAGGTAAATTGAACATGGTGTCTAGTGCCTTACCCGTAAGCAACTCGCCAAGTCGCATCGCATACTCCTTCTTCTGGAATGCCTAATGTTTTACAGACTGATTCGAATCTGCCAAGATAGATTTCAAGGCAATCCCGGTCCGTAAAATATGGCAGTTTTAATCTCTGTGACGACTGTGAAGGTCTTCTGCTTTCCTCACTTTGACCTTTCGAAGATAGTTCTAATTTTCTGAGTGCAATTTCAGCTTCCATCTTAATCTTCTCTTTCTCGATTTCCACCGCATTTGTTTGTTTTAACTTTTCAAGTTCCATTTGTGTCTTTCTCTCTTCCTGTAGACGCTTGTTTTCCATTTCAGCTAACGTTACTTCCTGTAGACGTTTGTTTTCCATTTCAGCTAGTTTTACTTGTGTCTCTTCCTGTAGACGCTTTGCCTCGCGTTCATTATGCCTCTCCTCTCTTTCCGTCTGTTTTTGTTCTTTTGCTTCTGCATACTCCTGTAACTCTTTACCTTTCATGCCTATTCGTTCACTTGCTTCAATATATTCCATTAAAGTAGGCATCTTGTACTTGTGGACACGTTGCTGTGAATCAGCCAACTCTAAATGTACAGACTCTGCTGTTAGTCTTGTGTCACTTCCCTAAGTACACCAGCACTCCCTGTGTACGTAAATTCGTTGTGCAAAAATATCACTCTGTACTCACCCAGTCACTCTATAAGCACTAGGTAGTGAGGGAGGAATATTACCTATACTCCCTTATATCTATATCTCTATGACCAATAGTTGTATAACATTTCTGGAAATATTGTTAAACATACATATAAATACATATACAAAACGAATGAATGATAACACTAAGTGTTTTCTATAAAACGACAGACTCACAAGCCAAGTACACGGAGACGGTGATCACAAAGAAATAAACTACAGTAACAACCACAAGCTTGTGTAGGGACACCCACAGTGCGCGTAATATATAAATATAAACTGACAAAGACCACTAGACAGGAGACATGACGAAAGATCACAATAATAACATATATCCGACCACAACAGATATCATATGTAAATATAACGAAAAGAAAGAAGAGAAAAAAATATATCTTCAAAATGTACACAGCTGTGACGTCAGACAACACGTCTATAGATATTAATTAGGACTCCAATTCCCCTGCACGACACGTTAACTCATTAACGTTTTCCTTATAAAAAATATCTTAAGCACCAGAAAATATCCACGTTTTGCCAAGCCTATCCTGATGTAGATAGAGATCGCAACCAGTGCCTATCAACAACTACATGTAAAACATATATATATATATATATATATATATATATATATATATATATATATATATATATATATATATATATATATATATATATAAGTCCACAAACGATAACGACAGTTAAGACCATGAGAGCAACAGAATGTCCAACTGGTTGGCCGATAAATCTGTACTTATAATCCGTCGCCAAAAGTTCTTATTTTGCTGTTAATAGTTTGTCACAATATGCTGGAAATATCTGTGTTAAATTTGCGAAATGTCTACAACGCTCGATTGCAAAGCGACTTGTTGTTTTATTGAGTGTTTACTTCATTTCGCGTTGTGATCCCCAGTTCCAACTGTCGACAAAAGTTGAAGATGATAGTGATACCCAAACTGTTCTGTCTCGACCCAGTCCGTAACATTATTGTACTTTCTTTGGACGTGGTGGCACCACAGTAATAATCCAAACGTCTTTATCCTATCGTTGTGGAGATGGTCCGTAGTTGTATCAATTATGTGATAGTTTTACTTTTAAAGACAAAGTTCATCACAAAAAGACCTCAACTGTCCGCCGCTTTAACTGTGTAGAGTCAGTTCTTTTTCGGTAACTGTATGCCACCCAGCCTGCGGTGATGACATATCATCCTTCGTTGTAACAATGATTGCTCATGACAGAGTAATGGTAACGATAGTAGAACAGTTCAACAAAGACGAAACATAAAATCTGGCTTTCTTTCAAAACACCTTGTCTATCCAGATCTCCCTGACCTTGACCTTGCCGGACACCTCAAGTCAGTACCTCAGTCTTCTTTGTCACAATAATACACACTGTAAACTGACCGGACACTTTTCCCGTTATACAAAAAACACTTTCCACCCAACCTCTCAGCCCCGACACGGCTGCTCTTTTTTTTAACTTCGTGGAAAATCACACTTTCCACTGCTGCCCTAGCACGGCTGTGGTAGGGGTTAACGTAACTCTCCCCCGTACCTGGACGCTGGTGTCTCCACCCGTCCTATTACCTGCGTCGACAAATCTTGACCAGTCAACTTGCGAAAACACAGTGCGCTTGCCTTCGCACACACACCAAATTATCCCACCACGCGCAGGATGTTGCGACGAAATCGCTCGCTGTCTTCAATCCTGTCCTGTCAAACACACACACACTAGGACTGACCGCACTTGTTGCAAACACCGTTTTGTCCCCGTGACATTTACCTGTGCTGTCCGCTCGCACTTCTGTCTCTTGACCTATAAACACATGCGCCTGGCCTCTCAACCCGACATTCCGTGCTGTTTGTGACTCGACACCCCTGTCACTGCAATCGACTCTCCCGGTTGATTTGTGCTGCGTTAATTTACCTGTAGTGTGACCTTCTCGCGAACTGTCTGTTATCTTTAGTATTACTGCCTGGTATCTCGTGAACTCTGTCCTTGACACACAAGCACAAAAGAGTTGCTGTTAATCTCTTGACGCAGTACTGTCTAAATTGATGGAACGAAGTTACAGATACTAACTCCTCTCTTTCAGCGAAGAGCCCACAAATATCTCAGAATGACACCAATGTCTATAATGCAATGGGTTTCTCAATATATCCCCGTCGTTCTTGCCAGGACAGACTCCAGATGTCACACGTCGTTCTTGATGATAATATCACGAAGTTCTTACGATGATATGTTCATGATATTGTCGTGTGATGGTCGTTGTCTAGGTAACGATACTCATGGTGTGTCAATGGAGATATCTAACTGTCTTGCAATATAACTCACCCCCGCAGTGCATGTTCACCAGTCATTAAACAAGATTCCGTTGGCGCACATAATCCTTTATTACAGAAATAAGACGGACAGACGGAACATGTTTATACATCCAGAAATAATGTAATCCATAGAATATAATATCCTCCTCACAATTTTAACCAGCACACATCAATGCCTTCTCAAGCCTGCTTCATATCAAATCCACAAGACATTTAGTCCAGCTACTATCCACGGCTGGATCTCCTACAATACGACCCACACATTGGGTCGGAGCCACTGCTCAACTATGCAACCCACTCTGGGTTTTGGCCCTCACTCCCTATAGAACCCACTCTGGTTCAGGCCTGTCTTCACAACTAGGAGAACAACACAACACGGAGATCTCTAATTCTCCTTAGAATACCGACCAGTTCGGCATCTACACATTAACTGTCCTGAAGTCCCTTGACTTCACACAAAACTAAACTGTCCTTCCCCCATCCCCTGGGGTCCACACTCACCCTTCCCATTATTTCTCAGGACTGGCTGTTTTCTCATAGCCAGGTCAGTCACTTTACTGTCTCCCACTTTCATCTCCATTCTTTCTCATGCCCGGTCACTCAACTCAATGTCAATGACCCAGGCTTATGTCAAGGATTAACAAGCGCAGATAGAGCACAACTGCGGGGCCAACTGTTGGGAAGCTAAATCGAAAGTCGATAATATGGCGCAGAGAAATGAACAGCCACAAGAACCGCAGACAGTAGCAGTACAGCACATCCAAGACAAACTAGCTCGTCCAGCAAAAAATCGAACGGGGCGTGGCGCGGATTTCTGAAATTAAGGCGGAGACAGGGGAAACTCTGAAAAAAGTCCAAGAAGAAAGAACACAGACTGAACTGTTCAAAATGCAGACCAAGAATCTAACCGCTGAAATGCGCAAAGCAAGACCCAGACAGAAGTCGAAACAATAGAAGAGGAGACTGAAACATAAAGTGAAAGTAACCAAGAAACAACAGTAAGCAGGCGGAGATAAGACTACACGCCACCCAAAACGAGAGCAGACAACACAAGCTATGAAAGGGAGAATAGACCCCGCACGTGCAACAATAGACCAAGATACAAGGACAACGAATGGAGTCAATCTTAGGCCGACTGTCGATGATTCCCTCTCTGAAAGAAAAACACCATGAAATAGGGTGCTAACTGACAATACCAAGCCTGAGAAAAATGCAAACCAGACTAGACATGACAAGAAACCAACAAAGAAGAAAACAACACTAAGTTTAGAAACTCAGATAAAATAGGAAGCAAACCAAGCAACAACATATCTGAAAGCAGAAACTGAAAGAAGGCAAGTTAACGGCCCTAAATATAACCCATCTACAGACAGACAGACAGACAGCCAGACGGACGGACGGACGGACGGACGGAGGGACGGATGGACAGACAGTTGAACAACTTCTATCTTCAAGCAAGCATCAAGTTTTCTACTTTGTTACCATATGTGAGTATAGCGAATTCCCAGCTGAAGAGAGTGTCTGTTACCGACCAAGCTCAGATCTTGAAACTATTTAGTCACAAAATGTAGGTGTTATTTATTTGTTAGGAAGGAAGACTGCGAGTAAGGTAGCCGGTTACTTGATTTGTTATTGTCGTGAAGTAATATTTAACCCAAAAAGAAAGAAGTAAAGTACCCTTTTAAAGGCCTTAAGATGCACTAGGCACGTGGTGCTATATTTTTTTTTAAACCAGTGGGCACACAGTGTGTGAGGTAGTCAATATCACATCAGCCGCCTTTACTTCCCAAAGGGATTACTGACAAAGGGATATTACTCCAACATTGTACAGTGTATCAATATCTTTTTACTTTGAAGATTACTCCCCGTTACGGATAACTAGTGTTAGAGGAGATCGGACTTTCCACGGTTACTTACCTTTGTTATATTTCCAAGAAAAGTCTCTGCGGTGACTCCACATTGATTTTGGAGAGAGGCTCGAGTGTTCCAGTGACCCCAATAGTCATGCCGTCGGTAGGGTAGCTACTGTTAGTCTTCCATGACGAACAGGTCAAGGGATTGGAATACACACAACTGCTGACTTGTAGGTGGACTGGGAGCAGTCACAGGTATAGGAAAGCAAAGCAAATACAATTCTTGTCTACGTCGGATGTACTGGGCCACCGAATTGCAGAGACAATGCAAGGCAGCTCACTCGATGATAATGGTACCTCAGTGAACGAAATGAACTGAACAAACACTTTTGCTGGTTAACTGGAGATAAACACTGGGAAGGCTGCACCTGTTAATAAGCAAATTACGACTAGAAAACAGCTCTGCTGTAGTTGATTTATGACTTAACAGAGAAATGAAAGAAAATATTGGCACAGTACGAGCATAAAGAACTAATGAACTGGGAAGAAATGTATCTCATAAATTACTTAACACACAAGAGAAAAATTTTTAAAATCTTGAAATAATGAATGCCTGAAATTGTGCGATTTAATAGTTGGTGTAATTGCAAAGCTCTTTAATAAATAAGCAAATGTGTGTGTATTAATGGGGTTTTGTACGTGCGCGCGCGCGCGCGTGTGTGTGTGATTGAGAGAGAGGGAGACAGAGAGAGAAAGAGAGAGAGAGAAAGTGAGACAACGAAAGTGTGAGTGTGTGTGTGTGTGTGTGTGAGAGAGAGAGAGAGAGAGAGAGAGAGAGAGAGAGAGAGAGAGAGAGAGAACACAAACGAACGAACGAACGAACGAACGAACGAACAAACTTTATTTTCGAAGGGTAACAAATTGGGCACTCAGGCCCGTCTTACATTCGGCCCTTCCAATCACTCATCTTTCGTTCATCAGTGCATAGTGCATTAACATAGGAAAAATCATTGTCAAATGAATGTTGTAAGCATAAACAATGCATGTTACCATGTTATGAGACAAATCCACCACCCTCCCACCCATGCCCTATCCACCGCGTGTCTCCCACACACACATGTACCACCCAACCACACACATACCCACAGGCACATACATGACCCCATCCATCCACCCATCCCCCAATCCACACATCCCACACAGACCCCCACATACATCATCACCCTACCCAAACACACACGTCTCCCACCCGCCACACATCCACCCACCCACACACAAAACCAGGCAAACATGCAAGCAATCACCCATCCATACCCACCCACACATCCCCCACCTTCACCCATCTCCTCACCCACAAGCACACATCCTCCACCCATCCCATAACCTATCAACACTCACCCACCCACATTCTGTATGCGCCCCAGTTCGTGACACTGTAAAGCAGACAATGTTAAAGTGCACAGGCATTAATCAATTGCTAAGAGAATTGTATGACTGCGCAATAAGACAGTAGACTGTGTTCCAACGATGAGCCATCATATTCGAATTCTGATATTTGGATAGTGTTTCACAAGAAACAAAAAGAAAATAAAAATGGAAATTAGTGAAGAACAGTATGGATTTGTGGAAGGAAAGGGCACAAACAATGCAATTTATACATTACGGACACTAATAGAAAGGTCAATAGAGAAACAGAGAGATGCAGGTGATTATGTTCACCAACTGCTATATCACACAAGTACTGTTTAAGGAAGCCTAGAGATGATGAAGAAATACAACACTTTTACGACGAAATAGAAATGGTGATGACTCAAATTGGATCACAAGAAATAAAAATAATACTTGGTGATTTTAATGCAAAAGTAGGAAAGGGGAAAATGGAGGATGTAGTGGGGAATTATGGTTTAGGTACAAGAAATGAAAGAGGGGAAAAGCTAATAGAATGGGCAAATATCAATGATATGATAATTGGAAACACATGGTTTAAACACCATAAAAAAGACGGCTGTACACATGGAAAAGCCCTGATAAGAAAATACGCAACCAAATTGACTACATACTTAATTAATAAACGATATAGAAATGCTTTAATTAATGTAAAGACAATACCTGGTTCTGACTGTAATAGTGATCATGTACCACTATGTGGACAAATAAAAGTAAGATTAAAGAGAGGAGAAAAAATGGTTAAGAACATGAGAATTAATAAAGAGGTTCTGAAAATAGATAAAGAACTGCAAGAACTATACAGAGTGACTGTGAAAAATAGGTACAATGCGATAGCTAAAATACAGAATATAAATGAACAATGGGAAATGTTAAGGGACTTCATTCATCAAACTAGCAAAGAAGTATTACCGGAGAGAGGCAAAATAGCTAAGAAAAAATGGATGAATGAAGAAATCTTAAAACTGATGGACAAAAGAAAACAGAGTAAAAATGACAAACAAGAATACGCTAAGATAAATAAAGAAATAAAAGATAAATGTGGGAAGGCTAAAGAAAGTTGGTTAAACGAGCAATGCAAAAAAATTGAATTAAATTCCATTAATGATACAAAAAATATGTACAGACAAATCAGTGAGCTTACAGGAAGAAAAATAAGAATAAATACAGGGTGTTTGAAATCAAAAACAGGAAAGATATTATTAGAGGAAGGTGCTATAATGAAGAGGTGGAATGAGTATATAAGAGAATTATATGACGGAGAAAGGGAAGAATTAACAGAAGATAGTAACTTAGAAGGTCCACCTATTCTGAAAGAAGAAGTCGCTGACGCTATGAAACGTATGAAGAAAGGAAAAACAGCTGGGCCAGATGAAATCACAATAGAAGAATTAGAAGTGTTGGGAGAATTTGGAGTAGATATATTAACCAAAATGTTGAATGATATTTACAGTAGTGGATATTTACCCAGTGATATGCTGAAATCTGTATTTATAGCTATACCAAAAAGACCAGGAGCAATTGATTGTGAAGATTTTCGTACAATTAACCTCATAAACCATATCACTAAGCTTCTACTCAGAATCATAATGAGAAGAAACAAAAAGAAAATAAAAATGGAAATTAGTGAAGAACAGTATGGATTTGTGGAAGGAAAGGGCACAAACAATGCAATTTATACATTACGGACACTAATAGAAAGGTCAATAGAGAAACAGAGAGACATATATTTGTGCTTCATAGATTATACTAAGGCATTTGATAAAGTAAAACATGATGAACTGATTAAAATGTTGGAAGATATCAACATTGATGGAAAAGATTTAAGAATAATAAAGAATGTTTACTGGAACCAAGTAGCAGCAATTAAAATGGGAAATAAAGAGGGTAGTTACGAACAGATAAAGCTAGGAGTACGACAGGGGTGTGTCTTGTCACCAGATCTTTTCTCCCTGTATAGTGAAGTAATAATGAGAGAGATCAAAGAGATGCCAGGAATACTAGTTGGAGGTTATAATATAAATAATATACGCTATGCAGATGACACAGTATTGGTGGCGGATAATTCAACAGACCTACAGCAATTATTAGACGTTGTAGTAACAGAGAGTGCAAGGAAAGGACTCTCCTTGAATATCAAGAAAACAGTAACAATGGTAATATCAAAGAAAATGGTGACACCAAAATGTGACATAGAAATAGAAGGAAAAATCCTTAACCAAGTGGATAATTTTAGATACCTAGGGGCATTTATAACATCAGATGGAAGATGTACAACAGAGATTAGGAGCAGAATAGGGCAGGCAAAAGCCGCATTTCAGAAAATGAAGAGTATCTTGTGCAATAAGTCACTATCACTGAATGTAAGAAAGAGAGTGCTGAAATGCTATGTAGAACCAGTTTTGCTGTATGGCAGTGAATCTTGGAATGTAAATGAACAAAGTAAGAAGAAATTAGAAGCAACAGAGATGTGGTTCCTGAGACGAATGTTGCGAATTCCTTGGACTGCCAGAGTAACTAACGATGACTGCCTGAAACAGGCTAATGAAACTAGAACACTATATACAACAATAAGACAGAGACAAACATCTTTCTTCGTCACGTGATGAGAAGAGAGGCATTGGAGAACATCGTAACAACTGGAAAGATCGAGGGGAAGAGAGGCAGAGGCAGACCAAGAGAAATGATGCTGGATGGATTGAGACGGTGGCATGGAGGAATATCAGCAGCAGAGTTGATCCAGAAAACCAAAGACCGAGATCTGTGGAGAGCCATGAACGCCTACGCCAACTGGCACGGCACTTGATGATGATGATACGCTATTATAAAACCCCGAAGAGGAAAAAAACACCCCAATACCTGCGTAAATCATTTCTTTGCTTTAAAACAACAAACCACTTTCGATCTTTTTAATTTCTTGATAGGCCACGGTTGCATTTAACAATTTTTCTATTTATGTGATACTTATATGACCGACTGCAATAAAATTCCAGACTAGATTGTTTTAAAATGTATCACTTATTTACAATGCCTGTCCATTTTGAGATATGCTTAACAGGCCTGCATCCCCAGTGGCCTTGTTCAAAGAGCACGACAGTTCACTGGCTTCCCAAGGATAACCAGTGAATTTGTTTACACCACTTATCCGCATTCTCTCTCTCTCTCTCTCTCTCTCTCTCTCTCTCTCTCTCTCTCTCTCTCTCTCTCTCTCTCTCTCTCTCTCTCTCTCTCTCTCTCTACAATTATATCTGAAAATACCCCAGAGTATCTCTTACCGTTAATTCAATCTAATGCAATGAATAGTAAAAGCTTAAATTTATTCCAGGTTCCAAAGCCTAGATTGGACTTATACAAAACATGCTTCGCTTATTCTGGTGCTCACTTGTGGAATAGCCTTCCACCAGATCTGAAAACGCCAATGAGTCCCTACACATTCAACAGAAAACTCTTTCAATACTTACTTCATACCGACTATATGCCTCCATAAGTCACCTACTGGTATAAGTTTTTCACTATCATTTTTCACTGTGTGAGTGAGAGAGTGGGTGAGAGAGTAAGTGAGAAAGAGTGTGAGTGAGAGAGTGAGTATGAGACAGAGAAAGTGAAAGAGTATATATGCGCTTGTGCCTGCAGGAGTGAAAGAGTAAGTGAATGTCTGTGTACACGTATGTGTGAGAGATTGAGTGAGAGAATGAGTTAGTGTGAAAAAGAGGTTGTGTTGTGTGTATACCTGTCTGTGTGAGAGAGTGACAAAGTGACTGAGTGAGTGTGAGTTAGAGAGCCGCTGAGTGATTGAGTAAAAAAGGGAGAGTGAGTAAGTAAGGGAGAGTGAGTTAGTGAGTGAGGGGGAGAATTTGTGAGTATGTGTGTATGTGCGTGTGTGAGTGAGTGTGAGAGAGAGTGAGTGTGCAAGAGAGAGAGACAGTGGGTGAGAGAGAGAGAGAGTGCATGAGAAGTTATTGAGTGAGAGAGAGAGAGAGAGAGAGAGAGTGGGTGAATGTATGTGTGTGTATGTGGTGGGTTGTGGGTGTGTACTTGTCTGTGCGAGTAAGAGAGTGAGTTAGTGTGGTTTAGAGAGTAAATGAGTGAGTGTGAGTGAGAGGGTGAGATTATGTGAGGCAGCGTGCATGTGTGAGTAAGTGTGTGGGTGGATGGGTGGCTGTGTGTACGTGTGTCCATATGTGTGTATGCGTGTGTTTATGTGTGTGTATGTGGGTGTATGTGTGTGCACGTCTGAATGTGCGTATGGGTATGTATGTGTAAGTGTGTGTAAATGTGTGTATCAGAGGAAGGTCATGGATAGTGCAGGCAGGACTTGAATAGTGCAGGCAGAAGGAAATGGATAGCGCGGGCAGAAGGATGTGCACAGCGCAGGCAAAAGAACCTGGATAGTGTAGGCAGAAATACATGGATTGCTAGGCAGAAGCACATGGGTAGTGCAGGCAGAAGAATATGGATAGCACAGGCAGAAGGACATGGGCAGCGCAGGCAGAAGGACATGCATAGTACAGGCAGAAGATATTTATAGCACAAGCAGAAGGACATGGGTAGCGCAGACAGAAGGACATGGATAGTGCAGGCAGAAGGATATGAATAGCACAAGCAGAAGGACATGGATAGCACAAGGATATAGATAGCGCAGTCAGAAGGAAACAGATCAGCTGCAGGTAAATGATGCATTTACGGGGAAAAGAAAGACAAAATATGGGCACTGAACGAGCATAAAGAGGAGCTAAAGAAGTGGGAAGCCATTGGACAGGTTATCTGCCAAATAGATATATCCATCCATCCATCATGTGCCATGTCGATAAGCGTGGGCGGTCATGTTTTGGAATCTCACTCGATCACCAGAGTCGTAGATCAGCTCCCTGTTACTGTTTCGACCATGCCACATGGCCAGGACATCCAGGTATTTACTTCTCGGTCATCCCCTTGGTCTCTTCCCTTCGATTTTACCTGTTGTCACCAAGTTCTCCAATTCATTTCTTCTCATAACATGCCCAAATAATTTTGACTGCTACGTCTAATGACTCTAATCAATTTACGATCTTCATTTGTTTCTTGAAGTACTTGTTCATTGGTTTTTCTGTCTGTCCATGATATTCTTTGCATTTTCCTCAGAAACCACAATTCTACAGCCATCAGATGTTTTTCAGCTTGACCGCTCATTGTCCACATCTCACATCCATACAAAAGTACAGGTCAAGACCCATCTCTAAAATGATCAGATCAGGGAGATGCTGTCGAGAGAAACTTCGACACTCAAGATTATCAGTGCAGAGAGGATCATAGGGAACAACAACACCCATCCCAAGTCGTCATCAACAGCACATCGGAGGGCCGAATGATCCCTCAAATCATTAGATGGGACAAGAAAGAGCAAGTACCAGTGCACTACATACCTAGAGTGCTGCAGTGCTCTAAGTGCCAGAAGTTATGGCACACCCGTGCCACTTGTCAAAGTGAGGAGGAGGTCAGGCACTGCTCCGGCCCCCATCCATACAGTTAGTGCCCTCAAGCAAAGATCGACACGGACTTCAGGAGGCCTAACCCAAACAGAAAGTGCGCCAACTGCCTAGGCTATCACGCAAACGGCCTCGTCAACAAGTGTGGGACTCTGTCCCGACATGTAAAACCACGAGAATGAAACGACAGAAACCAGGAAGCTGATATACTCATCTCCATTTACGAAAGAAGAAGTACGAGATACACCATAAGAGCCCCGACTATAATGAAATCGATACGTCGACGGTTGAACGGGGCCATTCTTCTCAAGAATTTGAATTGGAATTGGAAAAGTTGTGAGTGAATGCTTTCGGGAGGTTAACTTTGATTACCCTATCCTAGTGTGTACTTCTTTTCACTTTTGTGCATCTTCTTAATATTGGGAATTTCCGTAGTACCATTTCTTCACTGCACTAGAACCATGGTGGGAAAAGAAGTTCAGTGTGTAATGGCCTAAAACACGTGAAGGCTTAACACTTCACATCCCAAACGCAGCAGTCGGCTATAGAACTACCTTTCCCTAGAGAGTATGTGGCTATGTATACCACACGGACAAAATGATATAAACAAAATTATAAATCAACCCAGACACGGAATATTTCAATATATATATAGAGGCATGTTGCTGAAGACAGTTGACAGCCGTGGTGTCGACAGTTCCCCACTAGATATCACAATCTGACATAGTGTCCCAACGACCTAGATTATAGGAGAAGGTATGGATGATGCATAAACAGCTGATATTACTGCCTCCAGCGCCCTCTGCAGCATTTATTGACTAAGCATGACGAGGCTGAAACAGTAGTCTTCAAAGGTCAGCTGCAAGGGAAAAATTGCTGCAGCTTTAATGTGTCTAGCCTGTTTAGAATAGTGATTCTCAATTACGCGGCTAGACAACGTAGAATATTTTGCTCAACATTTTAGATTAGTGATTCTCACACTGTGATGCTCGAAAAATGTTAGAACAGTGATCCTCAAACTGTGTAGCTCGACAACTAAGAGTAGTGATTCTCACTCTGTGTAACTCGACAGTTTATAATTGTCGGTGATTCTCAAATTGTGGGGCTCGATAGATTAGAATTACGATTCTCAAGCTGTGTGGCTCGACAGTATAGAATGCTGATTCTCAAGCTGTGTGGCCCGATAGCTTAGAATCGTGGTTGTCAAACCGCGTGGTTCATCAGCTTAGAATAGTGATTCTTCAACCATGTGACTCAACAGTGTAGAATAGGTATTCTGAAACTGTGAGGTGCGACAGACTCGTGTGACTTGGCTCTTAGTACATTAACCGCCATTTGAAGTGTCTCAAATTTAACTAGCCGTGGCTATAGAGGTTGAAACTCTAAACGTATAAATTAAGTAACAACTATGTCTTATATTTCAGTTTAGTAGATCTAAATGTCACCTCTGGTATTGTGTGTGTTGGTATATGGTGGTGTTCCCGTTATAAGCCGATCTAAAGCAATGAGCTTCACATTACTCTTGTCTATCATGACCCAACATTTCGGCAAAAGAGTAAGCCTGTGAGCAGGTGATGTGTGAAGAAGCACACCAAGCGTTATACGAGGTCACAAGTCGCCTAATTCATGGGGAAAAAAGAAATGATAGGCATTTACAAAATGTATATGTCAAACAATATGTTTCAACGTTGCATCGAGTTATTAAAAAAAAAAAAAAAAACTCTGCCATATGCTAACATAGAATGACTGTGGTAAGTTAAAAAGAAATGAGGATGGGATCCCCAAATTCTAATAGCCAACTGTTAAGAGAAACTTGAAAATGGCTCGTTACAGACTCCCTAGGGGTTGGAGGGTGATCAATAGTTGAAGATTCTTCACAGAGGGCCAGTGGAGCCCCGGAAGTTTACAGTACATCCGATAAGGGAAATTTTCCCCTGGAAAATCAGAGATACTTGTATTATCCGGCCACACCTGGCTCCACTCTTTAGTTGTAACTAATGTATTTGGTCTAATTAGTACTCTAACTCAACAAGGAAAACGACCAACACCTTGATACACATTATAATACTGTAATGAGATAATATGGTGGTGGGTTCCTGTGTATGTATGTTAGAGTGACATATGGTATCAGATACACTATTCAGCATAACACCATTAATGAAATAAACCAATCATTAGCCCAATAAGGAATTAAAGTTCCCAAATCTACACTAATATTAAGGTACACTGTCCTTGATTTATAAATGGCACTAAACCAAATGTGTCTCTTTCTTCACAACAATAATCTATTGTCCAGAGTGTCACATCTACTCTAATTGTTCTTGGTGCACTCCTAATGGCACTCGAGCAATGTTCTTGAAGGTATGAGTCTTCCGGTGTAACTACTCTTGTTGTAGATCCTACGTGGGAGGGTGTTACATGGGGTATCTCGGTTCTAGAGTCCTGGACAACACAGACTATACTGACAGGCACTTAGCTATTCATCCCTGGGTTGTAGGGTTGTGGCATAGGAGAAGCAGTTGAGGTAAAATGATGCTGTTCCTCCAGAATGACCACCATCAGCATACAGGTCTCTGCCCAGTTTTTGTCTTCAACATAACCACCACCCTTACTCCCCAGGACAAGTATTATATCCACACGAATGAAACACGTCTGCTTTCTGTCTCACATGGTAACAACTGGCGCCTAAGTTGCCGCTGTAATGTTATACATCTCCTCCCACACCACAATCTTTGTCTCCACCAATCCTCTCCATAAAACTTTCCCTCGACGTGACAATGACTAATTCTCCCAACATCCATCTAATTACCGTCCAAAGTACCATCAACAATTCCTGTTTATCTTTCTAGTTTCTTTGTTGCGGGCACCGAGTTTTTACCTGTATTGAACATCAATCATGCTCTCCGACCTATGCAATTCTCTGCTAATGAAATCACAACACCGCAGTTGATACTATCTTCTCCGATGTAGGTCTCCCAGTTGACAGGTGACAGGTACCAAATTATGTTTGGGTAACGCCGAAAAGTCTTTGTTCCCGCTGAATCACTCTGCATTTCTTCGTTGTCTGGCTTAAGTTTGTAAACTTAAGAAACTGCTTGCTGTCTGTCCTTCCACTATAACACTGTTGTCTATCTTTACTTGCCTTTGTATATGGTGCGTGCGCTATTCGTATGAAGACGGGCATGAGACATATCACAATGACAAAATCACTAGTGCGAAGCTTAGGGAAATCTCATCTCATCTCATCTCATCATGTTCCTCTTGTACCTTGCGGTGTCGAGGTGAAGTATAAACTTCGAGAAAGTGCCCGATTATGGGCTTCATATATCGATATTACCATAGACTCTGCTATTCCCTCCGTCCAACGTTTATGTGGTCGGCCTCTTCCTCTTTTTCCATCTGGTCTGTACATCATTGCTTGTTGTGGTATGCTGTTGACTGGTAACCTACTTGCATGGCCAAACCATTTGACTTGCTGCTTTCTAATAAAATCTAGTGCTGCTTTAACCCCCACTTTAGTCCTGATATCTTCATTTCTGATCTTATCTCTTCTTGATACGTTGAGTATTCTTCTCATGAACCTCATTTTTGTGATTTTTCTTTTCTCTTTTTCTGTCATTGTCCAGGTTTGGCATTGGTAGCATAGAGTTGGTAGGAAGATTGTGTTGTAAAGTGCTTTCTTAGTAGTTACTGATACATGTTTGTTCTTTAGTATTGGTGCCATTTGTCCAATGAGTTGATTTGCCTTATTGCACCTATTTTCGATCTCGTCTTCTGATCTGCCATTTGATGATATTATACTTCCCAGGTACTTGAAACTCTTCACTTGTTTCAAGGGATGTTCGTTTAGGTGAATTGTTGTTGCTTGTTCTTCTTTAGTTATAGTCATTACCTCTGTTTTGCTTGTGCTAATTTTCATGTTATGTTCCCTACACATTTCGTTTAGACTATTCATGTGGTCTTGTAATTCAGCTTCTGATTTTGCTATTAGTGCTTGGTCATCCGCAAACAGGAGTTCTCTAATGGTTAGATTTGCAGATGATTCTTCTTCTGTGTTCTCGTCATGTGGTATTCTTGCTATCTCTGCTTGGCTGGTTTCTTTACATATGTTGTCTATATATGTTATGAACAAGAGAGGGGACAGGACACAACCTTGTCGTACTCCAGATCTTATGGTGAAGGGTTCTGAGTGTCCTCCAGTTGCTCTCACTATGCATTCACTGTTGTTGTATAAACTTCTACATAGGTTTGTTAGATGTGTACTCACTCCATATTGTTTAAGGATTTGCCACAACTTGTTTCTATCTACGCTGTCGAATGCCCTTTCTTGGTCGACAAAGGCTAAGTAGAGTGTTTCATTGAATTCGATTGATTTTTCTATAAGTTGTCTAAGAGCAAAAATTGCATCTGTGCATCCTTTGTTTTTCCTAAATCCAAGTTGTGTTTCGCTTAGCTGGGGTTCTAAAGTAGTTCGTAATCTTTTTTCAAGAATTTTGCAACATATTTTCCCAGTATGACTCAACAGTGAAATGCCTCTGTATTGTGTGCAGTCTCTTTTGCTGCCTTTGATTTTGACAAAGTTCAGCTTAAAGCTTATGAAAATAACCAGGCATATTCCAACAAATCAAGAGGTGAATATAAATCTCTGGCCCTGGACAGGACTCACATTGAAAACCTGACAATGGTAGTGCTAGACCAGTGGTTCTCTGGCCCTGGACAGGACTCACATTGAAAACCTGACAATGTTAGTTCTAGACCAGTGGTTCTCTACCTTTTTTAGCCCATGCACCCCTTTACCATATGTTCAGAATGTCATTCCCCCCTTTCGTGTTCCCTCCCTATAAACCCCCCCCCCTCCCCCGCCCCGCCCCTACATAGTATAGGTAAAAATGGAAGCTAAATTTAATAACACATACTAGAACACGTCTAGACGTCTACATAACATGTGATTTGCGGGTCTACTTACGTTATAAAACGAATTTCAGAAGATTGATTGATTGATTGATTGATTTAGGAACCGACATCACAGCATTCCGTGCATTTCCATAAGTGCTCCGTCCCCATCCTCAGCAGCCAGCGAAGAGTTCCAGCACCAATAGTTCCAGCAGCAATCCGATTATATGTCCGTCTCGCCCCTCCTCTGAGCGTCGAGTGATGGCCAGATCCCCCCGTCACTCCTCGCTGCCTCATTCTTGCCAGACTATGGTGATCCATTTGCTCCTCCGAGGTGTACGAATTTCAGAAGGGCGAGAAGTTCTTAACCATAAAGTATGGAAGGGAAAACAATATCAAGTAAATCAAGTAATCGGTTTATATTAACGCGATCTTGAAATAATATTAATCTCTCCCCCCCCCCCCGGAAACCCTAAATTCCCCTCCTCCCCGGGGGAGGGGGGATTCCCCACCGGTTGAGAACCACTGAGCTAGACAGTCATTTTGTTTTACTAGAGGGAGACCGGGGTCTATTATTGTTTTTGTTTTTTTTTGAAAGCCATGTATCCCAATGACACTGGGTTGCAGTCTGTCGATAATGAAATATCCAAACCAGCGGGAACGACATTGCCATACTAGGCCTAATCTCGGTCAGTATGATCAGTCTTTCACCAGATGTGGGGTTTCAGAGCCGGTATTGCACACCCCGCTAGTCTCTGAGCTTGGAGAGGGGAAGCAGAGCTCTGCAACGTATTTCTCATGGGGATAGTACTTTATTACAGAATTGGAAGAATATGTTCTACATCAGTCTTAACAACATATTTCCCATGGACATGGTACTTTAGTACAGGATTGGAAGAATATTTTCTACATCAGTCTTAACAACATATTTCCCATGGACATGGTACTTTAGTACAGGATTGGAAGAATATTTTCTACATCAGTTTTAACAACATATTTCCCATGGAGATGGTACTTTAGTACAGGGTTGGAAGAATGTTTTCTACATCAGTCTTAACAACATATTTCCCTATGGAGATGGTACTTTAGAACAGGGCTGGAAGAATATTTTCTACATCAGTCTTAACAACATATTTTCCATGGAGATGGTACTTTAGAACAGGGTTAGAAGAATATTTTCTACATCAGTCTTAACAACATATTTCCCATGGAGATGGTACTTTAGTACAGGGTTGGAAGAATATTTTCTACATCAGTCTTAACAACATATTTCCCATGGAGATGGTACTTTAGTACAGGGTTGGAAAAATATTTTCTACATCAGTCTTAACAACATATTTCCCATGGAGATGGTACTTTAGTACAGGGTTGAGAGAACATTTTCTATATCAACCTCACTCCGGATAATGCAAGCCCAGTTGACGCCGATTGTTTATACGTAGACTTAAAAGTCAGTCTTACAGAAGCTTCACAACTAACATCCCAAACAATCCAGAAGGGATAGGTAGGGACACCACCGCCGGACAGAAACAAACATTTTAGTATTCTTATCCTTTGTAGGAGTCAAAGCCCCCCCCCCCCCCCCCCCCCCCCCCTTCCCCACAGCACCTACTGGCTATTTGTGATTTACTAGGACATTTTACTTTCAGTATTTTGCTATTACTTTCTGAAAGAGACGTCAGTCAAAGTAAGTCCAGTTGACCGGCGTGTCGAATGAACACACTATCCCGACAGCAAGGCACAGAATTTTAAGTGCTTAGTCGTTAAAACTATCGGCATCGCCGACCTCAATTCGAGAATAAGAAGGTATAATAATGCAACACAGATTCTTTTGGAAGACCTGAGATGTGGAAGCTTTTTGTCACCGTGTCATTGATTCTCTGAAGCCACCATTCGCGCGTTCATTTTAATATGCGTGTGTTTATTATTTCCCCGGCATCCTGCTTATGTCGATCCTGTTTCAGTCTCATTATTCTATTCACACTACCCGCGAGTCAACTTCGAACATATACAGATTAGAAATAGTGGGTGAGAAATTGCGTTTTTATTTCTTTCAGATTATTTCATAATGTAGCACATTCTGAACTGTGTTAAATGCCTCATTTTCCCTCCAGGTGTTTCTGTCACTCGATGAAGATTGTAATTCCGAAACGCGCTGTTATTATTATTATTATTTTTTAAACCAGATCAACCAGCTATACTGTGTTTCCCCCCTTAAATCTATCAGCGTTCATTACTACGGTACCTCTTTGCCACCGATTATATTTATTGCCTAATCGATTAGATTAATACACACAACCAATGGCATCGCGTTTTGGACATATATCTCACCGGTCCGTAAGTCAACAAGGTTGCCAAAGCAAACACTGCACCAGACTTTGCGCCGTCATCTCAGTTCTCTGGCGCTGTCTATTACAAACTTTTGTGACGTTGGGAGCCATTTTTGGGAAGACAATATAATATAGGGTTGGAGATGAAATGACATCAGTGTTAGGAAAAACAAGCATATCGTCAACTTCATCATCATAATCATCATCGTCATCATTATACTCTTCATCATCATTAACGTCACCAATGTTCTCATCATCAAAATCATCACCATCATTATCATAATCATCATTGTTAACACCATTTTTATTATTATTATTAATGTCATGCAATTAGGAATCCGACATACCACGCTCGAAACACAGCTGCGAATGATTTGGAAGCAGACCGTCTCTCGTTGGATTTCATACAATGGTATAAATGCCGGTCGTTCAGATAGCAAAACAAACTACTGAATGTAAACTTACCAAGAAATCACGAACAACCAAAACTGCTGGTGTGAACTGCTACGTCATGTAAAGGATATGCAACTCAATGTTTACTGGAGCATGGAATACAGTTGGTTATCTTTCGCCCGGCAGGTTGGAAACCAAGCAGTTTCGGTGACGTCATCGTATCCATAATTTATTATTCATAAGAATATCGCCAGCCCTATCCCATTCCCTTTCATTCCTTTCAAATATCGGCACATTTAAAAGCCTGATGTGACGGTGAATTAAATTATACAGATTTACAGAATCAACAACAGAGCATCGCATGTTTATTCGAAAAATGATACATTTATTCTGTACTTTTTCAGAATATATTCACCACCAAAACAAATAAACATTTGAGGTTTTATTTTGAAGCGGTATCGTTTTACATGTCTGTGCTCCCGTGTACGTTTGTGTATGTATGAATATGTTTGTGCGAATGTATGTACACATGTTATCAAGCACGCTCATCAATAAGCTTGATGCCGAAGTTTATAATTCAACATACGTTTATAGACAAGCCACGGAGAAAGCCATTGGCACGCTGGGAATAAGTTATTCACAGGAATAATGAAAGCGAGAGTTCACAATTTGTATATTCATCCGTTTCGCCCCATGGACCTTGCACACAGTAATATTGTAGTTTTAGTACTACTTGTTCAAATAACAACAACAAAAAAGGTGGTAAAGGTCCATTTGCCTATGGCGCATTAGGCATATGGTGACTAAACGCAACACACACACACACACACACACACACACACACACACACACACACACACACACACACACACACACACACACACACACACACACTACCGATGAAAGCATACAATCAAAACAAATCTGGAAACATAACCGGAAGACAAAGAAAAGCATGGTTAGGCAACATCAAAGGTAAAATAAACGAACAACGATACCATGCAACCAAGACAACAGATGTGGCCAAGGATTTGTCGGATATATGGTTGTTGGGAAAACCCCAAAGAGAGAAAGGATACTAAGTTCCTCGTTCTCAGTGTGATCCTGCCCGTTATAATTAATTAAGCTAGCACTAGCTCAAATGCTTGATTTAATATATAGAGTTTCTTAGAACCAAGGAATTCCTCCAGGGAATAATGTAAAATTTCCTGAAGGCCAACCCTATCTTGTTGGGGGTTCTTTGCCTCTCCTCTCTCAGTTAATTAATTAATATACAGAGTGTGTCTTATTGAACTACATGACACGACAAGAAAACACTCAATAGGGAAATGATCTCTTACATAATTTATTAAAACATAAATATGGATTATGGTCATTCAATACACCAACAACATCAGTTTCAAATGGTATTATGTATCAATATATATTCATACATTTCGAAGATATTTCAAATCCCTGGATACCTTAAATATACATTTAAAGACATACTTTAATATTTCCTTGGGATATACTGTCTGAACCTGCTTATAAACATATATTTGTACTTCAGGGTGACTAGATCCCTGATGCCACCAATTCCTTGAGCTTGTGTTAAGTTCTCCTAATGACTGTGATTTTTTTCCTGGGTATAGGATATTGTTTTTGTTTCCCTACACTCCAGTTAAGTTACCTTCTCTTACTGGGCTAAGAAAACTGCTTGCAGGTGAATTCTGTTTGGGATACTGTTCCGCATCACTTTGTCCAGATACTTCACTCACACAAGAAAAGTCAGGCCTAGATTTAGATTCAGTCAAGCTGCTACGTTCATCAAAGTCAGGTCTGGATTTATATGGTTATAGTCACTACCTGAAATTTCAGCATCAATCATAAATCTAGTGATATCATCAATATTAACATCAGAAATGAAATGCTGTAAACTCCTAAGAACACAACAAGTGAAATCAATAAAATGAATCTTGTTCCTAGAGAAACATAAACATAGGAGAAAGATAGTCTTGGTGTTCTCAATTAGTCATCACCAACATAATTGTTTGGTCTCAATCCAATCTTCCATTATAAGGTGATTAAGGTTTAGACTAGCAGATGTGCAGTTTCATCTTCACCTATGCCTGTCATCAGGGTCTACAGGTTTAGTAATACCTTGATTGATTTGGAATTTGACAACTATGTTCGCCATCATCTTCTGTACCTAGTTATTTTCTCTACATCTTCTTCCAGTAAAGAAAAAGGTCTATACATTAAGGGTTTTTTAAATCATCCCCCATTGCAATGAGTAGTTGCTTATGAACAATATAAATACATTATGGTATCCATTCTGGTATAGTATTCAGGTGAATTCTTTTCTAACCAAAAGTTTCAAGGCGAGTATATTTCCTCCTCATTAGCGTGTCTGCAATATACTTGTACTTCATTTATCATCATCATCATTCTCATTATCATCATCATTGCTATTATAATCATCATTATCTTTCTCATCATTATCATTATATCATTATCATCATCATTATCATTACAATCATCATCTTCGTTACAATCATCATCATCATTATTTTTATTACAATCATCATCTCATTATCACTACACTCATCAGTACACTAGCCCATATGTTGTAATATGAGTGATCTATAATACAAAGTGGAGTCTTGCTTAAGACACAAAACCAGATGCTTGTAGTATGCGTGATATGTAATATGGGTTGTGTCGTGCTTAGGGCACAAAACCAGACGATGGTACCATGAGTGATATTTAATACAAAGTGGTGTCATGTGTCTGGGTGCACTAATTTATTAAGTAGTGTATGGGTATGCTGAAAATATTCTCTGCTGATAGACAGGACATCACACATCAAAGTTGCTTTCTATCCTGAGATTGATTGCCAGCTTATACTCCTTCTCAGCATGTTACTTCATCTCACTCACTCTCTTCATTCATCAGACATAATATTCACATGTGCATGGATGATCATTTAACTCATTCATCAGAAATCATTTCTCATTATGAAAGATAAGTAATTATACTTATGTGATTTCACAATGATAACTTTAAATGTTAACACCATTGAAATCACAATGAAATCTCAATCATTTCCCAATCATTCATCAGACATAATCATTTCTGTATGGATGACAATTAAGCATATGTATGTGCTTTACACATGATAAATTCACAGATTCAACAACAATGACATTACAATGGAATCTCAATCATTCCCCCATCATTCATCAGACACAATCATATCTGTATGGATGACAAGTAGTCATACTGATGTGGTTCACAAATGATACATTCCCATCTGTTTAACAATAATGAAATCACACCTGACTCACCACAGGCATGCTCTCTTCAATGACATAGACTTATGTGATCATTAGGCATACTTATGAGATTCACAAAGGATGGTTCCTCCTGTTTAGCAATAATGAAATTACACATGGATCCCCACATGCTCTCATGAAATACATATATTTATGTGATATACCCAATCCACATTCATTCATCATGCATCATAACCCCACTTGCATGGCGATTGATTAGGTATTATTATGTGCCTCACAAATGATAAATCCACATGTTAACAACAATGAAAATACCTTTGACTCACCACATAAAATTTTGATACATATAGAAATCTATTTGGCTCCCATGTGCTCATGGAAAATAAAGAAACTACTTGACTTCTCATGAGCTCATGTAAAAAAAAATCTACTTGACTATTACACATTACACTAATTTGTCTTACCAGTGTTTGCACATTTAAAATAGTTTTCTTACCACTGCACTAAGTATTCTTAGCCTTCTAAATCTTAAGTTACTCACCAACTTCTAAATCACTGCTGATTGAGTTTAACTACTTAAGAATTAAAATGTACACTCTAGGTCTAATGCTTACACATTAAATAAGTTGTTTAACTGGGAGAAAAAGAGACTCACTGTGGTTTATCCTAATGTACAGTTTATCCATGACTATGATAACTGAATATAATATTTAGTTTCTACTAAATTAATTTCTTAAGGACTAATCACGTGGTTTACAACACATTGACTTACCAACTCTTCTTGGGAAACAGGCTCACAGACTAAACTAATCTAAAACATTATTGGTTTTACCTTCATTCTTTTTGAGAATGGCTCCAACACCACATGTCAACACCAAGATTTCAGGTCCTAGATTTGGTTGTGTTTCCAAATACACTGGCTGCTGGTTTTTGTTCCTTCTTTTTTTCTCTCGACTAAATAATTATTCATCTAGCGTGTGTAGAGATTTTAGAGGCTACAATTTCCAGTATTCACAGTAGGCCTTAATCTAGCGACGACGAGTCTGTGGTATCACAATGAGGCCGTGCACCGGTTGTTGCTGGTTTTTATCCTGGCTTTTCCCGTCCAAGTTTTTGGTTGAATCGTCGAAAATGAGTCGTTGTAAATGTAGGAATTTAGAAGCGGGGAATAAACTATCACTGTTGCGGTGTCAATCTCATAATTGTTTTAGGGGGAATATTCACAGCGACGTTGACGGCTTACGAAAATATATCCCAGGAATACAGGTTAAACCGCCATTCACATTGACTGGGAACGTCAAGTAGGGATTACGGAAAGAGGCATTGTCCACTTGGAACTAGACAATAGACAATTGATAAAAAAGAATTCAATTAAAGTTAACTCCTAACATGGATGTGGTAAATGCTAGCAGTTTGGTTTGACGTTACGTACAATCATTTACGCTCAGGAAAATTGCACCCTTCCTGTGCGTGTATCTCATCTCATCTCATCATGTTCCTCTTGTACCTTGCGGTGTCGTGGTGAAGTATAAACAGCGGGAGAGTGCCAGCTTATAGGCTTCATGTATCGATATTCCCATGGACTCTGTTATTCCTTGCGTCCATCGTTTACGTGGTCGGCCTCTTCCTCTGCTTCCCTCTGGTCTGTACATCATTGCTTGTTGTGGTATACTGTTAGTTGTTAACCTACTTGCATGGCCAAACCATTTGACTTGCTGCCTTCTAATAAAATCTAGTACAGATATAACCCTCACTTTAGAACTGATTTCTTTATTTCTCATCTTGTCTCTTCTTGATACATTGATTATTCTTCTCAGGAATCTCATTTCTGTTGTTGTGATTTTTCTTTTTTCTTTTTCTGTCATTGTCCAGGTTTGGCATTGGTAACATAGAGTTGGTAGGAAGATTGATTGATTGATTGATTTAGGAACCGACATCACAGCATTCGGGACATTCCCATAAGCGCTCCGTCCCCATCCCCAGCAGCCAGCGAAGAGTTCCAACACTAATAGTTCCAGTAGCAATCTGATTATATGTCCGTCTTGCCTTTCCTCTGAGCGTCGAGCGTCGGCCAGATCCCCTCGTCACACCTCGCTGTCTCATTCTTACCAGACTATGGTGATCCATCTGCTCCTCCGAGGTGTACACGTGCTCCCACAAGGCCGCAACCACGTCTGTCTTGTCATGCATCAATACTCCACCAAGTTTTGCCGAGCCAGCCAATCTGTCAGCCTGTTCATTCCCCAGCACACCGGCATGCCCAGGAGAAAAGATCCAGGAAGATTCTGTTGTAAAGTGCTTTCTTAGTAGTTATTAATACCTGTTTGTTCTTTAGTATTGGTGCCATTTGTTCAATGAGTTGGTTTGCCATATAGCATCTATTTTTGATTTCGTCTTCTGATTTGCCATTTGATGATATTATGCTTCCTAGGTACTTGAAACTCTTTACTTGTTTCAAGGGATGTTCGTTTAGGTGAATCGTTGTCGATTTTTCTTCTTTAGTTATAGTCATTACCTATGTTTTACTTGTGCTAATTTTCATGTTATGTTCCCTATACATTTTGTTTAGACTATTTATGTGGTATTATAATTCAGCTTCTGATTTTGCCTATTAGTGCTTGGTCGTCCGCAAACAGGAGTTCTCTAATGGTTAAATTTGCAGATGGTTCTTCTTCTGTGTTCTTGTCATGCAGTGTTCTTGCGGTCTTTATTTGGCTAGTTTCTTTACGTATGTTGTCTATGTATGTTATGAACAAGAGAGGGGACAGGATATCCGGATCAAATGGTGAAGGGTTCTGAGTGTTCTCCAGTTGCTCTCACTATGCATTCACCTGTTGTTGTATAAGCATCTACATAGGTTTGTTAGATGTGCTGTATAGAGACACAATATTAAAGGAAGTCACATAGGTATTTCCTTGCCCCCCCCCCCCCCTTTCCCCACGTAAACAGTATACTAATATTATCACAAAAGAACGGGACATATTGTGCCATATGTGACCTGTGGTCACGTGTGGCCAATTATAAGCTATAATATTATGGCATTGACTATCATGGTTTATTAACTGCATGACCATTACAGGTCGTCGCATTCAACCTCGCTGTTTGTGATTTACTTAACAATATTTACTGTCAGTAGTCAGCCATTGCTTTCTGGTCGACCGACGCCCATATAATCGAAATCAGTGCAAAGCAGTCTGCTTCCAAATCGTCTAAAGCTGATTTCGAACCCTCCACTGAGAATATCGGGGAATTGTGAGACGCATTTACTCCCCCCAAGCAACAGCGCCGACAGGCTATCATAGTCATCATCATCATGTGCCATGCCGTTAAGCGTGGGCGGTCATGTTTCGCCATCTTATGCAATCATCAGTGTCGTGGATCAGCTCAGTGTTCTCGTCTCGACCATACCACGTGAGCAAGCCATCCCGGTATTTACTTCTCAGCAATCCGCATGTTCTTATTCCCCCCCCCCCCCCCCCCCCCCCCCAGTCTAACAACCAGTTGTCACTAATTTCTCCAATTAATTAATTATCGTAATTTATCCAAAAAATTGTGACTGTCTACGTCTAATTTCTGTAATCAGTGTACGATTTTCATTTGTTTCTTGTAAGACTTGGTCATTGATTTTTCAGTCTATCATAGTAGATGGCGAGAAAAGCCAGACTTTGTGCTTTTATCACTTGTTGTAATAGAGAGCGTTGATAATAAATCAATGCTTGTCTCGGAGATCGAAGTGTGCGCCGTAAAGCCACTGCCCTGATAACATTTTTGTGAGAGAAAACTGATCTGTGGGTAGACAGAGCTCATTACACTGGATAATATATGTCTGGTTACAGCAAGCCTCACACACATACAAGGCAGACATCGCAAACACTGAACTGGAGAGGTGCATAAGTTGAAGTGAAGAAGAAGAAGAAGAAGAAGAAGAAGAAGAAGAAGAAGAAGAAGAAGAAGAAGAAGAAGAAGAAGAAGAAGAAGAAGAAGAAGAAGAAGAAGAAGAAGAAGAAGAAGAAGAAGAAGAAGAAGAAGAAGAAGAAGAAGAAGAAGAAGAAGAAGAAGAAGAAGAAGAAGAAGTAAAGAAAGCGGAGGAGGAAGAGAAGAAGAAGTAGAAGAAGAAGAAGAGGAAGAAGAAGGAAAAAGAAGAAGAAGGAAAAAGAAGAAGAAGAAGAAGAGAAGAAGAAGAAGAAGAAGAAGAAGAAGAAGAAGAAGAAGAAGAAGAAGAAGAAGAAGAAGAAGAAGAAGAAGAAGAAGAAGAAGAAGAAGAGGTAGTTCAAGCTGCCCTTTCTCACACGTCCGGGAAATTCTCACCACAAACACAAGTAAGGATCCATCCATTCATCATGTGCCATGCTGGTAAGCATGGTCGGTCACGACTCGCCATTTCACTCGATCACCAGAGTCGTGGACTAGTAAGGATAGAAATGTCCTTGTGATAGCTTAAGGTTGTGTGTGTGTTTTTGCGTGTGAGTTTGTGTGTGTGCGCGCGCGTGTTTGTTTGCAATTGATCTAATGTTCTACACAGATCCAAGACAAATATTAATTGCTAGTTCAGATGAATAATAGAATAATAACTGCTCCATAGAAGTGCTTCACCAGTCAATATTCCACGTGCAAATGTTAACAAAGGCCACCCGAAGAAAATATAATAGCCAATAATAATACGCTACAGTGTTGCCCTCTCGTTTCACTAAATGGCGGAGAAAAAGAAACTGAGCCAAGTCTGTCAACAAGGACTTATTAATGAGTATATTGTACTGAGTAAATTTATTTGTAAGTCTATTTTAAATGAGTTAAAAGCGGTTACCTCAGATAGGTGTAAGGCCCAGAACATTTTAGTTGAAGACACAGTGACAGTGAAAGAGATCAGGGCTGTGCTTCGACGAACAAAATCCAGCGCACCAGGGCCAGATGGTATAAAGTATGACGACATCAGTATGTGTACCGACAACGAGCAAGAGGAACTAGCAGATATGTACATCAACAGCATAGCGGGTGCTAGCATCAAGGAGGAGTGGTTACACAGCTATCTGATTCCCTTGCCGAAGCCTGGCAAAGACCACACAAAAACTCAGACATACCGGGTAAAAACCATGCAAAATACAATAGACAAGCTGCCGGAGAAGTTAATCGCCAGGAAAATATCAAGTCAGTTAGAGAAGCAATGTTTCTTCCCACCTACCATTGAAGGGTACCGTCCAAACAGAGAATCCTGGACCAACGCAGCAGTTTTTGCCCATGATGTCTATGAAGGTTTTCACTAGGCATTGAAACATGTGCTACGGCGATTGATCTTGAAGATGCGTACAACAGACTGCCTTTGGATTTTTAAATGTTTCAGCTGCTTGAACTCAAGACAAGTCCATTCCTCCTTAGTTGGATCGCGGCAGCCCTCTTCCAACGGAAAGTAGTTGTTAGATGTGGCAGTTGGACTTCTGAACCAACAACAATATATCAGAGCCTGCCACAGGGATCACCATTATCTCTGGTGCTTTTCAACGTCTACACTGTGAGAATTACCAGCTGGCAGATCACCGGACCGGGGAGGACATTGTCATATGCCAACGATGTGTTAGTGTATTGTCAGGGTAAGAATTGAGATCGGGTTGCTGTGGAACTACAAACCGAATTAAATCGCATAAGCACTTGGTGTGTGGAATCAGGGGCAATGGTCAACCAACGAAGGCAGCAGTGACATGGTTTCCTTTGAATAGTCATATTGTCAACACTCCAACACCAACTGTAAATCTGTGTTCAGAGACTGGAAAGAACGCAGGCAGTGAATTACATGGGGATACGATATGATCGAAGCCTTGCTTATAATGAGCACATAGACCAGGTGATAACAAAGGCCAAGCGGGGTTTGGCTGTGATGCGGGTGATGGCGGCAGCAAACTGTGAGCAGCGCCATCTATGTCTTCTATATGAGGGGCTGGTCATATCTGTTTTTGAGTACGCGATTCCGATCCCGACTCTCAGCCGTAAGCAGGTGGAAAGGAAACAGAACGATGCTATGCGTATTATTCTAGGATGTACAAGAGATACAGCAAGCAGGGCGATGCGCTATCTTCTTGATTTTCCAACCATTGAAGACAGAATACAAATTTGCAGTGCACGTGCCTACTTCAGAGTCAATGCAAACACACAACATCCACTACATAGTGAAGTTAAGAAGGTTAAGGGCAGCAGGTTAAAAATAGGATAGTCGTGGATGGGTCAAGCAGAAGACATTCTTCAACAGGTGTGTTCACTTGAGGACCTAGAACCTGGCGAGGAGTGGGTATAAGTGCCAACATATTTCTGTACGTCTTTTTCCGTTTGCATCCAACTAGACAGAAAATGCAGACAAGAAAATCCGGCTGCTGTGGAGGCCGAAGTACAAGTGTTTATCTTCAAGAATTCATTAAACGGCGATGCTGTGATTTACATAGATGGGTCGGTCGGTCGTCGTGTGAGAAGTTCATGGGCTTTTACGGCTCAGGCCAGAGGGGTAATTGTGAAGGAGGATTCTGGTGCTTTTGTTGTTCAGTTATCAGTTATCAGTTATCAGTTGGGGTATCTTCGTTGCACTCCGGACATGTCCATAGGTGCTCAGATCCTCCCCCCAGCATATGCATCAGCGTCCGGTGGCTAATAGTGCCAGTTCTGTGTTGGTTGACGAGGCACTTTGTTTTCCCGATGTACCCCTCGCGTCTGGCTGTGCCGATTCTTACTCCCAGGTCTTTCATCCTGGACAGCGATGTGGAATCACTGACGTCAAAATCCTCTGTTCTCGCCAAATCTTTAAGGACGTTAATAACATCGGCACGATCCATGGGCTGGCCATCTACAGGGGGTGCAGAGCCAGCCAGTTTGTCAGCTCGTTCATTTCCCTCGACTCCCGCATGTCCCGGGACGAAGATGAAGGTGACTTTACGGACAACAGACTTCCGCAGCGATTCAGTCCACTGTCTACGTACAGATCCAGCTTCGACCTTCTGAATCATGCTCATTGAATCACTTAGTACACACACGTTGGTATAATGCTGTGATTCCAGCCATATGAAAGCCTGTGTAACTGCCATCACCTCCATCGTCATGCTGCTCGTGGTCATAGAGTGGGCACCACTGGATTCTTGAACGGTTCGGCCCGCTGAACGGGCTGTAAATGCCCACGCACTTCTCTGCTGCTTTACAACAGATCCATCTGTATAGATGAGCACTTCGGGGCTATCTGAGTGTTCATAGATGAGCGCGTTAACCTCTGCATTGACAGCGGCAGGGTTCTGCTCTCTGCACCGTCTGTCGAGTGTGATAATGCAGGAGAAAGTGCACTTAAAGGCTGGAGGCACCGGCACCCATTCCTTGCCGGGGTTGATACTGGTAAGACTGCAGACCTGTCTGACGACATCTTCCGCCCGACCCATCCATGATTTGCCCCTCTTTAGCCTGTCACCCTTTTCTCTGAATATAGCGTCATGCAGAGGGTGCTGCTCATCTGCACTTATTTTTAAGTATGCACGAGCTCTCCAGATCTTGATTCCTGTGTTCCATTGTCGGGAAGTCAAGGAGGTATCTCATTGCTACACAGCTGGTGTCTCTCGTGCAGCCCAAAATGATGCGCATGGCTTCGTTTTGTACCTTTTCGAGTCTTCCAATCTGTGTAGGGCTGACAGTGAGGATGGCCAGGGCATACTCGATGCGTGAAAGTACAAGTCCTTGGAACAGAAGTATTAGCAGTCTTTGCTCGATATTGGCAGTGGTCATGACTCTCATTGCTGACAAACCTTTTCGAGCCTTCGTTATGACATAATCGACATGATCTCTGAAGGACAGGCTACGATCAAGCCTCACGCCAAGATATGTCATTGACTGGGTTCTACTCAAACTGCTCCCATCCATTCTTACTGCCGGCAGGTCTGTTTTCACAATATGGTTGTTTAGTGAGAACCATGTAACCGTTGCCTTTGCAGGGTTGACAAGGGCATCGGCATCAGCACACCATGAGGAAATTCGATCTAGTTCGCCCTGCATATCATTGGCAACCGCCTGTCTATCTCGACCCTGTCGATACACGAGGATGTCGTCAACGAATGACAGAGTCCTACCCCTCCCGTCCAACTGTTGTTCAGTGATCGGCACCGTATACACGTTGAATAGTACTGGTGACAGTGGTGAACCCTGCGGCAATCCTGGACATATCGTTATCGGCTCAGAAGACCAACTCCCGCATCTTAGCACCACCTTCCTTTGGAGCAGAACTGCAGCTATCCATCGTACAAGGTGAGGGTGCACTTTCAGTCTGAGGAGGGTTTGCGTCAAGTGCTCGAAAGATACTCTGTTATATGCGTCCTCTAAGTCTATGGCGGCCGCACATGTCTCTTCTCTGACCTGAAATCCTTCGTAAACATCTTGAGCAAAGACAGCCGCATTCAGCCATGACTCTTTGTTGCGTCTGTATCCTCCAAGTGTGGGCGGGAAGCAGCCGAGCTGTTCCAAGTCCCAAGCAAGTCTGTGTGCTACAATTTTCTCCAGTAGCTTGCCAACAGTATTCTGCATCGTAATGATTCTGTAGCCGCTTATCTTGGAATGGTCTTTGTTCGGTTTTGGCAGCGGCAGCAAGTAGCTGTGTAGCCATTCTTCTTTGACCTGACCCCTCTGGATACTGGTGTTGAATTCTCTGGCCAGTTCTTCCATGTCATCATCTGATATCACCAGTAGGTCACCATATCGGATGCCGTCTGGGCCTGGGGCGGTGTTAGGTGATTTCTTGAGCATCGCACGCAATATCTCAGCTGTGATTGTCCATTCTTCGTCTGTCCCGACCCCCTCGCACAACTGAGAGAGTGTCGTCGTGGTCCTCTGTCTGGCGGGCTCGTCTTTCTGGTCAGTCTGTTCTATGTAGCGTGCAAGAAGGGCCTTACCTTTATCCGCATCCGACTTTTTTCATGCGAGGTCTGTGCCTTGAAAGTCTGGAATACCCTTACGTTGTGCAGCACCGTTCATGCTCTTGTGGAGGCGCCAGAATGTCGTAAGAGATCGCTCGGAGCACACCTTCCTGCAGAACTCGTCCCATTTCTCGGCCTTGGCCTGTTTGGCGCAGGATTTGAAAAAAGTCGTCGTCCTATCGACCTCAGTCTTCAGGTTCGCCAATTCAACCTGTGGCATGTTAGCCTTTCTGGCCTTTTGCCAGTCTTTGACAGCCTGCCTCTTTCCCAGCCATGCCTTCTCGACCTCTCCATTCCACCATGGTGGCTGCAACCATCTTTCTTGTCTCCTGCGGGAGGAAGTTAGTTTTCTTCTTCTGATCTTGCTTATGGCGTCTTGACCAGTGTTGTCGTACGGGAAGGCATTTGTCTTGTTTCTTTGACTCATGGCCCCGTCTTTCTTGATCAGGATGACACAAGGGTAGTGGTCACTATCGTGGTATCCCAGTGTGCCCCACCGGCACCTTGGTGCGATGGTGGGCGACACCAGAGCCAAGTCAATGACGCTGTCAGAGTCACCTGGTCGAGTGGCTATTCTAGTGACCTTCCCATCATTCAGACAGATTAGGGCAGCAGATGCCAGGGCGTCCTCCAGATCTACTCCCTGTCTATTGGTGATGCAATTCCCCCATTGACTGCCTCTGGCATTGAAGTCCCCACAGTAGATGATATGCCTTTCATCCATATCGAACAAACTCTGCCATTGTCGCACGTCGACCTTCCCATTTCGCGCATACACGTTCACGATTACAAGCTGCACTGGTGTCATTATTCTTAATGCCTGCACTTGCAGGGCATCACTGTTCCAGGAAGACATATCGATCTCAGACACTAGTATTTTGTCGCGGACCAGAATGGCCTGTCCGAGGTGCCGCCTGTTAAAGAATCCCTGAAATCCCGCGACATTGACTGTTCCGTCGCCGAGCTGTGTTTCTTGTAAGACTACAATATCGTTTCCGTACAGTAGTTTTTCAAGAATGGGTCGGCGTTGACTAAATGATGCACAGTTCCAGTACAGTACTCGAACGTGTCCGATGCCCAATCTGTCACATTTTAAACGCCTTCTGCGTGTGCCCGCCCTCTTACCACGCCGTGTTCTTGTCGGTCGTCTGGTCGTCATGTTAGGCTTAACTATCGCCACCGGGCGCCGATGATACGCCGAAGGGAGTCCGAGCGCGCGTGCACGAACTCCGTTGCACGGTCCGAACTCCATTTCACCACGAAAAACACACTTAATCCATACACATTTCAGAAAAAAACACGTTCCATTTTACGGGACGAAAAAAAAATAAATCTTTTGTTGTGTCCACAAGTAGCCTAACTATTTAAGTCATGGCAGTAAGTACAGCAATAACATGGCTCCAGACACAGACATTCACATAGGGCATGTTTCCTTAACGACTCAATGAGTATGCTCAAGAGGATAGAGATGTGATGGGTCCGAAGAGAGTGGTTGCTGTCTCTGGAGTGATCTCGGCTGGCAAAGATTAGTTTCATCTTCGTGCCAGGGCATGCGGGAGTACGAACGAACGAACGAACAAACTTTATTTTCAAAGGGTTAAGAATTGGGCACGCAGGCCCGTCTAACATTCTGCCCCTCTATCACTCTCTTTCATACATTATTTCATTCACACATCACTCAAGGCTAACAAAGAACAGCAACAATATAAAAGATATGCATTATAAAGGCATGGGCAAAATGCGAACATCAAAACTACACGACTCAGTAGTATTAAATAATGGTCTGACACTTGTTATTAGCCATGTGGAATATACTGGCCTACAAAAAGGGGACTGGCTACAAGGAAATGAGCGGGCTAACAAGCTCGCAGGTAAGGCTACTGTGGAGGGCGGACGAGCCATGGACCAGGATGACACTCTGAATGCTTTACGAGAAGTAAATCGTTCTCAAGAACCAAATGGTGACTGATTCTACAACCATGATCAGGACGCGAGAACAGTAAATTAAAAGAATTGTGCCCAAACAAGAACACTACGCAGGAAGCCAAAGAAGATTGATAAACCAACATAGAACTGGTGTCGTTAGCCGGTATATGCTGTGCTATGGGATTTGCTGAGGAGGGGATCCGAGCACTTCTGGACTGAATGGTTCGATGTGCAATGAGGATGATCTGTCGACTAAATAACTAACTAAATGAGTAAATTACTACATATTGGTAATTTTGTTCGTTTATTATGTTAACTATATAGGAAAATGAGACATAACTACTGTTCGTTGACGCGTTTCTGAGGATGGTATGCCAGTCATTGCTTCCACCTATGCTTTAATTGCCTTTAATGCACAGCAAAGGCGAGTGGGGAGTTTGGCCTCGCCAAGTATACGATAACCATTCGTTCATTTCACAGTAGTTGATTTCTGACGATCTTCCAGGTGATTTGTGGTGGTGGATCGTGGTGCTGGTGTGTGTGTGTGTGTGTGTGTGTGTGTGTGTGTGTGTGTGTGTGTGTGTGCGTATGCGTATGAGTAAGTGATGTGACGGCGGACATTCATTGGTTGATTAGGTGGTGGTAGAATCCTCTGGAACGCTGAGTTATATCTGTTAATTCCAGTGAATTGAACTTCAGATTGTCTGAGGCTTATTTGCATACTACAACTATTGGAGTAAGGTTGGTGTAGAGAATTGTATGCCGAAATATTACAACTATTGGAGTAAGGTTGATGTAGAGAATTGTATGCCGAAATATTACAACTATTGGAGTAAGGTTGGTGTAGAGAATTGTATGCCGAAATATTACAACTATTGGAGTAAGGTTGGTGTAGAGAATTGTATGCTGAAATATTACAACTATTGGAGTATGGTTGGTGTATAGAATTGTATGCTGAAATATTACAATTATTGGAGTAAGGTTGATGTAGAGAATTGTATGCCGAAATATTACAACTATTGGAGTAAGGTTGGTGTAGAGAATTGTATGCTGAAATATTACAATTATTGGAGTAAGGTTGATGTACAGAATTGTATGCCGAAATATTACAACTATTGGAGTAAGGTTGGTGTAGAGAATTGTATGCCGAAATATTACAACTATTGGAGTAAGGTTGGTGTAGAGAATTGTATGCCGAAATATTACAACTATTGGAGTAAGGTTGATGTAGAGAATTGTATGGCTGAAATACTTACAACTATGGAGTAAAGGTTGGTGTAGAGAATTGTATGCCGAAATACTACAACTATTGGAGTAAGGTTGGGGTAGAGGAATTGTATGCTGAAATAGTACAACTATTGGGAGAAAGGTTGAGTGTAGAGAATGGTATGGCTGAAATATTACAACTATTGGAGTATGGGTTGGTGGGACGAGAAATTGTAATGCTGAAATATACAACGATTGGAGCAAGGTTGGTTTAGAGAATTGTATGCTGAAGATATTACAAACCTTAATTGGAGTAAGGTTGGTATAGAGAATTGTATGCTGAAATTTAACAACATAATTGGGAGTAAGGTTGGTGTAGAGAATTGTATGCTGAAATATTACACATTATTGGGGATAAGGTTGAATGTACAGAATTGTATGCCGATAGATTACAACTATTGGAGTAAGGTTGGTAGTAGAAGAATTGTATGCCGAAATAGTTACAACTAGTGGAGTAAGGTTGGTGTGAGAGAATTGTATGCCGAAATATTACAACTATTGGAGTAAGGTTGGTGTAGAGAATTGTATGCCGAAATATTACAACTATTGGAGTAAGGTTGGTGTAGAGAATTGTATGCTGAAATATTACAACTATTGGAGTAAGGTTGATGTAGAGAATTGTATGCTGAAATATTACAACTATTGGAGTATGGTTGGTGTATAGAATTGTATGCTGAAATATTACAACTATTGGAGCAAGGTTGGTTTAGAGAATTGTATGCTGAAATATTACAACTATTGGAGTAAGGTTGGTATAGAGAATTGTATGCTGAAATTTTACAACTATTGGAGTAAGTTTGGTGTAGAGAATTGTATGCTGAAATATTACAACTATTGGAGTAAGGTTGGTATAGAGAATTGTATGCTGAAATATTACAACTATTGGAGTAAGGTTGGTGTATAGAATTGTATGCTGAAATATTACAATTATTGGAGTAAGGTTGGTATAGAGAATTGTATGCTGAAATATTACAACTATTGGGGTAAGGTTGGTTTAGAGAATTGTATGCTAAAATATTACAACTATTGGAGTAAGGTTGGTGTAGAGAATTGTATGCCGAACTCTTACCAACGTACCATCATCCACGGGGACTACTGCAGAGCCCTCCTTCCCCTTCCAACTTTAGAAACTAGTTGATGCTAAAATAGTACTGGACCTTTACTTGTATGGAGAGGCATATTCGGATGTAACCAGGTATCTGACATACCATTTGAAGAGCTCGTGAAGAGAACTAAGCAAATTCCAGGGGATCAAGGAGTGTGGATAAGACGCAGGCGCTTGAGAGGACACATACTGAGTAAACTTGAGGATATTATAACTAAGCACTCCCTTCTCATGAATCCTCAAGGCGAAGGGAATAGTGGCAGACCTAATAAAAAACACAGGAGAGAGAATTAAAGACAGAGATTGATAAACTGGGGGTGTATGGACAGAGTTGCAGGAGATGACACAAGATAGGACGCCTGGGCGTGAGTTAGTGGCAGGTCTATACCCCAGTGGAGGATACATGGAGGAGATGACACAAGATAGGACGCCTGGGCGTAAGTTAGTGGCAGGTCTATACCCCAGTGGAGGATACATGGAGAAATAAGAAAGCCATGATTCAGTACAGCATATATGGACAGGCTGGGATTAGGTTTAGATTGGTAATATTCCCTCCTCGGGGTTTAGACATTTCACGGATGACACTCCAACCCAACGTCTATAGTGAGCAGGTGTAAACGCGTACTGGAGAACTGAATGATCTGTAACTTGAATTGCAGCAAAATTGCCAACGCTATACACTTATATAAGCGTGTTTCGAAGTCATTGAAAACTTACTAGACACTCATTACAACAGACGACAGATTTACTGTTTGTCGTCAAGCCTTCTGAGCCCTGGAAAGTTGCTAGCATGTATCCATGTGAGATTTGAGGAGAAACTTTAAACCCAACCCGATACCAAAGGATACTATATCCACAAGGGCTGTACTGAAAAGCTCTCAGTTCTCTCTCGAAGCCCAGGAACTGGCAAGAGCCTGCAAGGCTGGTACTGGAATTTCACATCTCCAGAAAAGCATACTCGGATGCAGCCAGGTCAATAATAAGCAAATCCCCAGTGACATATCACAGGCACAAGACCGAACACCTCCCCCTATCTTTCCTTTCCCAAATAGACACATAAAATAGCACAGAAAATGAGTCTTGTTATTATTAATATCATCATACTTAGGTGCGCACATAATTGCTCTTCAACACTCGTCCACTATTGCCAACCCTTTATTGGCACCCACTCAGACATTTTACAATATCCACCGGGGCACTCCTTTGATTTTCACTCTGGTACCACTATCACATCTCCATCGTTTCCAGTTTCCCGCCTTAATGTCCTCCCCGAACCGTTACCATCCCTTACCCCGGTCCCTATGACACCACAGACACCGACGGCTGTCTTTATAACAGTATCCAGGTGAAATTCATGTTAGGATCAGGGCCTGAGATTCTGAGATAAGTAGCAACATATTTGTTTTTCAAAGTTTTATTTTCTCATCATTGTTCTCTCTCTCTCTCTCTCTCTCTCTCTCTCTCTCTCTCTCTCTCTCTCTCTCTCTCTCTCTCTCTCTCTCTCTCTCTCTCTCTCTCTCTCTTCCCCCCCCCCCCCATCTCTCTCTCTCTCTCTCTCTTATTTTTTACATTTTCATTCTTCTCATCCCTCTTTTATGTCTTAATGTAGTCACTGGAGGGTCTTCTCCGTGATTGTATGTTGTGCTTTTGTATGTATTTGTTTGCTGATGAAGATTAGTTGCCGCAACGTCCTGTGTTTTTCGTAATTGTGTTCTGTAAAGCTGCTTTATTTTGTGTTATTTTATATTGTTTACATTATTAAGCACACCACGGTTGGACTGGCCGAAATTCTGGTTAAGTATATTGTATTTCCTTCACAGGATCGAGGTATTTTAATGTTCACAGACTCTCCGCCCCGTGCCCAGAGAACGTGTCGACACGCAGGTATGTAGATATGGGGGTACTAGGCTGTTTACATGAACGTTTGTTGCAAATGTGAGAATAAACGATGGGTACACCACCATCTCGCAGGTCACTTATCATGTTACTTAAAGCTTGGCCTGCTGCATTGTTGCTGTGTGTGTGTGGGAAGGGGGAGAGGGGGGGGGGATCGCAAGAACTGGATTCAGGCAAAGCTAGAAAACACGAGCGACAGGGGCGTAGAACAGAGCGCAATAGTGAAATGAAGTGGAGAGATATTAGAGAGAAGGATAGGAGACGTAAACTGTGTTCATTGTGATCATATTATTTCACGTTGGAAAGATGGATTTTATTGTTGTTATTACAGCGTGTTGATCATACCCTAAGGTTATCATGTATATGGTATATTTTACCCTAGTAGTATTATCTTGTATAGTGACAGATTGTCTCACCCCCCCCCCCCCCCATATAATTATGTATATGTACAGATGGTTGATGACGACACAGCAACTGTGACAAGACCACATTGACGAGGGTGAATGTTATTTTTTTCAAACTGGAACATTTCTTCTATAGAACGTTCCACATTGGTACATTCCTCTTTGGAACATCTTCACTGAACATTGGTCGCTTGAATTATCTTCACTGTAACATTCTTCACTGGGACATTTCTAAACTGAATATTCTTCTCAGGAACATTTCTTTTTGGGGCATTTTTTACTTGGACATTCTTCAAAGGAACATTTCTCACATGAACATTCTTCATTGGAACATTCTTCACTTGAACCTTCCTCACTGGAACATTCATCGCATGAACATTTTCACTTGACCATTCTTCACTGGAACATTTCTCATTTGAACATTCCTCACTGAAATATTTCTCACTTGAACATTCCTTAATTGAACACTTCTCACTTGAATATTCTTCACTAAAACACACATCACGGGAACATTTCTCACTTGAACAGTCTTCACTTGAACATTCTTCACTGGAACATTCCTCACTTGAACATTCCTCATATGAACATTCTTCACTGGAACATTCTTCATTGGAACATTCTTCACTTGAACATTCCTCACTCGAACATTTCTTACTTGAATATTCCTCACTTTAACATTTCTCACTTGAAATTTCATCAGAGGAACATTCCTCAAGTGAACATCCCTCACTGAACATTCCCAACTGGAACATTCTTCACTTGAAAATTCCTCACTGGAATATTCCTCAGTGGAGCTTTTATCACTTGAACAATCTTTGCTGGGACATTCTTCCCGCAATAAACCTTTATTGTTAAAGTCAATTAGACACATATAGATCTGCTGATAGGCTCGCCAGATCTTGTTTGTGTTCGATTCCAATGACAATGTCTACGCGTAGGTGTCCTCTTAGACAACCATGCGACCCCGTTCTGTGATGACGGGTATTTTGTCATCTCAGATCTTCACGGTTTGGGAAAGATTATCCACATCTTAGTGTTGTATTCATGGCATTTACAGATTTCCAATATCTAGCTGCACTGATGACGAGCGACGGAAATGTGATGCCAGAAGTTACAAGAACAAATATGGCTCTGTAAAAACTAAACCTATTAAAACTTTAACGAACTAGAAAGATAGAACACCAAAACTCAGATTACAAAGCGCCTGCATATTTCCTGCAGACGTACATTTCCTGCAGAAACATAGGAATGTGAAACTTGGATATTAAACAAATCAGCTGAAAACTCACATTTTCTTTGAATACAAGTGTTACAGAATGAAAAAGAGAAAAAAAATATCTAATCAATAAGAGCTCAATAAGGAAGAATACTGCTAAAAAATAAAACATTTTGGGTATGTAAATAGACATAAATGTCGCAAATAGTAAATTCTGGAGTGAGGCGTACCAGAGAAGCGGAGACGCAGAGGACAACAACGTTGATGGATTCAAGATATGATAGATAGTCTAAACATGACAGCAACAGAGACAGGACATCTAGCTTATGACAGAGAGACATTATGACTGTGATGGAGAAAAAGACTGTGATGTGGGAACAGTTCTGAAAGACTGAAGGGGGGAAGTTCTGAAAGACTGATGGACGGAAAGTTCTGAAAGGCTGTGATGGGGGAACAGTTCTGAAAGACTGTGATGAGGGAACAGTTCTGAAAGACTGAAGGGGGAATTTTCTGAGAGGCTGTGATGGGGGAAAGTTCTGAAAGGCTGTGATGGGGGAACAGTTCTGAAAGACTGTGATGGGGGAACAGTTCTGAAAGGCTGTGATGGGGGAACAGTTCTGAAAGGCTGTGATGGGGGAACAGTTCTGAAAGGCTGTGATGGGGGAACAGTTCTGAAAGACTGTGATGGGGGAACAGTTCTGAAAGACTGTGTTGGGGAACAGTTCTGAAAGACTGTGATGTGGAAAAGTTCTGAAAGACTGATGGGGGAAAGTTCTGAAAGACTGATGGGGGAAAGTTCTGAAAGACTGGGATAGGCGGAATGTTCTGAAAAGACTGTGATGGGGGAAAGTTCTGAATGACTGAGGGGGGGGGGGACACGTTCTGGAAAGGCTGTTATGGGAGAACAGTTCTGAAAGACTGTGATGGGGAAACATGTTCTGAAAGACTGTGATGGGGGAAAAGTTCTGAAAGGCTCTGATGGGGGAAACAGTACTGAAAGGACTGTGATGGGGGAACAGTTCTGAAAGGCTGTGATGGGGGAACAGTTCTGAAAGACTGTGATGAGGGAACAGTTCTGAAAGACTGTGATGTGGAAACGTTCTGAAAGACTGTGATGAGGGAAACAGTACTGAAAGACTGTGATAGGCTGGAAATGTTCTGAAAGACTGATGGGGGAAAGTTCTGAAAGACTGATGGGGGAAAGTTCTGAAAGACTGGGATAGGCGGAATGTTCTGAAAGACTGATGGGGGAAAGTTCTGAATGACTGAGGGGGGGGGGGGGAACAGTTCTGAAAGGCTGTTATGGGGAAACAGTTCTGAAAGACTGTGATGGGGGAACAGTTCTGAAAGATTGATGGGGGAAAGTTCTGAAAGGCTCTGATGGGGGAACAGTTCTGAAAGGCTGTGATGGGGGAAACAGTTCTGAAAGACTGTGATGGGGGAATGTTCTGAAAGACTGTGATGTAGGAAAGTTCTGAAAGACTGTGATTGGGGAACAGTTTTGAAAGACTGTGATGGGGGAACAGTTCTGAAAGATTGATGGGGGAAAGTTCTGAAAGACTGATGGGGGAAAGTTCTGAAAGACTGTGATGGGGGAACAGTTCTGAAAGGCTGTGATGGGGGAAAGTTCTGAAAGACTGATGGAGGAAAGTCCTGAAAGACTGTGATGGGGGAACAGTTCTGAAAGACTGTGATGGGGGAAAGTTCTGAAAGACTGATGGAGGAAAGTCCTGAAAGACTGTGATGGGGGAACAGTTCTGAAAGGCTGTGATGGGGGAAAGTTCTGAAAGGCTGATGGGGGAAAGTTCTGAAAGACTGTGATGGGGGAACAGTTCTGAAAGGCTGTGATGGGGGAAAGTTCTGAAAGACTGATGGAGGAAAGTCCTGAAAGACTGTGATGGTTGAACAGTTCTGAAAGGCTGTGATGGAGGGAAATTCTGAAAGACTGATGGGGGAAAGTTCTGAAAGACTGATGTGGGAACAGTTCTAAAAGACTGTGATGGGGGGGAAAATTATGAAAGACTGATGGGTGGAATGTTCTGAAAGACTGTGGTGGGGGAAAGTTCTGCACAGGACAGGTGATTGGATGGTGGGGATTCACAGTATGTATGTCAACAACCTGTTTTCATGCGATCATGCGGACCCTTCATTCACCCCTCGTACTACAAACACATCGTTGGGTAAATGGATAATCAGAATTCATATTTAATTCTGTTCTACAACACTGGCTCTCTAAGCATACACATTTAACATTCAATTGTAATCTACGATCATTGATCAAGTGTAACTATGCCCTCTAAACTATACACCACAAGGGAAAACACATAGGTCTGGTCACACCGACTGTCAGTCTCCGTCTGACTCAAATCACTTGTCCAGTCCAGTTTCTCTGTCCCACTTTCTCGTGCTGTTAGTTGTGCAGCGTGCTGTCACACTTTCCACGTCGTCCAGTCCTCGTAGCCTATAGCTATACTAGAGTTCAGTCTGTTTACGGGTAATCCCCGTGCTTACGGTACTTTGTTCTATTACGGGAGTGAATCCCGTTATGTCCTAATTACGTCCTAGCTATGACAATGCGTGTCCTATCCAGGTCTGGTCCTAACACTGGTATTGGAGTACTATCTCCTTCTACTGTCTTCCTCTGTGTATACTCTTGTATAGAGTCCCTATTAGGTCCTGTCTTTGTCCTTTACTTTCCTCTGTCCTTGTCCTGTTTGTCTCTATGTCTATCCTACTTCTATCTATCTATCCCAGCACCTTGACAATGTACGTATTGGAAACTCTGTAGCCTAGTGGTCCGTGCTCTTATTCAGATAATGGTCGGATTTCAAACTCCAGCATCGATTGTATTCATTTTTCCGACCAGTTGGGCTTTACGATCGACCCAGCCTCATGAAAATAAACACCCAGTGGTTTGCATACTTTGCTAGGTAATATATACCAGGGAAAATATGGCGAGGAAGGGAATTTGCCACCTCAAGGGGTCTAGAATATATCAACGCAAAACACTTAAAACCCGTTTACCACATAACACCTTTACCTTATTCAAGTAACATAATTTGTTTCCGCTTTATAGAGCGGTAACTTATCTTTTAACAGAAAGAAAATGCATTCGACAACAAGAAGATGAATAAAAAATAATAAATGTGCAACTAATTGTCTCTTAATTTTATTTATTAAGTTTCTATTACAGTAGGTAACCGGCTCCATAACGAATAGATTACGAACGCAGTTCGTGATTCTGCATACCGCGTTCGAAACACAACTTCGGGCGATTTAGCAGCCGACTTGTGTTAGGAATGTTATAAAATGGTATGCGTACCGGTCGTTCAGAAAGCAATGGCAAACTACTGAACGTAAACGTGCCTAGAGATCACAAGCGGCCAACAAATTCCGGGGTTGACTGTGAAGTCTTGTAAAGGATTTATTACACGACAATAGACAAAAATGTCCTAATGTCATATCTCTGTAAGTGTTCTATAATATTAACATTCCCTTTAGAAACTTTAATGTCTGGAGGCGACACTCGCCTGTTTGATCGGACCTCATGCCTTCTCGGAAAAATGGCGAATAACTAGGAGTATGAGGATGCGTGTGCTCTTTTTGGCATATTATTCTTCTTCTTCTGCGTTCATCCAGTTTTGTTTTTGTTTTTTCGGATGTGATTGCGTTGTGCCTGTTTACAGCAAAAACCTGCGTTCTTGCGCCGTTAGGCCGACACATCCGACTTCTGCGGGCATTTGTTGACCGGGTTAACCATCCCGAGAGGGCACATTCAATAATCCTCAACAGTTGAAAATCCAAAGCAGTCGGCTGAAGAGTTAATTAGTTAGTTAGTCGATAGATCATCATCATTGTACCATTCAGCTCAAACGGCTGAAGAGTTGGTTAGTCGACAGATTATCCTCATTGTACCATTCAGACAATATGGCTGAAGAGTTAGTTAGTCAACAGATCATCCCCGTTATACCATTCAGTCCCTACGGCTGAAGAGTTAGTTACTCAACAGGTCATCCCCATTTGTACCATTCAGTCCCTACGGCTGAAGAGTTAGTTAGTCAACAGATCATCACCATTGTACAATTCAGTCCCTACGGATGAAGAGTTACTTAGTCAACAGATCATCCCCATTGTGCCATTCAGTCCTTACGGCTGAAGAGTTAGTTAGTCAACAGATCATCCCAATTGTACCATTTAGTCCCGACGGCTGAAGAGTTAGTTAGTCATCAAATCATCCCCATTGTACCATTCAGTCCCTACGGATGAAGAGTTAGTTAGTCAACAGATCATACCCATTGTACTATTCAGTCCCTACGGCTGAAGAGTTAGTTAGTCAACAGATCATCACCATTGTACCATTCAGTCCCTACGGATGAAGAGTTAGTTAGTCAACAGATCATACCCATTGTACTATTCAGTCTCTACGGCTGAAGAGTTAGTTAGTCAACAGATCATCACCATTGTACCATTCAGTCCCGACGGCTGAAGAGTTAGTTAGTCAACAGACCATCCCCACTGTACCATTCAGTCCCTGTCAACAGATCATTCCCATTGTACCATTCAGTCCCGACGGCTGAATAGGGTGCTGTCCACGACAAATTCCAGAAATAGACAACTCACCCACAAAATAACCGGTACTGTGGCGAAGAGGTTACGAACGCATCTCGAATGCCGCATATATCGTTCGAAACACAGCTGCGGACGACTTGGAAACAGATCGACTTGCGATGGTTTTCATACAATGGCATGAGTGCTGGTCGTTCGGAAAACAATGGCTGACTACTGAACGTAAACTTGCCAAGAAATCACAAACCGCCAAAAATGCTGGGGTTGACTGCGACGCCCTGTAAAGGATGTGCAGATAACTGTTTAATCCACAAAATAATATTATAGGACTTCTCAACTCACAAATTACAAATCTAATGTTAAGTTATGTATTCGTGACAAGAACTGGCTCTATTTGAAAAATAAATATATAGATATTGATAGACACGCAGAGAAGCAGAGAAAAGAAATAGAGTACAATATAACCATTGAAAGCTTCAGTTGCAATTACGCATATTATGTATTGTAACTGTGTTTCATTTTCAGTGACCAAAACCATATCATCAGCATAGCGTAGGTTGTTTACATTATGCCCACTGTGGGGTTATAAAGATAATAATAGGTGACATGACTAGGGGTATCCCGGATGGGATGTGTTATCATCCTCAATCAGCCTTCTGAAGGAAAGCTAGAAATGGCTCCGAACCCTAAGTGAGGACTATGACATAACGTGTAAGTTCCTACACTAAATTTATGAAGAAAGGGCCTCCTTTAAAAGGCGAGGTGATCATGGAAATTTACCACATACACAAGAGGAAGAAACACACTCCATAAAGAAAATGTGTCTATGTGTGTTTATCCACGCCTCATCTGATCACAACTTCAGGTTCATTCATTCATTCATTCATTCATTCATTCATTCATTCATTCATTCATTCATTCATTCAGTTAGCATGTCCTTTGCAGAACCTCGCTCCCATAACAATCTTCCTGAAAACTTCTCGATCATAAGCAAGGTGTCCAGCGTCCAATACACCCATCTGGAGATCATCCGCCACATCCTGCACCAATCTTCTCTTTGGCCTTCCTCTTCCTCTCTTCCCAGGCATATACACCTGCATTACGGTTCTCTCCAAACAATCGTGACGTTTCAAGTGACCAAAATATTTCAGTTTTCTGTATTTTATCGTCTTTAATAGCCAACCGTCTTCAGTATTCAGCTCTTGTAGTGCGGATGCACTTGTTCTTTTCTTTACCAAAGATATTCTTAGAAATCGTCTATAACATTTATATTCAAAGGCATTTATGCGCTGTTCAGCTTGCTTAGTAAGTGTCCAGATCTCACAAGTTTAAACAGTATTATATATTAACTGTAATCAACAACTATTGAATAAAATATCAAATTGACTCAAAACGCTTGGTTATAACACAACATTATGTTGGGACGAATGGTGGGTATCGGGAAGATCTATGTTATGAATTGTGATATCATATAACCCTCCAAATCGTACAAACACATTGATAAGAAAATCAGTTGAAAAAATAAGCGATTTCCCAAAAACTAACCAACAGATTTCTAAACTATTAACTAGATAAATAGATAAATCTCAAATCTCTCATTAACAATATCATTAAGGTTCTTATCCTTAAAAAAGCATAACATAAATTATGTCTACAATCTTCTTCTTCTACATCAATTTACAACCACTGTTGGGCTGGGTTATATCACGAAGACACAAACAATAGATTGCACGATTTATTGCCTGGCATATTTCGCTGCATCTCGTCAGGTACATACTGCAGAACTCACACAACTTACGTGAAATTAACTAGATAAATCCTTCAAGTTGAAATATACACAATTTCGCACAGTAATGTCGATTGTCTACCACGGTAATTTTAAGCTGACTAACATGTCTTTCTGTTTACACAATTCTGGCTTGCGTTGATAGATCATAATTGCTTCTGCAAATTTTAACAAGCGAGTATTCTGTGTTCTAAACAACACGCGAAATGCAGTCTCTCTGGACACAACATGGCGACTGGCAACAATGTGCTAGCAAAGGCTAACAAAACCCTCGTCATACTGAAACCTGACAAAGGGAGCGGTACAGTACTGATGGACATGTCAGATTACCAGAGAAAAATGGATGTAATATTGTCAGACGAATCCAAATTCAGGATAGATCAAAAAGTAAACAAGTCGGAGGACCTGGATGCTATAATGAGGAAAGAGATCCAGTCACTTGTGAATGCGGGACTCATCAGTGAGGCCACTGCAAAAACGCTCACACCACGCGGCTCGCACACTCCTCAGATGTACGGTCTACCCAAACTTCACAAGCCCGGCATCCCGCTAAGACCTATCCTGTCCATGGTTAACTCTGCACAACACCGAATGGCGAGATGGTTAGCCGAAATGTTAAAACCAGTACGACAGTCCTTCGATCCAAAAATACTCAGAGATACATTCCAACTGGTGGAATTATTGGATACTATGGACATAAATAACAAACACATGGCATCCATGGATATAGCCTCCCTATTCACTAACGTGCCATTAGAGGAGACAGTGAAAATAATAAGGGAACGCATTGAAGACAAACAACTAAAATTAGGCATACCAACACCTATTCTGGAGAGGCTACTACTACTATGTACCGCCAACATCCTATTCAATTTTCAAACTAAGTCATACCGCCAAATTGACGGAGTGGCCATGGGGAGTCCTCTTGGTCCTATTCTAGCGGACATCTTCATGGCACACTTAGAAGAAAAGAGATCCTCAGACATCAACAACTTGGCCTTTTACCGACGTTATGTGGACGATATACTAATCATCACCACAGACGAGCTACAAGCAACATCGTTTCAGGCCACAATGAACAAGACGCATAAAAACATCTCTCTATCTATGGAACACGAACACAACGAAGCGTTACCGTTCCTAGATATTCTAATGAGACGTAGAGCAGACGGCACAATTCAAAGATCGGTGTATCGCAAAGAAACATGGACTGGCCAATACCTAAATTTTCAGAGCTTCACACCTGTCCAGTACAAACGGGGCTTAGTACGGACCTTGTTTGACCGTGCTAGAAAGATATGCACCCAGGACACACTGACAGAGGAATTTGAAACTCTGAAGAATGTCTTAAACCTGAATGGGTACTCCACAGGATTTATAAAGCGCCATTGCCAACAGCCCAAACCCAAAGCAGACGTAACTACAGTCCCTAAACTCAAGGTATTCATCCAGCTAACCTTTCGAGGGGATGACGTAATGCAACGTCTACAAGACCGGCTTACTACAGCAGTAGGTCAAACATTCTGTGCGGCAACTCCAGTCATTAGATGTAAAACCGTACCCATTCCTACACCAACAGTCAAAGAGCCTGTTCCTCTGTACGCCACAAACAATTGTATTTACCAATTCACATGTAGATGCCAGGCCGTTTACATTGGCCGAACGGAGAGACAGCTTAACAAACGGGTGTTAGAACACATACCTCAATGGGTCAACAAGATACAACACACAGGAGATGATAGCCACGAGGAGCCGACACACCGGAAGCTCCCGGCGTCTTCAATCGGCAAGCACATTGTTGCCAGTCGCCATGTTGTGTCCAGAGAGACTGCATTTCGCGTGTTGTTTAGAACACAGAATACTCGCTTGTTAAAATTTGCAGAAGCAATTATGATCTATCAACGCAAGCCAGAATTGTGTAAACAGAAAGACATGTTAGTCAGCTTAAAATTACCGTGGTAGACAATCGACATTACTGTGCGAAATTGTGTATATTTCAACTTGAAGGATTTATCTAGTTAATTTCACGTAAGTTGTGTGAGTTCTGCAGTATGTACCTGACGAGATGCAGCGAAATATGCCAGGCAATAAATCGTGCAATCTATTGTTTGTGTCTTCGTTATTCAAATTCACTACGGGAAAACATTGTTTTGAATTCCTCAAACGTCGCCTCCCATTACCAACTGTGAAGCGATTAGATGGATTACTCAAGCTGAAGTGTAAGATATCGCTACAGGATTGTCGATTGAGATTTCTCGAGGAATGCCTAAGGACGGGGATATTTCCTCACCGGTATTTCAGATCTCTGAGGACGGACAGAATATGTCCGACAAGAAAAAACCTGAGACGACTGACAAAAAACCAGATAGAAGAAACCCAGTCCAAGCTGGCCAACTTGAAGCGCACACACAGTTCTGCCTACTACGTCACCCAAGAATTGAGTTTGTATGGCTACTTGAAGTTCACGAAATTCTGTACAGAAGCAGTGTACAAGGTGAAAATCGCAGAGAATGCTCGCCTCAACAAATCACTGAGCACTGAAAAGGTAACAACGTCAGTACTAGACAACCCAGAGAAGTATGTGAGGAACTTATCGTCATACGTACTCAACAACATTGAAACAGAGGCCCTTGCATACGGATTAAAATTATGCATAAAGCCTAAACACATCAATCGTGTTGAGTCGCAAGCACAGTTTGAAATGTTGTTTGATCAAGTCTCCAAGTTATCACCTACCTCTGCTGATTCGGTCGGGTGGCTGAAGGCCAAACTGGTAGATTTAGAACACCAGTATCGCACAACACCCTCTAAACAGACGTGTCCGCTGACCAACGAACACCTTACTGCCTTAAAAGCGTTAAAGGCTAACAAAACCCTCGTCATACTGAAACCTGACAAAGGGAGCGGTACAGTACTGATGGACATGTCAGATTACCAGAGAAAAATGGATGTAATATTGTCAGACGAATCCAAATTCAGGATAGATCAAAAAGTAAACAAGTCGGAGGACCTGGATGCTATAATGAGGAAAGAGATCCAGTCACTTGTGAATGCGGGACTCATCAGTGAGGCCACTGCAAAAACGCTCACACCACGCGGCTCGCACACTCCTCAGATGTACGGTCTACCCAAACTTCACAAGCCCGGCATCCCGCTAAGACCTATCCTGTCCATGGTTAACTCTGCACAACACCGAATGGCGAGATGGTTAGCCGAAATGTTAAAACCAGTACGACAGTCCTTCGATCCAAAAATACTCAGAGATACATTCCAACTGGTGGAATTATTGGATACTATGGACATAAATAACAAACACATGGCATCCATGGATATAGCCTCCCTATTCACTAACGTTCCATTAGAGGAGACAGTGAAAATAATAAGGGAACGCATTGAAGACAAACAACTAAAATTAGGCATACCAACACCTATTCTGGAGAGGCTACTACTACTATGTACCGCCAACATCCTATTCAATTTTCAAACTAAGTCATACCGCCAAATTGACGGAGTGGCCATGGGGAGTCCTCTTGGTCCTATTCTAGCGGACATCTTCATGGCACACTTAGAAGAAAAGAGATCCTCAGACATCAACAACTTGGCCTTTTACCGGACGTTATGTGGACGATATACTAATCATCACCACAGACGAGCTACAAGCAACATCGTTTCAGGCCACAATGAACAAGACGCATAAAAACATCTCTCTATCTATGGAACACGAACACAACGAAGCGTTACCGTTCCTAGATATTCTAATGAGACGTAGAGCAGACGGCACAATTCAAAGATCGGTGTATCGCAAAGAAACATGGACTGGCCAATACCTAAATTTTCAGAGCTTCACACCTGTCCAGTACAAACGGGGCTTAGTACGGACCTTGTTTGACCGTGCTAGAAAGATATGCACCCAGGACACACTGACAGAGGAATTTGAAACTCTGAAGAATGTCTTAAACCTGAATGGGTACTCCACAGGATTTATAAAGCGCCATTGCCAACAGCCCAAACCCAAAGCAGACGTAACTACAGTCCCTAAACTCAAGGTATTCATCCAGCTAACCTTTCGAGGGGATGACGTAATGCAACGTCTACAAGACCGGCTTACTACAGCAGTAGGTCAAACATTCTGTGCGGCAACTCCAGTCATTAGATGTAAAACCGTACCCATTCCTACACCAACAGTCAAAGAGCCTGTTCCTCTGTACGCCACAAACAATTGTATTTACCAATTCACATGTAGATGCCAGGCCGTTTACATTGGCCGAACGGAGAGACAGCTTAACAAACGGGTGTTAGAACACATACCTCAATGGGTCAACAAGATACAACACACAGGAGATGATAGCCACGAGGAGCCGACACACCGGAAGCTCCCGGCGTCTTCAATCGGCAAGCACATTGTTGCCAGTCGCCATGTTGTGTCCAGAGAGACTGCATTTCGCGTGTTGTTTAGAACACAGAATACTCGCTTGTTAAAATTTGCAGAAGCAATTATGATCTATCAACGCAAGCCAGAATTGTGTAAACAGAAAGACATGTTAGTCAGCTTAAAATTACCGTGGTAGACAATCGACATTACTGTGCGAAATTGTGTATATTTCAACTTGAAGGATTTATCTAGTTAATTTCACGTAAGTTGTGTGAGTTCTGCAGTATGTACCTGACGAGATGCAGCGAAATATGCCAGGCAATAAATCGTGCAATCTATTGTTTGTGTCTTCGTTATTCAAATTCACTACGGGAAAACATTGTTTTGGGTTATATCAGTTCTTCGGTAGTACAGACCATCTTGGTCCCTGAATGTCATTGGATTCTCCAGAGACACATAGTGAATACAACTATGACCTGGTACTTAACCTTCTTGTACATGCTTGGTGAAGCTGAAACCAGGGGGTCAGACAATATAAAGGGTATGACTCTTGACGGTTTCGAAAAGGTAGATCCTCAGGGCATTGTAAACAATGTAGACCACCCATGTGTTCGTGTTCAGAGACCAGAACATCTAAACTGTCATCAGCAACATCAGCAAAGCAATTCCGTATGACCAAGGTTCATGCTGATAAGGCCAACCTGTAAGTTCTGTCACATCACTGGAACTCTCCAGACATACTTATTTGAAGGATATTTACAGGAACAAATACTTAGCCGTCCATGAATATGCTTGGTGACACTGAGGCCGGGGATCATTCCAGATAATAGGCATTGCTCTTAAGACTATTCCAAAGACAATTCCCGACTTCATTGTAAACAATGAGAAGAATGAAAACTGTCCAGTAGTTCAGGTTCAAAAGAACTAATAATCTCAATAGCCACCCGTTAGCAGTTCTTCTTCTTCTTCTTCTTCTTCTTCTTCTTCTTCTTCTTCTTCTTCTTCTTCTTCTTCTTCTTCTTCTTCTTCTTCTTCTTCTTCTTCTTCTTCTTCTTCTTCTTCTTCTTCTTCTAGATTCATCCGGAGTTGTTTTTTTCCCGGATGTGATTGCGTTGTGCCTGTTTACAGCAGAGCTACGTTCTTGCGCCATTAGGTCTACACATCCGACTTCTGCGGGCATTTGTTGACCTGGTCAACCTTCCCGGGCGTTAGCAGTTCAGTATGACTAAGTGTTCTGAATGTAAGGCCAATACACACCACCCATCTCTGATGGTACAAATGCAAACACCCATCGATACATTTGAAAGAAAATAAAATGTCATCATAACCACAATATCAACAAACATAAAGAAAAAAAGGAAAGGGGTGGAGAAGTTAGGGTGTTACTAATTCACCAATCCCTCTTCTCTGGTGATGGAGTTTAATCCAACTCTTATGGAGTATGACAAGTATGAAAAGTATCTGCCTAGTTATCAACTCTTGTTCTCCATGGATGCCGTAATATTATGAGATAAACTCATGAGGAGACAAGGACAATAAGATGAGACAAGGTCATCAGGATGAGACCAAGTTATCCTGTTGTGACAAAGTCATTATGTTAAGTCCAAGGCGTGTTAATACAAAGGAATGTTGAGAAAAATAGTCAGCATGTTGAGATGACAGTACCATGTTGAGACGTGGTCATCATAATAACATCTCATCATCCCACGGCTGTGATGCAAGACCGGTCCTCATTACTTCTTAGGTTAGACTCGGTTCTCAAGTGCAATTCTCATCCTACATCATTATTAATTCATCTGCTTTTCCCTACTGGGGTAACATTCGAACATCTACTACAGCAGTTAAAATAATAACGAATGAACAACATATACATATGAAACAAACATAAATGAGAAAACATATAATCACTTCATGAAATAATGCAGGAGCCATCCAATGGATATTCATCTAACATCAGCACAGACTCGAACACAAGACGATATTGTCATTTCCCAGCCTGACTATAAGGGGCAGGGGATTGAGAACGCTGTTCGGAATCCTACCCAATGTTGCAAGCATAACAAGTGTACCAACTTCAGGAACGAATTGCACTATGGCAATCTTTAAGAACGCTTTTAGCAATTCACTGAACATAAAATATTTGCCAAGTCATCAACAGCAATTGTGTAATGCTGACGTGGAGTGCACGTCCTGCAAGACATATGGATATATGGTGCGTTTATCTTTCTTCCCATATGAGATTATAGGTCATAAAAAGAACATGGCATTCACCCCAATTCTCATAGCATATTCATAAAAAAGATTACATGATAAATCACAAGTTTTGAGCATAAGAGTTGTAAACCACAGACTCTCAAGAACGTTTCCACAGTTTGAGGAAGACTGCTCAATAATGCGAACTTACAGCGAAAAGTTTTTCAGCACATAGAAAAACGTAGATGATACGCATTGAAAGTCAGATATCAATCACAAAGCATATAGTAAGTCACTCATAGCAGATGAAGCTGTAAGCATGGCAGACTTATAAGTGGGATAGGGATGTCAGTTTTGCAGAAAGCGAAGTCAGATTATCTTTTCAATGAAGGCGCGGATCTCACAGTTTCACTGTTCACATACATAAACAATGATACCCATACCCTTTTAATCAAGAGGCACGGTCATAACATGTCTAATGAAACTCTAGTCTTACCTCTGGTACAGAGAGCACAATGGGCTATAAAACCACCACTAAATCAGACAGCGACTGGTATACTTGACGAATACATTGCATGTGATATGCTATCATCCCGACGGGTTCCAGGAACTTGACCAGTACCTAGAGCCTAACCAACCAATCGTTGAGCTCAGTTGAGACCGTCGCACATTCCAAATATGTTGACATTCATTCATTCATTATGTGCCATGTCGATAAGCGTGGGCGGTCATGTTCTGCCATCTCGCTCGATCAACAGAGTCGTGGATCAGCTCCGTGTTTCTGTCTCGACCATGCCATGTGGCCAAGCCATCCAGGTATTTAATTCTTGGTCTTCCCCTTGGTCTGTTCCCTTCGATCTTGCCAGTTGTCACCAAGTTCTCCAATTCATTTCTTCTCATAACATGCCCAAAAATTTTTGACTGTCTACATCTAATGTCTCTAATCAGTTTACGATCTTCATTTGTTTCTTGAAGGACTTGTTCATTGGTTTTTCTATCTGTCCATGGTATTCTTTGCATTTTCCTCAGAAACCACATTTCCACAGCCATCAAATGTTTTTCAGCTTGTCTGCTCATTGTCCACGCCTCACATCCATATAAAAGTACAGGTTCTATGTAGCACTTCAACACTCTTTTTCTCGTTTCAGTTGATGTCTTTTTATTGGTCAGTGTGTTTTTCATCTTGCAAAAGGCTACCTTCGCCATGGCAATTCGTGTTCTAATCTCTTCAAGGCATCTCCCATCAGATGTTATTACTGTTCCGAGATAGTTGTACCGATTCACTTGTTTAAGAATATGCCCATTTACTTGTATATTACATTGTGGTATTTCTTCCTTCCTAGTGACGACCATAATCTGTGCCTTCTTACAATTCAATTCTAACCCCAGTTGTTCATGTGTACAACAACCGCATCTACTAAATTTTGCAGGTCCTGTTCATTGTCTGCAATCAAGACTGTATCATCTGCGTATCTAATGTTATTGGTGTATCGTCCCCCAATGTTGATTCCTTCCTTATCTTCTATATTTTTGAAAATATGTTCACTGTACAGGGAAAAAAGATCTGGAGACATTACACATCCCTGTCTCACACCTCTCTTAACAGGCTGATATTGACCTACTTCATTATCAATTCTTATGGCAGCTTGTTGGCACTTGTATCTAATTATATTGATGACCACTTATCTCTCGCTATGGTGATTCAAACTGCACATGTGTGATAATTCTCTCGGGAAATACGGTGATGGGTGTTGATAGATATATCATATCCAACAACCATTATTCCTGATATACCTTGTATAGATCTCACTATTGTTTCACTGTACAAATTGAACACATCGAATGAGTGTATCCAATCCTGTATAAGACCCTGAGTAATGTAGCGAAAAGTTCCCAGTTGATTATATATAAAAACAGATGTCGTGTCTTGTGTTTAGTGCGCTTGCTCAATACCCAGTGTTCAGTATTGTAAGGTAATTCATAAGGTGCGGAAATAGTGGTAAGAATCATTGGCACGATGTGCATCCCCCGTAGTCTATTTTAGCTAGAGACCTGGGACTAATTCAAAATGGTGTGTAATAGTCTTGGTAGTGAACTTTGACTATAAAGAACTTTTGCAGGTCTAGGGAAGTCCCGGATAAATTAGAAAACACACCAGTACGGTTTTCCTCCTGAAAAGAACCCAATTAGCTCAAAGCCCCTTGATTCCACTAAGGTCCAGAAGGACAATATATATAATAAAGAAAGGGTTCTCTGGAAGAACTGGGGAACCTGGGTCGTTGCCATGGGAGAAAGTTCATCAATTCCCCATGTGATTTCACCCATCCTTACTAGTTCCTACTAAAGTTAACCTGTGTCAATTGTAATTGTAATTACACACAAATAAACTTGGTACAATACGATGAACTGTAAATAAATTGAGAAGTAACTAAAGTTTCATGGTTTATTAATTGGGTTGGAGTGTGTCACGAGATCGCCATGAGTTAACCAGATAATAATACCGACGTTTGCTTGGCGTATATTTTCTAGGCCACAACAGTCGTACTAACAGAGTAAACACAGCTGCACGGGTTACATCGGGTCAGCCCATATACACATTTGGTGGTGAGTGAGAAGGAAGGGATACAACGCGTTGGCAGTTCATAACAGTTAAAATCACATATAATTGCCCGCTCAGGGTATGGAATGGTTCCGTTTGTCATCTATAGTTCCGGACATCAGACGGAATGGAGGTTTTTACTGTTACCACATGACAGAAAGTTAAGGGCTTGTTATTGAAAACAGTGGAACACCTGCCGGACATGAACAACGTCACGTGCACAATGTAAGCTTGTTTGGAAAACCATGATTGGCAGTTTGGTATCGAAACTCTTTGTTGGAACTCGACAGTAACTCTCTAGATTGTTTTGGATGTCTAACCAGTGATGACAAATCTAACATTGAGGGAGCCAGAGGGGGGATGGATCCCTGACAGGGGATGATCTGCCAATGTGCCACCTGTGTGGGGGCATAAAGGATAACGTCACGTGGCCAACTTTGGTAGTTTGCCATATAAACCCGAGTTGGGACCAACTAGGGGAACTTGAAAATGTGGATTTAGGCAGACATGCTTGTCACTGCAGCAGTTAGAACATCTAACGTGTGAAGGAGATATTTGATTTAGTTTACACGAGCCTGAATGGCTACCATTAGATGTAATTTAGTGTAAACTGCAGTGCTGTAAGGTATAACCTATTATAATATATTCGTTCAAATTAATATAGACTGTGGCCTTGTTAAACTATAGTGTGATGATTAGCACTGTTAGTGGAAACTAGTTAGAGTAGAATAGTGATATTAGCTCTGCTAGTTAAGAATAGAGTACTGATGGATAATTGGGAGACGGGGAACTTGCCCGCTGGGGTTTTGCACTCTGTATGGGTCTTTCTTTGTCATAGCCTGATTCGGCTCTAGGTGGGTAGCTAATCTGCTCTATGACTAAGTCTAGTTAGCTAAAGATCATTAAGCAAGGCGATAGGCTTACACTCAGCCGAAAGGATCAGTGACTAGTACTATCACCAGATGTGTTGTTTCTATCCTAGGTTCCCTACCAGATCCAAGGAAACTCAACAAGTTTTTGGGAAAGAATAAAATCCCATTCGGAAGAACACCAGTTCAACAATAAATAAAGTTGCATACAGAACGTAACTAAAGCTAGAAGAAAGTTGATTCACCAAAGATAGTGATGATTACTGATGCACCACACAGCATCAGACAGTAGTAACTAAATGAGAACAGCCTAATAGTTACCTAGTGTTATATAATCTCGTGTAATAGAACACAAGACATTATACGTGAGGCTAGATAGACACGAGTGAGGATCAATCACATTAACAATTAACATTAATGACTGTGTACACACTACAAAGGACTTGTGCAGTTTTTTTTAAGGAACGATAGGAACGGACATTGTGTAGGGTGCAACCGGTCCATGATTAACTGTTAATACCACCGGTGTCTATTTCGGATGATCATGAAATTGGATTACCAGAGGTCTACAGAGGCAAAGCAGTATCCGGCAAGATGGTTTCGGCACTGGGTGAGATGTACATGTTCTGACGTAACGTGCTGTGGTCTATCCTTGCTGGGATTAGCTGACTGGGTTGTGGTCTGAGAGTCCGATTCTACACACTTTATAGAACACGTCACACATTTTCTTCACATACACGTCTCATATACGTTACACTTTTCTTTTAATAAATTAATCTTTATTAATTTTTAGAAGCAAGAGTTGTTGAGTATGTTGCGTTGGGGAAGTGTGAGAAGGGGGCATGGTACGACAGTGAGAGAGTGATAGGAAAAGGTGTCCATAGGCTGATGGAGTGTGTTGGACGGAAGCTGGTGGATTCTCCAGAATATTGAGAGGGAAAAAAAAATATTATAATGTGAGTGTCGACTCTCTTCACTCCAGGGACGACACTGTAAAGGAGGACACGACAGAGTGCTGGTGCAAAGAATACACATGGTTCATGATAATCATACATGCACATCAATGATCATTACATAAGCTGGCATGATGCATTAATAAAATACATGTTTTCTCCCCAGTTCTCCCAATTGGTAATTTAAAAATGTCGCTTAAAATTTAAAAAAAAATTTAAAAAATTTAAAAATGTTTGTGTAGTTACTAACTCTAATGTCTCATGTGGAATAAATTTGAACACTTTCACAATGGTGTTCAGAGATTGTCTATGATGGTAAGAAGTATGGATGGCCTGGTGTGATGTGGCAACTCTTCATCATCATGTAGTGAAATTGGAATTCTGAAAAACGACTGGAGTGGATTTGTGTATAGCAGTTGGAAGTCTCAACCGGGAGGCAATGGGACTGAGCTTACGCCTGGCAACTGGGTCCATGGGTGAATGGAGGACAAGATGACGACTGCTCATAACTCAGGTGGATGGGATGACCTGAGCTGTCTCAATCTCCTACCGTCTGGCTGCATCTTCTCAAAGTACTGCTTTTACCAAGAAGCACCACTCACATCACTGTCAATTTAAACAACCATATCCGTATACATTCTAGTAAACTCAATGTTGTGAGGAGAGAGTTTAGAATGAATAGGGACAGTTAAGGAAGAATGAAAAAGGGAGGAAGAAGGACAAAAGCCTGAGAGTAAGAGCTAAACCCCCTCTTCTAGCTTGTGTGAAATCAATTATGAATGTCAATGGGTACTACATGCTAATCATCTGGCCTTGCTGTGTATGTGTGTTCTCATTGTACCAGGGGTTTCAGTGAGATGTTAACAACAACCAATGACACAGAATGGTGATATGATGTCTGATGAACAATTCAAGTCACTTAGAAAGGACAAGAGGATATGATGTTATGATGACATTAATAAATAACATAAACATACATTTATCAACTCATTGACTCATATTATGGCCATGCATGTTGTATGTTTGCCCTGAGCATTTCATGTCTGGTTCACAAGTGTCTCTTCTTCTCCTCAACTCACCTCCTATTTATAACTGTTCTGTTGACTGGGGTTATTATAGATTCGAACAAATACCATCCCGCCAGCCTTCAGAAGTTAATATGAGTATGACTCATATATCAATGATTTTCTCATGGCAAGAGAAAAGCGGGTTCGTGTGCATGAAATGGTTATAAAGGAAAATCTTATGTGTAATGATTACAAAATACAAAGCAGTGGTTCCCAAGCTTTTCAAGCCGAGGGCCATATCTACTATTTTTGGTAGTTAAGCGGGCCACAGCGTTATAAAATTATGAAAGGCGTGCAATATCATTCTTACCTTTCTTAACTTTCGTCAACAAAATTCCAAAACTTTAAAGGCAGTCAGTGTCAGTACTACACTGCGGCAATTTTTTGGTTTAAAATCAACAGTTCATTTAACAATAAATTTTAAATCAATTTCGAAAATCGCATTTAATGTAATTAATTTACAACTGTAACTTTTCTTCATAACCAGTGACTTCAGTTCAGATGCCAGTTTATCAATGTCTGGGCACAAATCTATCGTGCCCAAAGTCATAAGCGCAGTTTCGTTACTATCGGTGAGTGGAACGTTGCTTTTTTTTTTTTTTAACGATCATTGCGGAAAATGACTGCTCGCATCTGTAAGTCGAACCAAAACGACAAATGTATCTCTGGGCGAATGAACGTAAGTGTTCAAATTGTTCGACAGGTAATAGTCGCCAGAATGAAATCAAATGATCAGTTGAAGGTGAAGCAGGCAGCTCCAGAAATTCACATCTCAGTGCAGAATTGCATTTCAAATCAATTACTTCGTGCTGAAGGTTTTGCTGTAATTGACAGAGCTTGGCATCAGGAAATACGAACGGATTTATGAAGACTGCAACATTATCCTCCTCTATTGTGAACTCTTGACTGAAACGAGGCCTCGCGTGCCACTTTCTGACAGCTGGCGGGCCACAAGTGGCCCGCGGGCCGTGGTTTGGGAACCTCTGATACAAAGCATACATAATCCCTTTCATGTTAACAAATAATATATAACATATATATATATATATATATATATATATATATATATATATATATATATATATATATATATATATATATATATATATATAAAACAGTGTGAGAGTCCTAACATAAGTTAGTGCCTCTCTCACCATATCGTCTTCTTCATCTGGAGTCAGAATGTAATGGTCCCCTTCTGCTGATAAACAACAGTTGGTTAAAGACAGGGGTTTGAGTCTTTCCCATGTCTGGACAGATTGTCTAACACAACCTTTCACAAATGGCAAAAGAATAGCCACTGCATTTAAATGGTGCTGTCTGAGTGCTAGATCTATCAAATATACAAAAATATTACATCAACCTATTATTCACACATAACTTAAGAAGAAAGGAGGAAGGATATAACTTCCCCACTCATTTCAAGCAGTGTTACAGGCAGAAGCATGTAGATTAAGTGAAGCATTGGTTCAAGCACATAAACTGTCTTCTGTGCAATCAGATAGAAAAGTTTGCATTTGATGTAATGCATAAAAGTGCACTGAGAACTTTACTTCCTACAGCTTTCTATGAGGTTATGTTGTAGTATGCATTCATAAAAGACAACAGATTTGAAGAATCAATTCAGAGCGAGCAGTTTTAGAGAGATGACTTGTAATGTATCATGGTTGCCGGAGAATGGCCTCAGATCTGCTAGGCGCTGCCACTATAATATGTCCACATTTGTTTGCCTTCATTCACGATCAATTATTTTGAAAACTGTCTGTTGCATCGTTATGAAATTTTTCCAGCCGTCTTATATTTACCCCCACCCAAGGAATGTGTCTTTGATAGGTGCCAAAAGCAACTTAAATCATTGAAAGCGGCAACATTTATTTGATGTTTTGGGGAAAATGTAGTGAACTCACGCTAACAAACTAGTCTTACAGTAAACCACGTTATTTCTGGTAAAGACACAATTACAAGGCGTAGCCAGGTTCGTATGGGAGTGGGTGCAATAAAAAAGTAGCTTAAAGTAGCATTGCACCGGGTTTTTATCCCATATGGCTCAGTCTCTTTCCGCAGGGCGGAAATCGTGGCACAAAGCACGAACTCCGTATCTCCAGCGACGACCCTCTGGAGTCTCCGAAAAAATGCACTCGTGAAATGAAGGAATCGAACATACAACCCTCGGAGCCCGAGTCAGACGGCTTGACCACTTCACCACGGAGATTCCCGAGAGGGGTGCAATGTGTAATATTAGTAAAGACAGAGAATGTACAGAGGTATGGGGTAAATAATGTGTAAATTGACAGGAAAGTAGAAGGAATATATTTCTTACCTTATTTTTCATTTCCTTCTTGTTTCTTCAGCTGCTGGTTAATAATTGTACACAAGTATTCATGTTACTAGGATGCATTTAGCTTTTTATATTGAGCTCGTGAAAGCTTCCAAATAGCTGTGCGTTAATGTGCGTATGGAGTGACCAGAAATGATACCGCAATTTAGTCATCATGTTTCCATTTTTAAGGATCTGTTCAGCTGTCTGTGTAGTTTGTTCACACGTACACATGGGTGACAGACCCGCTGTGAGTCTTCGTGACAGACAGACAGACAGACAGACAGACAGACAGACAGACAGACAGACAGACAGACAGACAGACAGACAGACATTATTATATAGTATTCTCGAGCCAATCTCTAAATACATTACCATTAATCTTATTATGATAATCCCTATTGTCTGTATGCTTTGATACGAACACGAGCCCAGCATTCTGTTGCAAGCCATTATGCGTATTACCAGCATGGGCCATGACCAAAAGCTGTCCTATACTACTGGGCACATATCGCTTTATCTGTCCATCCACTGGTTGCCATTCCTTATCACTTGTGTGGTGCGCATTGATCCACATTTCATCCAAACACACTATGCCATAATTTTCTTTGCGCATTTCCCTTATTTCACGTAGGTATCTGCTTCTCATGGCTCCTAAATGCGGTTGCTCGCAAAGATTATTTCTACCGCCCTTGTACTTTCAAATAGTGAAGATAATGTCCTTATAATTTTCCACAAAGTTGTTTTGGATAGCTCTATGTTATTGTTCTTTCTGAACCAAACCCTAAGTTTTCTTGCAGTCACTGTTTCTTTGGCATCCAGCATTTTTATAATGCTGGATAATCCTGGATATAAAATCCAAAATTTTTATAATTTTAGGAGTCTCTGTGGCGAAGTGGTCAAGCCTTTTGACTCGGGCTCCAAACGTCGTGGGTTCGATTCCAGTTCACGAGTTAAATTTTTCGGAGACTTCTGTGGGTCGTCGCTAGAGCTGCGGAGTTCGTGCTTTGTGCGATGCTTTCCGCGCTGCGGAAAGAGACCGAACCATATGGGATAGAACCCGGTGCAATGAAGTCGACCCTGTCGTATATCAAGCGACTTTTTAAAGCATTTTTATAATAGCTCGCCTTATGACATCTTTGTCAAAACTGTCTACAATAATCTTTCTACCTACCGTTTGGTTATTGCGTGGTGGTTTAATTCCAGATTCTTGCACCCTTTGACAAAATGCCCGTTTACTCAAGCCCAATGCATGCATTGTTCTTTTTTCGGAATTTGTAATAGTATAAAACAGTTTCTTGCGATCAGCTTCTTGACAAAAATATGTGTACAACTTCATAGCGATTCTTTGAAGTGTACAATTTCGCATTAAAGCCCATTGAAAAATATTCACACATTTCAATGTTAGCGATAAGTGATAAGATTTAAAAAAAAAAAAAAACATATTAATCAGGTTTCATGAAATAACCCACATTTTGAGACATCTCTGAACAGTCTTAGTTTGAACAACGCTGGGGGTTGGCAAAAGGCCAATCCTGTGAAAACACGTACAATATTCAAAATTGAGCCCTGATTGTCTGGCTACGCTGTAATACATTTAAAATTATGAATTTCATGTCAGACCCGTAGATTATATATCTCATATAAACAAACTTTAAAATATGCTGTAAAATCTCCAGAACAAAAATTGTTTTGTTGGGTGGACATAATGATAAGGTTATATACTAAATTTCATAATTTTCCCTCAGTTGGTTACTGAGATATTGATGTTTATATTGCGGCAAACAAATGTGGACATACTATAGTGAAGTTAGCACTAGCAGAGTTTTGATAATTAATATCACACTTAAAACAACGCACAAACACAAGGTACCTCAACCTTCCTCTTAAGGGTCGTCTTATTGATCTAAGGAATGGCGAGCTTACCTCGGATCAGTGATGAAAGTCACAATTTACGAATAAATCGACACCACAAAGCAAGATGGTGCATCTGCTTTTACCATGTATAGAAGGATGCCAGATTCAAAAGTAGGATCTCGTCTTCTTGATCTATTGTTAATCACATGACCAGCCCTTACCAATCGGTGTATGATTCAGGGACGCCTCTTGGGTTAATTATAACTTGACAGTTATATTTTTAGAGGTGTCAAGCGTGGCGTAAGATGTTCGTTGTGCATGTTGGTGCAATATTTTGTCTGTTTGGTGTGCTTGAGTTTACGAACTGTGAAAGGATGAGTTCTGTTATGTCACAAATACCCAGTGCTCAATACCCACTGTTCAGTACACGGTGTTCAATACCCACTGTTCAGTACACGGTGTTCAATTCCCAGTGTTAGATACCCAGTGTTCATTACACGGTGTTTAATTCCCAGTGCTCAATACCCAGTGCTCAATACCCAGTGCTCAATACCCAATGTTCAATACCCAGCAGTTGCAGGATTATCTTTTCCAACCAGAACATACAACTATCGCCACATACAACTATCGTCACATACAACTATCACCACATACAACTATCGCCACATGCAACTATCGCCACATACAACTATCGCCACGTACAACTATCGCCACATACAACTATTGCCACATACAACTATCGCCATTACAACTATCGACACATACAAATATCGCCACATACAACAATCGCCACATACAACAATCGCCACATACAACTATCGCCACATACAACTATTGCCACATGCAACTATCGCCACATACAACTATTGCGACATACAAAAATCGCCACATACAACAATCGCCACATACAGCTATCACCACATACAACTATCGCCACATACAACTATCGCCACATACAACTATCGCTACGTACAACTATCGACACATACAACTATCGCCACATACAACAATCGCCACATACAACTATCGCCACATACAACTATCGCCACATACAACTATCGCCACATGCAACTATCGCCACATACAACTATTGCCACATACAAAAATCGCCACATACAACAATCGCCACATACAGCTATCACCACATACAACTATCGCCACATACAACTATCGCCACATACAACTATCACCACATACAACTATCGTCACATACAACTATCGCCACATACAACTATCGCCACATGCAACTATCGCCACATGCACTGAAAAGCAAGTCCTGCAGCACGAAACGTCTGTGGCTATGTGAAGTGTTAGGACCATCAAATGTTTGTAGACATGAGTTCAAGGAGGAGTGGGTGGCTAGTCTTTCCCTCCTGTAGAAAATGACGAGATGTGGCAACGAACCCTTGTCCGACCGCTTTCATGTGATTTTCAACGCAACGATTGTACACCAACCAACAACCAAACAAAGCAACCATTACACCAACCCACCGCTACATTCACTACAAGTAGAACAATATGACAGAACACTTGATTGTACCACCACTACCGGAATATCAAAATGCTTAGATGTAACTGAGTCGCGAAATAGGTAACAAAGTGTGTTGCTAATTTGAGATGAGAAGATAATTATAAAACGAGCTGGTTCCTCATCTCCTAGATATGTGAAAAGTATATTGTTAGTTCTTAGGAGGTGACACTGCTGCAACAGGATATGCGACGAGATTTACCTGTATGGCTTTACATGACAGAAACATGCATTACCACGAACAACACGTTGAAACCAGGTGACGAGATCTAAATAGCGGGTCTGTGGCATACTACCCCGAAGCTGGGGTTTGCATAGCTTGGATGGCAAGCAAACATAACAAACGAATTACAGGTATATTGCCCAGATGGGAACACACAGACAATAAGAGCGACAGAATCAGTTCCGCTGTCTTATAAGACATCGCTTCAAGTAAAACAAAGATGCGCTGAACTTTTATGATCGATCATCACTTGCCTTTGGCCGCAGGTTTGCGTGACACTAGCAAACCCATAAAAGCTATTGTTGCTGAAGTAGAATCAAAGTGCATTGTGTGCTTGCATTCAGAGAATTATTACAATTGTCGATTATTAGAAAACTGCATCATGAAAACAAATTATGTTAAATGTTTCATCAATATATGCGGCAAACAGCAACTGTAACCTGTGTCAGGTGATGTGTATGCTTGTTGCTCTACATAAATTGCTGGGATAAGAACACGTTTTCGTCCCGAAGGAAAACAAAGAAATCAATCCTTTGTCCCTGGTTTCTTCAGACCTAAATTTATGCCCGCTATTGAAGGAACACGCAGTAAGTATACTAGAAAGAAAACCAATGTGTTTCAATAAGAGTAGATAGTGTTTTATAACTGTCCTTATACTTGGCTGAAATGTTTAGATAGCGCTAACTTTAACACATGCAGTAGTAGACCTTTGTTGTTATTGTAGTTTAAAGTAAGCATCCAGTTCTGCAGTTATTCTACTGGAGTTATTCTACTGGAGTTACTCTACTGGAGTTATTCAAATATACACAACATGGTTTCTGTCACTTGTCGTCCCTGGGGGGAAAGTGGAGTCAACAAGCACACCGTTAAATATCCTTTTTCTCAGTTTTTCCCTGCTGGTGGACCTTTGTCTACATACCCCCCTTTATGTCTTATGATCACTATCTCTCTCTCTCTCTCTCTCTTCTCTCTCTCTCTCTCTCTCTCTCTCTCTCTCTCTCTCTCTCTCTCTCTCTCTCTCTCTCTCTCTCTCTCTCTCTCTCTCTCTCTCTCTCTTATTCCTTCAGAACATAACCCGACAATACTTTCCTCAAACAATTATTATAATGTTTAATACAGAAAACTATGTCAGGTGGGTGTATTGAATATGTATATGTAATCTGTGGTGTAGTCTATTGTGTATGCGAGATAGGACTCTTTATGTTTATGTTCAGCATCCCCATCTCTCATCATTATACGGCCATTCGACGACACACCACACAGATTTGGATTGAGCTCACCCGGGGACGCTTCTCTCCGTCTGATTCTGGACGTATTCCAATATCTTGAAATTTTGCAGTCTGATCACCACTGAATAATGGGATTAATGTAAGTCCTTGAATTCTACACACTCACAATTCAGGTAGTTAATAAAATCCATTGCTGAAAGCACATCAACACTGTCTAAACCACTGTATCTCGACACACTGTTCGACACACTGTCGCCCGTTAGTCAATTAATGATGTTTTGTATGCATGGAAACTGTTCGTGAGTTATCCCTTTTTCCTTTTTATATTTTTACAGAGTTCAGAATCTTTTGGTTATTTCGCTCTGCACCAGCATAGTAAATTCCTATCCACCGAGTTCTTATACTTGAGGTTATTTATCTCTGCACCAACATAGTAAATGTCTATACACAGAGTTCATATTCCTGAGGTAATTTATCTCTGCACAAGAGTAGTAAATTTCTTCTTCTCAAGGTTATGTCAGGTGACTTTCCGTGGAATCTGTTGAAGATATATATATATATATATATATATATATATATATATATATATATATATATAGGTGATATCAACCCGACTCAGACTAATACTTATGTGAGAGTAGGCCTCAGGCCATACTCAGATTGTACAGAACGATACTCTGACATAAGACATATGAGTTCATCAAACTCCAGACGACTAGATAAAAGAAGGAAAAGCTAACGGCAAGGCACAGACACCCCAGTAGACAACCCTACCAGAATATCCTAGCATAGACCTATCATACTGAGTGCACTTACATCTCACTCGCCTCAGCCTAAGTCCTGCCTCTGCCGACACTCTATTCCTACGATCACACACGCTAGTTCACTATGCTAGATTACTAAGCTAAAGTATTATTACCTTATACCACCTATTGTAGTCCTGAATCGAAACACACATACACATAAGCACAAATGCCCATTGCCTCTAAGCAACTCGGGACATCGTAATTTCTCTTCTAATAAGGACCACGAATAGATAAAACACTTCTGCTAGGTGGAATAGTTGTTTGCACACTAAAACAAAACATGTTTTTCAACCAATATATACTGTTTTTGGTAAGACGTCATTTGCGTTCTCCTCCCCACCAAATCATCCCCGCTCATCTTTTGATCTTTTGACCTTTGTCCAAAAACTTGGTTGACGTTCTTCTTTGAAAACCACCATCTCTCGGTATATCGTTTTTTCCCCGTGGCTCACGGGAACTCCGCTCATCGTACATCAAAGACTTCCGACTCTTAGATCGGGATCCCGTGCTTACAACAAAACTATCGTAGCAATCTCGCTCGACGTTGTATGTCCTTTGAACCAGTCGGTCAATGACCCTCACAACAAGTGTTTCTGTCTTTTTTTCTCATTCATCAGGGCGATGGCCTCCAGTATTTTGTGACAGTTTCTTCGTCTTCAACTTCATCAGATGTCTAATCCAGATTGAGATATAAACTGTTACCATTAATCTAATGAGTGTTGGAGACCGCCTACAGTTATTAATGGACCAGAACAGTTGAGGGACACATGTGTGACTTCAAATGTGTATACAAAACGTATTCTTGAAGGATGTAGTAAAACCAAAATAAGGAACGATTTTATACGTCTCAAGGCACATGGTGTTAGATGCACATTTGTATTGGTTGATCGGCACTCAATGAGAGACGTGGCCAGTATCTCGCCAACTGCCTTTACTTCAGGAGACATTTATTGGTTCCCATGTTAGGTTGTGTGAATTATCTATCACATCTTGTGCCCATCTAGGTTTTGGTCTTCCTCTTTTCCTCTTCCCCGGTACACCTCTCTCAATAAGTATGTTGTCCAGACATTAATGACTTTTTAAATACCCACACTAGTTTATTGTCCTTAAGTTTAGGCGAAGGCAGACTATTTTCTTTACATGTGTCTAGAAAACTTTAACAGTCAAAGAAAGAGCTTAGATGTGGTAGATATTAATATCTTGCAAGTCTATATTTGATTGTTTTTGTTTCCATGAAATACGACCTATTCTTTTGTATATCCACATCTTCAGGGCATATGTTTGACTTTCTAGTTGCTTGTTCAATGTTCAGGTTTCTGCGCTATACAATGGTGCTGAATATACATAACATTTGACAATGCTCGTTTTTTAATGTGTTGTTAATCTCTCTAGATGTTAATACTGATTTCATGCTGCTGAAAGCATTTTTGGCCACTCCTATTCTCTTTTTGATTTCTATTTCACTTCAACCATCATCTGTTATTACATGTCCAATATAGAAGAAACTTGTTACTTGTTATAGTATCTCCTCGTTTACTGTGATGTTCATTGCTGACCTTTCCTTTCCACTGCTAATTATCATAACTTTCGTTTTTTTTTAATTTTGGATAATTAGTTAGTTAGTTAGTTAGCTAGTTAGTTAGTTAGTCGCGGTTCCAACTTCACGGCAACGGGTCGTCCCCATTATGCTCCGTTCCTGTGCCAGTGAATATCTCACAAAATGCTCCTCACTGCCCTATGTGAACAATGGAATAGACAGGAGTATCGATAAGCCAACAACCCGCACAGGTACACTGTGCATAATGCCGACGCCAGAATGCCAACACAAAAGTCCTCTACGAGAAATAAAGTTCATTGTCAATGGAAACGGCAGTCACCAGAAAGACTTAATTGACCCGGGTTTTAACCCATATGGCTCGGTCTCTTTCCGAAGGGCGACCCGCCGAAAGCGCCGCACAAAGCACGAACTCCGTAGCTCCAGCGACGACTCCCAGGGGTCTCCTGAAAAATGCACTCCTGAACCGAAAAGGAAAACCAGTCAATCCAGCAGCAGCCAGCTGCCATCGTTCCAAACATGCAGTTCATGCTACAAACTGCAAACACATTCACAGCTCACAGTGTCGCGCCACGCACTCACTCAGTAGCAGGGCGGCGGAACCATAGCCTCCTTAGTCGCCTCTTACGACTTGCATGGTAGGCAACAGTGTTACAATTCTTTGCTCCCCCGTATGGGCCCCGGCAAAACACGTTTTTTGGATGTAGAGTCTCAGCCACATTCTGCACTATGCCTGTTTACTTGTTCCACTAGGTCTTGTAACTCTTGCTCACTTTCTGCTAGTAACACGGTATCATCAGCATACTTAAAATTGTTTAATATTCTTCATTGATGTTAAATCCAGACACTGCGACTTGTTTAAAAATTATGTCTGCATATAGGTTGAAGAGGCTAAGGGACAAGACGCATCTCTGCAGTACTCCTCTTTTATACTGTAGACGACGAATAATTATCTCATCTCATCTCATCTCATTTCATCATGTTCCTCTTGTACCTTGTGGTGTCGAGGTGAAGTATAAAAAGCGGGAGAGTGCCCGCTTATAGGCTTCATGAATCGATATTCCCATAGAGTGTTATTCTCTGCGTCCATCGTTTACGTGGTCGGTCTCTTCCTCTGCTTTCCTCTGGTCTGTACATCGTTGCTTATTGTGGTATACTGTTAGTTGGTAACCTACTTGCATGGCCAAACCATTTGACTTGCTGTCTTCTAATAAAATCTAGTGCAGCTATAACCCCCACTTTAGTCCTAATTTTTTAAATTTCTGATCTTATCTCTTCTTGATACATTGAGAATTCTTCTCAGGAATCTCATTTCTGTTGTTGTGATTTTTCTTTTCTCTTTGTCATTGTCCAGGTTTGGCATTGGTAACATGATAACAGAGTTGGTAGGAAGATTGTGTCGTAAAGTTCTTTTTTAATAGTTATTGATACATGTTTGTTCTTTAGTATTGGTGCCATTTGTCCAGTGAGTTGGTTTGCCTTATTACATCTATTTTCGATGTCGTCTTCTGATTTGCCATTTGATGATATTATACTTCCTAGGTACATGAAACTCTTTACTTGTTTCAAGGGATGTTCGTTTAGGTGAAACGTTGTTGCTTTTTCTTCTTTAGTTATAGTCATTACCACTGTTTTAATTGTGCTAATTTTCATGTAATGTTCCCTACACATTTCGTTAAGACTATTGATCAGGTCTTGTCCTCCAGTTGCTCTCATTATATATTCACTGTTGATGAATAAGCTTTTACATAGGTTTGTTAGATATGTTCTCACTTTATATTGTTTAAGGATTTTCCACAGCTTGTTTCTATCTACTCTAACACATGACTTTTCTTGATAGACTAAGTTAGTTAGTTAGTTAGTTAGTCGCAGGGCCGGATTAGACTTGATAAGGCCCTTAGCTATTTGAAATATGGGACCCTTTATCAGTATATTTAAGTATACATATATGACAATTTCTCACTCGGAAAATATTTTTCGGTTATAATCTATAGCTTGTGTAGCTTATACGTAAATCCTGCACTGGTTAGTCGACAGATCATCCTCGTTGCACATCGAACCATTCAGTCCATAAGTGCTCGGATCCCCTCCTCAGCAAATCCCGCAGCGTGTAGCGGCTAACGACGCCAGTTCTGTGTTGGTTTATCAATCTTCTTTGGCTTCCTGCGTAGTGTTCTTGTTTGGCCACCCCTCTTTTAATTTGCTGCTCTCGCAGTCTGGCCATTGTTGTAGATTCACAGTCATCACTTGGTTCTCGCAAAAGTCTTACTTCTCGTAGAGCCTGGTCCATGGCGCGTCCGCCCTCCACAGTAGCCTCACCTGCGAGCTTGTCAGCCCGCTCATTTCCTTGTACTCCCGCATGCCCTGGCACGAAGATGAAACTAATCTTTGCCAGCCGAGACCGCTCCAGAGGCAGCAACCATTCTCTTCGGATCGACCCCTCCTCTATCCTCTTGATCATGTTCATTGAGTCGCTAAGGAAACAAGCCCTAGTGAATGTCTGTGTCTCAGGCCATGTTATTGCTTTACTTACTGCCATGACTTCCATGGTCAGGCTACTTGTGGTTTCAGTGAAAGCACCAGAGTCCTCCTTCACAATTCTCCCTCCGGCCCGAGCTGTAAAGGCCCATGAGCTTCTCACATGTCGGACGACCGACCCATCTGTGTGGATGACCGCGTCACCGTCTAGCGAATTCTCGAAAATCAACGCTTGTACTTCAGCCTCCACAGCAGCCGGATTATCTTGTCTGCATTTCCTATCTAGTTGGATGCAAACTGAAAAGGATGTGCAGAAGTCCGTTGGCACTTGCACCCACTCCTCGCCGGGTTCTAAGTCCTCAAGTGAACACACCTGTTGAAGAATGTCTTCGGCTTGACCCATTCACGACCGTCCTCTTTTTAACCTGCTGCCCTTCACCTTCCTAATTTCACTATGCAGTGGATGTTGTGTGTTTGCGTTAATTCTGAGGTAGGCGCGTGCCCTGCAAACTTGTATTCTCTCTTCAATGGTTGGAAAATCAAGAAGGTAGCGCATCGCCCTGCATGCTGTATCTCTTGTACATCCAAGAATAATGCGCATAGCTTCATTCTGTATCCTTTCCAACCTTTCTATCTGCTTATGGCTGAGAGTCAGGATTGCCATTGCATACTCCAAAACAGACATGACCAGCCCCTCGTACAGAAGACATAGATGGCGCTGCTCACAGTTTGCTGCCGCCATCACCCGCATCGCAGCCAAACCCCGCTTGGCCTTTGTTATCACCTGGTCTATGTGCACATTATAAGCAAGGCTTCGATCAAACCGTATCCCCAGGTAATTCATTGCCTGCGTTCTTTCCACCGTCTCTGAACACAGCATTACAGTTGGTGTTGGAGTGTTGACAATATGATTATTCAACGAGAACCAAGTCACTGTTGCCTTTGTTGGGTTGACCATTGCCTCAGCTTCATCACACCAAGTACTTATGCGATTGAGTTCGGTTTGTAGTTCCACAGCAACCTGCTCTCTCTCCTTACCCTGACGATACACTAAAACATCATCGGCATATGACAATGTCCTGCCAGGTCCAGTGATCTGCTCACTGGTGATTCTCACTGTGTAGGCGTTGAACAGTACCGGAGATAATGGTGATCCCTGTGGTAAGCCAGGATATATTGTTGTTGGTTCCGAAGTCCAACTGCCATATCTAAAAACTACTTTCCGTTGGAAGAGGGCTGCAGCGATCCAACTAAGGAGGAATGGACTTACTTTTAGTTCAAGAAGCTGAAACATTAAAAAATCCAATGGTACTCTGATGTATGCGTCCTCAAGATCAATCGCTGCAGCAACGGTTTCAGTGCCTGAGTGGAAACCTTCATAGACATCATGGGCAAAGACTGCTGCATTGGTCCAGGTTTCTCTTTTTGGACGGTACCCACCCAGGGTAGGTGGGAAAACACATTGCCTCTCTAGCTGGCTTGATATTTTCCTGGCAATTACCTTCTCCAGCAGCTTGCCTATTGTATTCTGCATGGTTATAATTCGATATCCCTGATTTTTTGTGTGGTCTTTGTCAGGCTTCGGCAAGGGAATCAGATAGCTGTGTAACCATTCCTCCTTGATGCTAGCACTCCCTATACTGTTGTTGTACATGTCTGCTAGTTTCTCTAGCTCATTGTCGGTACACCTATTGATTTCGTCGTATCTTATGCCATCAGGACCTGGAGCGCTGTTTTTTGATCGTCGAAGTACAGCCTTGATTTCTTTTACTGTCACTGTGTCTTCATCCGAAGTGTTCTGGGCCTTGCATCTGCCTGAGGCCAGATTTCGGCCAGATTTCGGCCTCCCATGTTTGTCTGGTTGCTCTGCTCAAGATAGCGTTCAAAGAGGGCTTTGCCCTTGTCCTCGTCAGTCCTCTGCCAGATGAGGTCAGCACCTTGGAATTCAGAAATGCTCTTATTCTTGACTACACCACTCATGATTTTATATAGTCGCCAGAACAATTTCAGTGACTTGTCTGTGCTTACTCTTTGACACACCTCTGCCCATTTTTCGCTTTTAACCACCTTGACCAGTTTTTTGAAATAGCTTACTTTTGTGTGCATCTCTCTTTCTAAGTGCAAGCAGGGACTAGGATGACCAGCTCTGTTCTTCTTGGCATTTTCTATTTCCTTACCACACTAGGCTTATCCACCCAATCCTTCTCCATCTCGAAATTCCACTACGGTAGCTGCTACCAGCTTTTTTTCCTGCCCTGAAACTTCCTGCGCTTGTCACGTCTTATTTTACTCACCACATCTTGCCCTGTACTGTCATACTGGAAAGTCTTTACCTTTAGCTTGTGCTGCCTGGTTCTGCCTTTCTCCACCAATATGCTGCAAGGGTGGTGGTCGCTGCCGTGGTGTCCTAGGACACCCCATCTACACACTGTAGTGAGTGAAGGTGAAACTAGCGCCAGATCAATAGCACTGTCCTCATCGCCTGGACAGCTTGCTGTCCTGGTGACACAGCCACTGTTGATACAAACAAGGTCGATGGTTTCAAGTGCAGTCTCGAGCTCCTCCCCCTGTGTATTGGAGGAAATGTTTCCCCATGATCTACCTTTAGCGTTGAAGTCACCACAGAAAATAACATTTCTCTCGTGGCCTAATATGCCACTTAAGCACTGCCACTTCTGGGCGTCCATACTCGCATTGCCGGCATAAACATTAACCAACACGAATGGTATAGTGGAATGAACTCTCAACGCCTGTATTTGTATATCGTCACTGTCCCAACTGGACATGTCTAGCTCTGACGCCACCATGCTGTCGCGAACGAGAATCGCCATTCTCAGATGTCGTCTGTTGTAGAAACATTTGAAGCCGGCAATTCGGAGTAGCTGATCGCCCAGTCTCGTCTCCTGGAGTGCTACAATGTCGTTCCTGTAAACTAGGGTTTTAAAAATAGAGCCCCGTTGTTTTACACTGGCACAGTTCCAATACAGAATACGGATATTCCTGAGTCCTAGACGGTGACATTTGAGTCTAAAACGTCTCAAACCACCACGCTTACCTTGCTTCTTTCTGCCTGCGCGGATTCCACGCCGCCTCGTTAGGTTGACTTCTGACCGCTCGGAGAACACACGTTGTTCCGCCATGTTGAAAAAACGAAAACACAGAACACACACACGCTGCTGAAAATTCACTCAAGGATGGCTTCGCTCGATGCACGAACTCCGTAGCACCCGCGCAGATCTTGAGTAGAAACTCCTGGTTTTACATCCTGGCACACCAATTACACGCAAGAGATGAATAAATCCATCCCCTACGCGAAAAAGTTAACGAACACAAAACAACACGACCGTCCGTCGCCATCTTGAAACCGGAAATGATAAACAAAGGCTAAGTAGAGTGTTTCATTGAATTCGATTGATTTTTCTATAAGTTGTCAAGAGAAAAAATGGCATCTATGCATCCTTTGTTTTTCCTACATCCAAGATGTGTTTCGCTTAGCTGGGGTTCTATAGTAGTTCGTAATCTTTTCTCAAGAATTTTGCAAAATATTTTCCCTTTATGACTCAACAGTGAAATGCCTCTGTAGTGTGTGCAGCCTCTTTTGCTGCCTTTGTTATTCAAAATTTGGATAATTATGGCGTTTCCCCAGTCTCGTGGTGTTTGTTGGTCTTCACAAACATGGTTGAATAGTCTATGTAGCCATGCTGTTCCCACTGCTCTTGCTGCTTTAATGAGCTCATTTGGTATTTCATCTTGTCCTGGTGATTTGTTCAATGGGGCTAATCTGACGGCTTCTATAATTTCTTCTTTCATTATGTCTGGTTCTAGTTCTTCAGTGGCATCTGTGTCGGTTTCTTGAATTCCTGTGACATCTGATGGGATGTTGAGAAGTTGTTCGAAGTACTGTTTCCATCTTGTTAGGATTTGTTTTTGTTCACTTATTGGTTCTCCATTTTCGCTGTTAATTATTTCAGTTGGGTCAAAGGGTTCTCCTCTGGTTCTCATCGCACTTATCGTTTTGTAGAGGTTTCTAGTTGCCTCCTTGTAGTTTTTATTTATGGTTTCTCCATACTTCTCCCAGTCTTTTTATTTTTCTCTCTTTACAATTCTATTCACTTGTCTTCTCGCTATTCTATATTCAATGTAATCACATTCCTGTTTGTTTTCCGACCACTTTTTTTGGGGGTCTTTTACAGCTTTCTTTACGTCTGCGTATTAGCAAAAGCTAATGGTCGACGTTTGGTGCAGGAGAGCCTGGCATATGATACCACAACATCTAGCTTAAGAATGGAGGTGGAGGGGGTCAGTGCAGCTCTCCGCTGGATGGAGAATACGATACATACACACATCGTCATTTTAACTGACTCAGAAAACATGCTGAGTAGGGTGACGACAGGCAAGCTTCGTGCTTGCTTCACTTCGGAAGTCACGGGTGACAAGCATCGTCTGGATCTTTTCTCCGGGGCATGCTGGTGTGCTGGGGAATGAACAGGCGGAAAGATTAGTTGGCTCTGCAAAACTTGGTGGAGTATTTATGCATGATAAGGCAGACGTCATTGCGACCTTGTGGAAGCACGTGTACACCTCGGAGGTGCAAATGGATCACCATGGTCTGGTAAGAATGCGATAGCGAGGGGTGACTGTCATCAACCTGAATTTATACAAGCATGCGGTCCCTTCATTCACACCTCATAGTTTACAAACACATCGTCGTGTGAATGGAAAATCAAGATTCACGCTTTATTATCTATATTACAGAGCTCGTCATACGAGCACACACAATTAACAGTCAACACTCAAATACACTCTCCTAAATGTTAGCTATGTATAACTATGCCCTCTCTAAACTACACAACTGGCGAGGGTAAACACAGAGGTCCTGTCACTCTGACTGTCCGTCCCGGTCTACCCGAATTCACAGGTCCAGTCCAGCTCCTCGTCCCTCGTTCTCGTGCCGTCAGTCGTACGGCGTGTTGGTTCACTTGCCACGTAGTTTAGTGGTCCAGTCCTCGTAGCCTACAGCTATACTAGAGTTCAGTCTGTTTACGGGTAATCCCCGTGCCTACTGTACTCTGTCCTATTTCGGGAATGAATCCTGATATGTCCTCGTCATGTCCTAGCTATGACGCATGCGTGTCCTGTCTAGGTCTGGTTCTAACACTGATTTGGAGTTCTATCTCCTTCTACTGTCTCTTTCTATCTATACTCTTGCACAGGTCCTTATTATGTCCTGTCTTTGTCCTTTACTTTCCTCCGTCATTGTCCTACTTCTATCTGTCTCTATCCTACTTCTATCTATGCCTATCCTACTTCTATCTATGCCTATCAGCATCTTGACAGTGACGAGGGGATCTAGCCGACGATCGACGCTCAGAAGAAAGGCGAGACGGACATATAATCAGATTGCTACTGGTACTATTAGTGCTGGAACTCTTCGCTGGCTGCTGAGGATGGAGACAGAGCGCTTATGGGAATGCCCCGAATGCTGTGATGTTGGTTTCTAAATCAATCAATCAATCAATCATTACGTCTGCGTTCCACTCACTTGTTATTTTCTTTATCCGCGACTTGCGTTTTTTCGTGGTTCTACGAGTTATTTTTTTTCAGTATTTAAAATGTTTGATTTGAACATCTCCCATTCTTCTTCCACTGTCTTTCTTTCTATAGGTAATTTTACAAAGATATCAGTTCTTTCTCATAATTTTCCCTCACTGCCTCGTCTTTGAGGTTTTTTAAATTAACCGATTCGCATGGCATGTATTTTTCTGGTCAGTGCTTTCTTCCACTGAAGGTTCATATTGTGGCAACTACTGCTTTGAAGTCTGTGTTTATACTAAATTTGGGCACTGTCCTTGCATCTAATATATTTCTCTTTCTGTTATTTCTTGTTATTTCTTGACCATGGCGGACAGTTAGAGCATTGCTTTGCTGATCCGGCAGCTTCTGCAGCTTGTCTTGTTCCAGATGTAGGGGTGTTACCTTTCCTCTGGAGTGAACTAGGCAGGCCGAGAGAGGGATCATGCTGCATGGGTAACACATGATCTCTATATTTTAGCCCAGGCTTTGTGCTATGGAGAGGCAATAACTCCATCCCTGGTCTTAACTGGTCTCGGAATCAAAGCGAGAGGCAACTGTTACGGGTTATAAGTCCTTGTCAGTTGGCGTAGACATGGGGCGCCACGCGTTGCCTCTGACGGTGGGAGACACCTATAGGTGTCACTGATCAGCTACCGCCCGCCTCAAGCTGGGCAGCCCCCAGCCAATTGGGTGCTGATCCGCCACAGCCTGCCTGCTTCAATGGGTGCTTGGGGCTAGGACAAAATCTGAATCGCAGGCTGTAAAACCAATGCACCAGGTACAAACAAAAATAAAAAGAGAAACCTCAAGCTACGGCTTGCAACCTGGAACGTGAGAACCATGTGTCCAGGATTTTCCACTGACTAAAAAGTTATTATGCCTTTTTAGAGCACAAACTATCGTCTGTCAAGACGGCAAGGTGTCAATGAATGAATATTTCTTGTTAATATAAGATCAGTTTGGCTTTTAGTATCTAGACCGTTCCATTTATACCAGGTGTATATTTGTGAGTCTCTGTGTTTATAGAATGTGTTTGTTATATAGAAGTCGTGTTGGCTGCATAGCTCTATCAGTCTACTTTCGTTATAATTTCTTTCATTATGTTGGTTTCCAAATTCTCCAAGATGTTTTTCTATGCCCGCTCTGTTGCGTCCTAGTCTTACATTGAAGTCTCCCATAACTATGATACTGTCCTGCTTATCTATTTTATTAAGTACGTCAGGGATGTCTTCATAGAATTCCTCGCTTTCTTGCTCATTATTGTTTGTATTACATGGTGCGTATATTTGTACATATGTTGTAATTGCGTGTTCTTTTATTCTCACTGTTATGATTCTTTCTGATATATATTTTATTTCTAGTATTCCTCTTGCTAGCCGTGGTTCAATGACTATTCCCACACCGTGTCTTGCCCTTTCTTGCTGTTCCACTCCAGAGTAGACAAACGTGTAACTGTGGTGGTTCTTCTTGCATCCTTCCCCCTTTATTCTGGTGTCCGCTATTCTCATCAGTCCAATTTTCATCTCTTCCATTATTTCTATAAGTTCTTCTTCTTTACTATTAAAACCGCAGACGTTCATTGTGCCTATGTTTTTGAATCGAGGATCTATCTCGTATTCCATTAACATTGCCGGGTCTATTTCCATTCGGGTCAGTCCGTTTATACCTCTTAGTTTTTTTTTTTTTTTCGAGCAGTCTAGGCCAGTCGCAGGTTTAGGACAAAAATCTGACCATAGGGAGTCCATCTCATAGGCGAGCCATTGCCCCGTTAGTGCGGTTATGGTTTCCCTGTCTATACCGCGTGGAGGTGGGGTTGACTTGCGTAGTCTGCAGGTCATCAACAGGTTACTAATTTTCACTTTTCACCTCTCCTGGGAGAGGCTAGCCGATTCTAACCCTGCTGGCAGCAGGGCCAGGCGCAGTCCACACCTTGTAGACCACGAATAATTATTTCCGTATCAAATTGACGCCACTTGTTACCAGTACTCTACAAGGTACTGTCTAAGTCTGATATCCTTTCCGTCTACTTCTATATCTTGAAGACATGCAATTAGTCGTTCATGTTGTACTCTATCAAAAGCTTTCTTGTTGTCTATAAAACAAACATATATATTTTTCAGAACTTATATATATTTTTACAATTAATATCCTCAAACAGATAATTGCTTCTCTGGTGCCGCAGTGTTTGCGGAACCCAAATTGTTCTTCGGCTATTTCCTCATCTATTGTATTTTGAATTGTTTTTTGTACGGAGTATCTTAGTTATATGGCTCATTAAGCTAATAGGTTTTCAATCCTCACAAGCAACAGCTCTTGTCTTCTTGGGTAGTGTGATGAAAACGGATGTTTTCAAATCCCTGAGGCTGTACCCAGTATTATATACATCATTACATAATTCTGTGATAGTATCAATGCCAAAGCTGGATAAAGATTTTGTCATCTCTGTTATCTTGTCAGGACCTGCAGCCTTTTCTTCTTTCATATTTTTAATAGCCTTTTCTACTTCACCCTTTAATATGTTTGGTCCTTGTTGAGTATTATACAATGTTGGTTTATTGACCTGCTGTCCCAGAATAAATCCTATGTGTATTCTGTAAAACGTTTTATTATAACGGTATTGCAATTATAATTTCTCCATCTTTTTCTCTGATACAACCATTTCCTGTTATATTATTTTTCTTCTTTGTAAATCTTTTTTATATTTTCATGCAATTCTTTCGAGTAGTGTTTTTTTTTCCTTCTAGATCCTCTACTTATTTGCATTTTTTTCTGCAACCACTCTTCTTTGGCAACTCTGCACATGTGAAATATTTCTCAGTCTAATAATATATATTCTGAATGTTCTTTTCTTTCTTTCTTTGAACCATTTTCTCAAGATTTCATCGGTTATCCATAATTGCCTTTTCTTATTTTCCTTCACTGGCAAGTTGGTATTTGCAAATCTGTTTGCTAGGTTTTACACATTCCCATTTTGTATTAATTTTCTCCTCAGCATTTTCATGTCCATTTTGTTCCATGTTTTCAATGATTAGCCTATAATATTTTATTTTGTACTTCAACCAGGTATAGTTGACCTATGTCTGGTTGTTTCAATGCTGATATCTCTATTTGAGGTGTCTTCAATGTCCTTATTCCTGTGTTTTTGAGTTTTATTTGTAATTTTAAGACTACAGGATTTTGGTCAGTTGATATCAGCACCAGGCTAAGTTTTGGCAGTTTTAACATTGTTTTTAAATCTATTTCTAATCATAATGTAGTCAATTTGGTTTCTCATTTTATCCCCAGGGCTTTTAAACGTTTAGGGTTTTCTAGGATTATGTTAGAAAAATGTGTTAAAAATAATAAGATGGTTTTCGTCACAAAACTGTAACAGCCGGTCACATCTGTCGTTTCTGTTTTGCATACCGTGTTGCCCTACTATCTGCTTATATTTAGGTTTTTTTTTGTTTTTCAACCCTTGCGTTCATGTCTCCCATGACAATTAGGACTTCTGATGATTTTACACTTTTCAGTGTTTGTTGTAGGTCTTCATAATATTGTTCAAGCTGTTCATCACTATAAGGGAGATTATGAGGTGTGTGGGTGGGTGAGGTGTGTTTGAGTACGGGAGAAGTGTGTGGGAGGGGAGATGTGTGAGGATGGGGATGTGAATGGGTGGGTGGGGATGTGTGGGTTTGTGGGGGTTGTGTAGGTGGGTGCGGAGATGAGTGGGTTGGTGGGTGGAGGGATGTGTGTATGGATGGGGCGTGGGGTGGGTGAGGGATGTGTGGATGGAAGATGTGTGTTTGGGTTGGTGTATTTGGGTATTGGTGGGTAGTGGGATGTGTGGGTGTTGGTGGGTGTGGGATATGTGGGTGTTGGTAGGTGGGGGATGTGTGTGTGGGGGATGTGTGTGTAGTTGTTGGGGTGTGTGGGTGGATGTAAAATGTGTGGGTGGGCGGGGAAATGTGTGTGTGGGTGAGTGGTTGATGTGTGAGTGGGTGAGGGATATGTGTGCGTTGGTGCGGGATGTGTATGTGAGAGGGGTCTGTGTGTGTGGTTGGAGGGTGTTTGAGTGGGTGGAGCATGTGTGTGTGGGTGAGATTGAGTGGATTGGGGTATGTGTGAGTGGGTGGAAAGATGCGTGTGGGTGGGTGAGGGATGTGTTTGGGTGGGTGCGAGATGTCTGGGTTGGTGGCGGGATCTGTGAGTGGGAGGAGGGATGAGTGGGGGATGTGTGGTGAGTGGGGATGTGTGGTGCGTGGGGGATGTGTGGGTATGGGTGGGTGATGTGTGAGTAGGTGAGGGATGTGTGTGTGTGTGTTGGTGCGGGATGTGTGTGTGGGAGGGGGGATGCTTCACATAACATGAGAATATGCATTGTTTATGCTTACAACATTCATTTTACAATGTTTTTTTCCTATGTGAATGCATCGTGCACTGTTGATGAACGAAAGATGAGTGATTGGAAGGGCCGAATATAAGACGGGCCTACGCCCCCAAGTTGTTACCCTTTGAAAATAAAGATCAATTCAATTCAATATAATCAGTTGTTGTAGCATCCGTCTGAAGAATTACTGTGTCAAAAGCTCTTGCCTTAATTTTGAGTAGTATCATTCTGTGTGAACCCGGAGTTCACTAATATTTTTGTCTAAATTTCTTTTTATTAAAATTTCTACTCCTCTCGTCGTTTCTTCTTATATAACTAGCATCTGTCCATCTTGTTTCTGATGCACATAAAATATCTAAATTCATGTGTGTTTTTTTCTGCAGTCAGGTTGTCAAATTACCCTGCTTGATACAGGTTGCGCACGTTACACGTACCAATTCTCAGACTTCTCCTTCTACTTTTCAAGTAGGTATTGTCAGAATGCATCCTTTCAAACGAATTTGAGATGCATTCGTCACTATTCACTTCCTTATTCACTATAGGAGTTGTCTCTTCCCTGAGCATTTTTACAACAGGCTCATCTCCAGGGGTGTCAAGAATTACCCGCATCGCTGTTTTCTTTTTGTTGTGATCTCATTGCTGTCTTTGGGATACTACGTGGTGAGGTCCCACCATGACCAGCCATGTCCACTATTGTGTCCTGAAGCCGTTGATCTATGTGGATCCATCCACCTTATTCACCTATCCAGTTTTTTGAGTGCTAGGGATGGACATTCCCAGTTTAGTAGGATATTACCCGTACTCCGCTCATGTGGCCACCGCCGTACACAAGCGGTATTCGTGGAGCCTTACTTGAGCTAGGTAAAGATATGGGAACCAAATAGGATCCTGGTCTATCCCTTGGGATATGGCTGACACTCACTGTGAGGTATTATGCCTATAGCTTTACTCTACACCACGATAACTGCATAGATATAGCTCAATATAAAACTGTGAAACATATATGGTACTTGAAGATTTCAATGGAAAAGTTGGAAAAGTAGGAGGTAAAGATGTTACTAGAAAACATGGCCTAGGAGAGAGACATGATAATTGAGAGAAGTTGGTTGAATAGAAATGGCACATTCCACGACAATCAGATACCACCAGCTTTCCGTAACATCCTAGACACATTTGTACATGGGAAAGCACAGAAAACAATTTTCGCAATCAAGTTCACTACATACGGGTAATCGATTTTGAAAGAGCTCCTTGTCTGTAAAAGTAAGACCAGGCGCAGATTGTTATGGTGAGCATGTGCCAGTAGTTTGATATAAAAGGGAAGAAATTAAAAAGGACTTCCAAAATACCAAGCTAGATTTGACAATGTATTAATCAAGTAAGAAAATGTGTGAGAAATGCATCATTGCTCTAAAAACAGGTGCTATGCTATAGAAATATTGACCAGTATTCACGTCCCTTTGCGAATGCTAAAGGAGATAATGCAAAAGACACCCAAAGAAATAAAACCAGAAATTAAAAAAAAAAGACAACGGAGAAAAATTGAACGACAAAGGAAATTCTCCACTTTTGAATATGTGAAGAAAAAGTAAACAAAATCAAGATGAATATGAAAGAATGTAGGCAGAAAAAGTACGAAAATGTAAGGCAGTGAATGAAATTTGGCTAAATGGTCAGCTCAAGTATATTGAGGAGCAACGAGAGGACACGCAATCTATGTACAACAGATATCTCACCTGTCGTGTATTAGCAAGCATACAGCAACTTGTTGCTTTGAAAACAAAAGAAGGTAAAATTTTAAGAACAAAGAAAGGGTAACTGAAAGATGTACCGAGTATATAAAAGAGTTATATGATGATAATGACAGATCAAAAACAAACACGCACAGCCAAAGTGAAGAACCGACAATACTGAGATCAGAAATCGAAGATGCTATATACCAGGTAACATTACTGTCGAAACAACTAAAGCTGTTGATGAACTGGGTATAGAAGTTTTAACAAAATTATTGAATGACAATGTTGATATGTGTCTGATGATCTTTTGAAATCTATTTCCACATCTCTGTCAATAAGAAATGTTGTGCAATATACCGTGGAAAACACAGCACTGTTAGTTTTATTAATTGACTGTCTAAAATACCTTAGATAATTATAATGACAGGAATAAGAAGTAAATTAAAACTAGAAATTGGTGATGAGCAGTATGGATTTTAGAAGGTAAAAGCACATGCATCGCCATGTACATCTTGAGAACAATAATAAAAAGAACGATTAAAATGAACAAAGCTCTATGTTTGTGCTTTATTGACTATACTAAAGCATTTGATAAGGTGTCTCATGAAAAATAATTAGAATATTGACAATTGTAAACATTGATGATACAGATTTGAGAATAAAATAACTTAAACATAATATTTTGGTATAACAATGCAACCATAACAATTTTCGACCACATGGTGATTTTTCAACATTTTGAACAAGTTTCATTCTGACAGTGTTGTGTTCTATCACTCGTTCTGTTTAATGTATACAGTCAAATAATAATTAGATCCATACAAGACATGCCAATATTAGCTATTGGACATACTGTAAAGTGAAAACAGTCTGAAATACGCTAATGACAGTATTGGTAGCTAAAAAAAAAACACTCAGCTACAAGAAAATATAGATATAATAGCAAAAGAAAGTCAAAACAAAGAATTTAGAATACTAGAAATACGGAGATAATTGTAATTACAAAGAAACAAAATATCTTCCCAAATGCAATATCAAAGAGAACAGAATCAGTTTAAAAATCAATTCCTTGCAGTTGTGTATTTTTATAACAACAGATGAAAAATGTATTTAAAAAGTTAAATGTAGAATATACCAAAAAGAAGCATCATTTCACAAGATTAAGAATACTCTGTGTAATATATCTTTGTCTATCCAGGTGTGAAACAGGGTTCTTAAGGGCTATTTTGGGCCAATTCTGGTGTACGGAAGTGAACCATCAAAATTTTGCAGACTTGGGAGGAATTAAATCGAAGCTATAGAGATTTGGTTTTATAGAAGAATGATTAGAACACCATGGATTGATAAAAAGAGTAATGAAAATATCTTTAAAGAAGTTAACTTACAAAGGGGATCAGTTACTCGCATCATAAGAAGATAGACCACATTCAATGGGCACATCATGAAAAGCGGAAAACTGACATGCGTCTTGACATTGTAACAGCTGGAGGGGAGAAGAGACAAGGGAATACCGAGAGAGAGAGAGAGAGAGAGAGAGAGAGAGAGAGAGAGAGAGAGAGAGAGAGAGAGCGAGAGAGAGCGAGAGAGAGAGAGAGAGAGAGAGAGAGAGAGAGAGAGAGAGAGAGAACATGTTGAACAGTTTGAAATCATGGCATGGAGGAACATCAGTATCATAAATGATTGGCATACACTAGACAGAACACTAAACAGGTAATATCACCAACGCTACCAACACGGACTATAAGAAGAAAAAGGAGAATTGCTATCGTTTTCATTATTGATGCTGAGATCACACTGCCTCTGTTAAATCATTTATACCGGCTTATAAGGGACGGCGCTCGCTTATGAATCGAAAGATGCCGGACAAGCGTTGACAAGATGGGGACCGTGTGTTCAGAACAATATATTCAGAGTGATTTTAATGCCAATCTTCATCTCTTCCTCTCATAAGAGGGTTACAATAGATCCCTAACCGCACATTGCAAATCCTTCGACAGTGGGAAATAGTAAACAGTAGACAGGACAGACCATTTCCTTAACAATTTCAAAAGCCATTTTCACAATTTTTTTGTTTGCTGGAGTAGACTGTGGTCTTATATATATATAAATACACACACACACACAACACACACACACACACACAACACACACACACACACAAACACACACACATATATATATATATATGTATATGTATATATATATATATATATATATATATATATATATATATATATATATATATATATATATATATATATCCATCATGTGCCATGCCGATAAGCGTGGGCGGTTATGTTTTGCCATCTCATTTAATCACCAGAGTCGTGGATCAGCTCCGTGTTTCTGTCTCCACCATGCCAGGCGGCCAAGCCATCCACGTATTTACTTCTCGGTCTTCCCCTTGGTCTCTTCCCTTCGATCTTGCCAGTTGTCACCAAGTTCTCCAAGTCATTTCTTCTCATAACACGCCTAAAAAATTGTGACTGTCTACGTCTAATGTCTCTAATCAGTTTACAATCTTCATTTGTTTCTTGAAGGTCATGTTCATTGTTTGTTTTTCTGTCTGTCCATGGTATTCTTTGCATTTTCCTATCACATTTCCACAGCCAATAGATGTTTTTCAGCTTAACCGCTCATTGTCCACGCTTCACATCCATACAAAAGTACAGGTTCTATGTAGCACTTCAACATTCTTTTTCTCGTTTCAATTCATATCTTTTTATTGGTCAGTATGTTTTTCATCATGCAAAAGGCTACCTTCGCAATGGCAATTCTTGTTTTCATCTCTTCAAGGCATCTCCCAACAGATGTTATGACTGTTCCTAAATAACTGTACCGATTAACATGCTTAAGAATATGCCCATTTACTCGTATATTACATTGTGGTATTTCCTTCTTCCCAGTGACGACCATAATCTGTGTCTTCTTACTATATTCAATTCTAACCTTAGTTGCTCACTGTATGCAACAACCGCATCTACTAAATGTCGCAGGTCCTGTTCATTGCCTGCAATCAAAGCTGTATCATCTACATATCTAATGTTATTGATGTATCTTCCCCAAATGTTGATTCCTTCCATATCTTCTATATTTCTGAAAATATTTTCATTGTACAATTAAAACAATATTTGGAGACATTATACATTCCTGTCTCACATCTCTTGTAATAGGCTGATATTGACCTACATCATTACAAATTCTGATAGCAGCTTGTTGCTTCCAATTTCCAATAAATGTTTTTTACATGTCTAAGGTCATTTCTATCAATTTGTAGATCTTCATAGATCTTTAAGCATCCCTAACAGAGTATATTTTAATGACCCTATATATATATATATATATATATATATATATATATATATATATATATATATATATATATATATATATATATATATATATATATATATATATATATATATATATATATATATATATATATATATATTCACACGTGAGTACATATCCTGAGCTTTGATTTTCAGTTTTGGGGGTTTTCATTCCCTAGCCTTTGACTATCACCACTCTACCTACAAGACAGCAGGTTTGTGTCTCTTTTAGTCTGGTTCCTATCCCTTGACCTGCCCGACATGGGAGGCTGCCAGTAGCTGCGCTACTTTTGGCATAGTTCTTGGTGTCATTGGAACGCTCAAACCCCTCTATCACGGTAAGTTGGAGACACGGCAGATGGTAAATAAGGTCCGTGAAACCATTTCCAGTAATATAATAGACACCCGATTTGTTTTTATAAGTTATTATTGCATGTAACGTTCTGGGTTGCTCTAATACGGTGTATGGCACTTGAAACAATGACAACCACTTAAGAATTGTTGCAGCAACGTCTTTGTAACACGCCAATGTGATGATAACAAAAGTTATATGACATTTTAAATAATGACAACCAGTTAAGGAATTTTATAGCAACATCTTTGCAACACCCCAATGTGATGATAACACACGTTAAATGTGTTACATCGCCTTTGGAAGCAATCTCCATCCTCTTGTGTGACAAATTCCATGTGGTCATACTGGTTGAAACGCGGTACTTCACTTGTTCCATCTCCCCCCTCCCCTCACTCTCCCAGGTGACGTACTACTTTCTCAAACATATAACATGGTGTCACGTGTCGTGTAACCGTCACAAACACAAGTCGATCAATGTCAAAACAGCAGTTTATTTTGTTCCAGCTGCACGCAACGATAACTGGCTGTTATTGCAACCACGCCTTTCTGAGAACGATGACATTCACACAGTGCTCGCACAAGCACGTCTTAATATTGAACTTGGTTTATTGTTTTATGTTTTTGTTTTGTTTCGTTCACTGGCTTTAAACTTGAGCGTCAACTGAGCGCACTGGATTTATTTGGCGTGATGATTAGCTATCCTTATTACCAGTGTCACCCGCTGGTACATTACGACATAGAGTACTTGCAATTTACGTTCCCAAATCAAGGACGCAGAGTCAACATTTAAGTCCAACTAACAGACGTGTGGAATGAACCAACTACACCGCGGGTACCAGAGACAGTTTAAGCGCGTGTTTTAAACCTCTCGGATACGCCGAAACTCAGTTTATTGTTTAATATACAGGCGTTGTAAAGGTTTATTACACTGAATCCAAATCGTACCACGGACACAGGTCACCACACAAGCAGGTATTTCAAATCACTGGACCACGGTCCAACGTAGAATGACTTTCAAGGAGACGCATCGTTTTTTTTTTTTGTTTTTTTTTTTTGTTAACGGAGCGACTCCCGGAGCTTTTCACGCTCTGTGATCAACGCTCGTGAGTCACTTTTCACGGTCTAGTGTGCAAACTAGACTTCCATTCTGAACACTGAGATGACCTATATAAAATCGCTTAAAAGTCGACAGGGTCGATTTCATTGCACCGGGTTTTTATTCCATATGGCTCAGTCTCTTTCCGCAGCGAACTTCTGAAGGTGTCGCACAAAGCACAAACTCCGCAGCTCAAGCGACTATCCACAGGAGTCTCCCCCCAAAAAAGTGCACTCGTAAACCGAAGCGCGTGGCCCGGAATCGAACCCACAACCTTCGGAACCAGAGTCAGATGGCTTGGCCAAGGAGACTCCCGAAGCCATGACGTATAATACTGTTAAATTGGGTCATGGCAGTCTTTATTATATTATCTTAATAAAAGTATTTTTTGTATATTTTAGCACACCAATAATGTTTTTTTAATTTTATAAGAGGGTAGGTTAATAGGTAAGTCACAAATGGCTGTAGAAAAATAACTAAATATGATAACAACTTGAAACCAGTTTATTTTTATACCTACATTGTCCCTTTATTTCTCAACATAATTTCCACTAACACTGATGCACTTATCCCATCGTTTTATCAGTCCTCCTAAACCGGTTCCATAGAACTGCGTGCTTTGTTTTCATTTACCCGCCTTTCCACAGAACTGTGTTACTTACTTATTGACTCGCCCTCGTAACGTTTTTTTACCCAACTATACACCGCTTTACGGGATAAACATTTGTCAGCATAAACACTGAAAACTCACCTTGGCGGGAGACATTTCGCGAGTGACGCCGAAGTTGAATGTGAAGTGAAAAACGTGGTTTAGAAAACAGAAAACAGAAAAAAAATTGTCTGTCTGTCTGCCTGCCTGCCTGCCTGCCAGCCTGCCTGCCTGCCTGCCTGCCTGCCTGCCTGTCTGCCTGCCTGTCTGTCTGTCTGTCTGTCTGTCTGTCTGTCTGTCTGTCTGTCTGTCTGTCAGCGTGCCGGCCGGCCAGCCGGTCGGTCTATCGGCCGGCCGGGCGAGAGGCGATCGGTCTGTCGGTCGGCCGGTCGGTCGGGCGGTTGGTCGGTCGGCTGGCTGGGCGAGAGGCGGTCGGTAGGGCGGTCCAGCCGCCCGCCCACCCACCTATCATCCTATGTTCTTGTATATTTTTTTTTTCGCACATCCTTTACAGGACATTACAGTCAACATCAGCACTTTTCAGCTGCTGTTTATGTCTTGGCAAGTTTTACGTTCAGTTGTTCGCCATTGCTATTAGAACGACCGGCTCACATACCCTCCGTAAGTAACCAACGCGACGCAATCCGCTGTAGAATCTCGTGCAGCTGTGTTTCGTATGAGAGTATACAGTATTACGAACAACGTCCTTAACTCCTACGACAGGGAGACTGGCATCTTCTTGTATGCCTGTGTATATTTCACTATCTGTTTACTCGTCTGTCTCTTATTTGAAATACATTATTCCCCGCCCTCAAGTTTCCACTGTAGGAAATAGAAAGATGATTACCATGTAATGATGGTGTTGTCTGGTACCAATATTCCCTCCCGAACCCACCACTCCTGTAATCGTCTAGTAACAAGATGCTATAAATATATTATTTTCTCGACGATGTCTTCCATAACATTCCAAACACAACATAACACAGTCTGTTCTCCTATAGAGGGATTATTGTGTTTTTGTACTATCTAGCTGGGAATATCAATTATACTTATTATGTTTACCGGCTTAAAAAATGAATCCATCTTCTGCATCAGTATATGGAAAATGTCTGCATATATACATGTTCACACGAATGCCACATTTAGCTGACCTGAAATATACTGTATCATAGTCATTATCTTAAACTCTTTGCTAAGGCTTTGCTTTTCTTTTTCTAACGCGCGTGAAACGTTTTACTAGCACCACCTTTGTTAGTTGAAATGAAGCATTGAGGGCGTCGTCCACTCTGTTTACCTTTCATCTTATTCATTTGACGTATGGTAAAACTTGTCAACTGTTCTTTACTTCACACTGGGCCCTTAGAATGTCTTCTTCAATATCTTGGCTTTCTATTGCCTCGTTTTGCTGGATGAGAGCTAGTTGCCGAGCATTTCTTCGATCCACAGATCTCTTTCTTGTGATATTGAATTCATTTATATTGTTTTAATCCCAGAACTATATTTAACATTGGCGGTATTTGTGTATGATGGTGCACATAGTAAATTCCTTTATGTCTGTTGTTTGTCAGTGTGCTTTAACTATTTTAACTATACTTCTACAGCGTATTTCGCCTGTTTCATCTTCGTCGTCGTCGTCCTCCTCCTCCTCCTTCACCTCCTCCGCACCCTCCTACCCAACATCGCCCTCTCTTCTTCGCTTCTCTTTCCAGTGAAGGTTTTTTTCCTAACAGTTTTAACAGGAAAGAAGGCTGTGGACACCATCGCCACACGACAAGGAATATCTGTAATAAGAAGGTAAGCAGACGAAAAGTTTAATGTTGTTTGCAAGAAGATTTGTCTTTTTATTCGATCTTATGACAGTCTTGCATTCATGTAGTGTGCGAAGAGGTTTCAATGATTTGACATAAAATACTTGTGGCTTCAAGTATCTGTTGATGTTGACGAATGACGAGTTGTTGACGAGTTAAAACAGTCATGTGGTCGTCGCAGGCTTTCTTTTGAACTCGACAGCAGCTGTTTCCGCTGTCACAACTTCTTATCAAGTGGGATCAATTTAAAAAAAAAAACATGTTTATTGCAAGCTTGTCTACGCCTATTCAAACAAAGATATTTTCTGTTGGATTGACGTCTCCGGCCCTGTCCTTAGGGCATCGGCGTTCTATGGCGCTCTTGATGTTTGGGCCTTTTCAGAGCCTGTTAAAAGTTATTTCTTATTTCTCTTGTTCGTGTACAGCAGTACGAATTAATACACATGGAGAGATACATAGGCGCATCATGCATACATAGTCTCTCTCTCTCTCTCTCTCTCTCTCTCTCTCTCTCTCTCTCTCTCTCTCTCACGCACACACACACACACACACAAACACACACCCAGAGGGCCAGGGGCTCACTCCTCAACGTCCAACTTCTAACGCCGCCTAGCAACAAGCCCATGTGTGGGAGAACATTTGCAATTAAACTTGATAATAGTAATCTGAGATTTGGTGCTCCAGACTGGCTTCTGTCTGAGCATGTCACCACATGAAGCATGTCACACGGAGCACGTCAACGTACAGATTACCAGAATTGGCTTGTAGAAATACAGGAATAGAATATTATCCGTTCTTTTTTAAAAAACTTAATTTAGTCTTGTATAATCATCATCATCATTAAGTGTCTGGAGGGCAGGATAGCCGAATGGATAGAGCGCTCATTCGTAAACTTCCAGTGTGCTGATGCCGAGGTAGTGGGTTCAGCCCCTACACCATTAAATTGGACTAAAATGTTGACTTCTCGTCCTTGACTTGGGGATGTAAATTACATAAACCTCTGAAGTGGGAGTGTATTCGCCTGATGACGAGGGAAATTGGTAATAGGGAAAGCTAATCCACTCGCAAAAATCACTCCAGTGCATTGAGTCCTAGCATGTGACAGACTACGCTTTAGTTCAAATCAAGCGAGCGCAAAAAAAAAAAAAACATAAATAAATTGCCTTGCCGATTGGCATGGCCGAACATTCTTCTTCACATCTTGCAATCTCCGACAGCATGTATCAATTCATGTCTTGATCCCTTATTAGTCATGCCACAAGACTGTTACGAATTTTCTCTCGTTGTTTTCTTCTCTCTTTCTACAAATCTTAAAAGTAGTCTCAAAATGTGCCAGTGTTTGTCTTCCCATAATATGGTAAACTATGATGACTCTTTTTCTGATGTTTGTGGCATAATATGGTAAACTATGATGACTCTTTTTCTAATGTTTGTGGTAAGTTGTCATTGCGACTTACCCTCCCTCGAAATGTTCAGATTGCTCACTTTGGCTGTGAAAGGAATTTTCAGCATTCTTCAATAAAACCACATCACCAAGGCTTCTACCGATGTTTTCGCTTGTTTATTAATTGTCCAGGTTTCGCAGCCATAGGTTAGAACTGATCGTGTAGTCTCAATTAATGGAAGAACTCTAAACGGAGTTTGGTCAATTTGTGATGATTGGTTTAGCCAGTTTAAGTTGCAGGAGGTATGCTATCTCCTCTAACCTTAGAAGTAATAAATCCAAGTGGTGAAGATTGGTTTAGCCATTTTAAGTTGCAGTAGGTATGCTATCTCCTCTAACCTTAGAGGTAATAAACCCAATTGGTGATGATTCTTTAATAAACGATGATTGCCCGTGTTTTACCGGGATCTATAAGAGAAACAAAGAGTAACATTGTAAACTTGCGTGTATGTTGTTAGAATCGATTAAGGAGGCTTGGCATGAGACTGGTCACGTCATCCAACAATACACTTTAGCAAACAGCAAATAAATGCTGAATGATGAAATGATTGCAACGTCCTGTAAAATTATGTAACAAACTAAAAACATATCGACAACTGAATATTTACTGTATATGTGGTTCTGGTAAACACGTATTGCAATCTTAGTGGTTAATGGGTTAGTGCATTGTGTCTAGTACGCCCATGTGTCATCCTTCTCTCGGCCCACCACTGTATCTCCATTGCTTCCATTGTTTCCCGCCTTACCTTCCTCCCCGTCTTCATGTATCACTTCTACGCCTGTACCTAGAATCTTCACTAGACTGTTACCATCGTCAACTCCTGTTTCTATTATACCATAGACTATCACGACTGCCTATATAAGAGCATCAACGCCAAGATTCATGTTAGTATCACAGCCTGGGTTTCTGAAATAAGTAGCAAATGTTTTCATTTGTCGTTTCGTTGTTCTCATTTTCCTCCATCTTTCCATTCTTCGAGTTCGATAAGTATACCTTAATGTAATCATTGTAGTGTCTTCCCCGGGTTTATATGTTGGGTTTTATGTATTTGATTGTTTGATTGTTTCGGGATTTGAGGTTTAAAAATTGAACACAATCCACTACTGGCATCGATGATCATATTTCGGTATGAACCTACGGCTTTGTCCACGTCATATATGTCTAAAGCTTCCAATCTGACGTGGACAAGGCCTTAACTTTTGTGTATTTGTTTGTTGATGATAGCTAGTCGCCGCAACGCCCAATGTTTTCCGTAACTGTGCTCTGTAAAGCTGCATTACTTCGTTTTCTTTTCGTTATGAAGGACATATTTTACTTTATTTGTTAGGATATGCAATGTGGAGAGGTGCATATTTTTGTTTCGTTGCGTGCCACGTCTCATTCTTTTCATAAAGTAAATTACTTCCTGGTGAACTACGACGGTTTAATAAACTTAACGACTTTAAGAATTTAAGTATGTTAAACCGTCGTGGATAACCAGGAAGTAATTAAAATTATGAAAGATTGAGATAAGGCAAGCAACGAAAAAAGATAGGTACGTCTCCACATTTAATAATCTAACACATCAATTAAAATATGTAATTCGTAACGGAAAGAAAAAAAATAAACTATTTTAAGAAATTAGTAATAGATACAACAAAAGTAAAGATATTCGAGAAGGGAATTTGACACTTGCACAAACAAGCATGCTTGACAGGCTTGCAGGTAAGGCTACTGTGGAGGCCGGACGAGCCATGGACCAGCCTGATATACTGAATGCTCTAAGAGAAGTAAGACGTTTGCGAGAACCAAGTGATGGCTGTTAATCTACAACCATGGTCAGACTGCGAGAACAGCAAGTTAAAAGAGGTATGGCCAGAAAAGAGCACTATACAGAAAGCCAAAGATCAGTTATCAGTTATCAGTTGGGGTATCTTCATTGCACTCCGGACAGGTCCATAGGTGCTCAGATCCTCCCCCTAGCATATGCATCAGCGTCCGGTGGCTAATAGTGCCAGTTCTGTGTTGGTTGACGAGGCGCTTTGTTTTCCCGATGTACCTCTCGCGTCTGACCGTGCCGATCCTTACTCCCAAGTCTTTCATCCTGGACAGCGATGTGGATTCACTGACGTCAAAGTCCTCTGTTCTCGCCATATCTTTAAGGACGTTAATAACATCGGCACGATCCATGGGCTGGCCATCTACAGGGGGTGCAGAGCCAGCCAGTTTATCAGCTAGTTCATTTCCCTCGACTCCCGCATGTCCCGGAACGAAGATGAAGGTGACTTTACGGACAACAGACTTCCGCAGCGACTCAGTCCACTGTCTACGTACAGATCCAGCTTCGACCTTCTGAATCATGCTCATTGAATCACTTAATACACACACGTTGGTATAATGCTGTGATTCCAGCCATATGAAAGCCTGTGTAACTACCATCACTTCCATCGTCATGCTGCTCGTGGTCATGGAGTGGGCACCACTGGATTCTTGAACAGTTCGGCCCGCTGAACGGGCTGTAAATGTCCACGCACTTCTCTGCTGCTTTACAACAGATCCATCTGTATAGATGAGCACTTCGGGGTTGTCTGGGTGTTCATTGATGAGCGCGTTGACCTCTGCATTGACAGCGGCAGGGTTCTGTTCTCTGCACCGTCTGTCAAGTGTTCCAGTACCAGTTACTGATGAGTCTGATGTCCTTTCCGTCTACTCCTATATCTTGAAGGCACGTAATTAGCCGTTCATGTTGTACTCTATAAAAAACTTTCTTGTAGTCTATAAAACAAACATGTATACTTTCTTGAACTTCTATATATTTTTCAATTTACATCCTAAAACAGATAATTGCTTCTCTAGTGCCGCTGTTTTTGCGGAACCCAAATTGTTCTTCAGCTACTTCATCATCTATTATATGTTGAATTCTTTCTTGTATGACCTTGAGTAGTATTTTAGTTATGTGGCTCATTAAGCTAATAGTTCTGTAATCCTCACACTCAACAGTTCTTGGCTTCTTCGGTAGTGTGATGAAAATTGATGTTTTCAAATCCTTGAGGATTTACCCAATATTATATATACCATTACATAATTCTGTGATAGTTTCAATGCCAAAGCTGATTTTTTTCATCTCTGTTGTTATCTTGTCAGGACCTGCAGCCTTTCCTTCTTTCATCTTTTTAATAGCCTTTTCTACTTCAGGCTTTAATATTTTTGATCCGTCTTGAGTATTATACAATGTTGGTCTATTGACCCTGTTGTCCCAGAATAAATCTTCTGTGTACTCTGTCCATCTTTTTATTATGTCAGTGTTATTAATTATAATTTCTCCATTTTTCCTCTGATACAACCGTTTCCTGTTATATTATTTTTCTTCTTTGTAAATCTTTTTATATGTTCATGTAATTCTTTCGAGTTGTGTTTTATTTCCAGATCCTCTATTTCTTTGCATTGTTTCTGCAACCACTCTTCTTTGGCAACTCTGCACATGTGACGTATTTCTCTATCTATTAATATATACTCTGGAGTGTTCTTTGCTTTCTTTCTTTGAGTCATTTTACTCAAGATTTCATCGGTTATCCATAATTGTTTTTTTCTTATTTATCTTCACTGGCAAGGTGGTATTTGCAATCTGTATACTGGTTTTTACACTTTCCCATTTTGTATTAATTTTATCCTCAGGATTTTCACGTCTATATTGTTCCATACTTTCAATGATTAGCCCATCATATCTATTTTTTACTTCAACCAGGTATAGTTGACTTATTTCTGGTTGTTTCAATGCCGATATATCTACTTGAGGTGTCTTCGATGTTCTTATTCCTGGTTTTTAAGTTTTATTTGTAATTTTAAGACTACAGGATTATGGTCAGAGTTGATATCAGCACCAGGGTATGTTTTGGCATTTTAAACATTGTTTTTAAATCTATTTCTAATCATAATGTAGTCAATTTGGTTTCTTGTTCTATCTCCAGGGCTTTTCCACGTATACAGTTTCCTAGGGTTATGTTGGAAAAATGTGTTGCAAACAATAAGATTGTTTTCTTCACAGAACTGTATCAGCCGGTCTCCTCTGTCGTTTCTGTTTCCCATACCATATTGCCCTACTATCTGCTTATATTTATTTTTTTCCAACTTTTGCGTTCATGTCTCCCATGACAATTAGGACCTCTGATGATTTTACAACTTTCAGTGTTTGTTGTAGGTCTTCATAATATTCTTCTAGCTGTTCATCACTATAATCAGTTGTTGGAGCATATGTCTGAAGAATTACTATGTTGAACGGTCTTGCCTTAATTTTGAGAAGTATCATCCTATCTTTATGAGTCCAGAATCCACTAATATTTTTCTCTAAATTTCGTTTTACTAAAATTCCTACTCCTCTCTCGTGATGATCTCCTCCTGAGTTAATGAATATGTAATCTTCTCTCCTTATATAACTTGTATCTGTCCATCTTGTTTCAGATACGCCTAAGATATCTAAATTCATGTTTTTTGCTTCTGCAATAAGGTTATCAAACTTCCCTGCTTGATATAGGGTGCGTACGTTCCACGTACCAATTCTTTAGATCTCCTTCTACTTTTCAGGTAGGTATTGTCAGAATGCACCCTTTCAAAAGAATTTTGGAACCATTCGTCATTATGCACTTCCTTATTCACTATAGGAGTTGTCTCTTCCTTTTGAATATTTACAACAGGCTCATCTCCAGGGGGCCAAGAATTACCGTATCGCTTTTTCTTGTTGTTGAATTACCATTGCTGTGTTTGGGATATTACATGGTGAGGTCCCAATCTCTTCCACGATGGCCAGCTATGTTCACTATCGTGTCCTGAACACGCCTCATGTGTGCCACATACTCTGCTGTTTCGCTTTCGAAGCCGTTGATCTATTTAGATTCATCCGCCTTCTCCACCGTCCCAGTCTTTGTGTACTAGGGATGGACATTCCCTTAGTAGGATATTACCCCTACTTCACTTACGTAGCCAAGACTGTTGCCCGTGGTGTGGCCACCGCCGTACAGAAGCGGTATTTGTGGAGCCATATATGAGCTAGGTAACGAGATGGGAACCAAATAGAATGCCTTGGGATATGGCTGTCACTGACCGTGGGGTAGATATATGGTGATGTTTGTATTTTTGGTTTTTGGCTTTTGTTCGCAGGCTTTGAACTCAAGCGTATTGTATACACTGCTACTTCTTCTAGTGGACTGGATAGATTTTTTGCGTGTTGATTATTTTCCTTATAACCAGTGTCCCTCGCCATCAGACGAACCCACTCCGACTTCAGAGGTATTTGTAATTTACGTCCCCAAGTCAAGGTTTAGAAGTCAAATATTTTAGTCCAACTGACCAGGGTTAGGGGTTGAAACTGTTACCTCGGCATCACCACAACAGATGTCCGCTCTTGTCTGTCTATTTGACATTGCGGTTGTTTATATTATTACTCCTTTTTCAGATATTGAAGCTTTCCATGTTCATCTGTATGTCTTTCTTTGCTTTCCTTCCTAGCATTTTTAACATAGTGTTAAATTTTCTATTTAAATTGTTCTTTTGATATGCGCCATATTGTTCCTCTTATGGTTTTGTTGAGTGATCTAATAACAATCAGCTGATTTGCCAAGTCAGTACCTCGGCGTTTTTCTTCTTGTAAGTGCACTTCTTAATACTCTTACAAGAAAAATACTGCATGACCACTCATCACGGCTTGACTTCCGGTCCCAAAATGGTGGTTAGGCATTGAACCGTTAAGTCCTCTGGCGTGTTTATGCTTGTGGCTACGGTTTGCATTCGAACTTTCCTCATGTTGCACTGGTAGTACACGGTTCCGTCCTCCTGCTACAGAGTGAGTGCGTGGCACGACACTGTGAGCTGTGAAATTCGTGTGGCATGCTTTTACATCTGTCCGCTGTTGTTTGCACAGTGAGCTGCATGTTCGGAACAATGGCTGGCTGTCGCTGAATTGACTGGATTGCCTTTTCGGTTCACGGGTGCATTTTTCAGGAGACTCCTGGGTGGTAGTCGCTTTGTGCGGCACTTTCGGCGGGTCGCCGTGCGGAAAGAGACCGAGCATTGTGGAATAAAACTGGGTAAATGAAGTCTTTCTGGTGACTGCCGATTCCATCGACGATGAACTGTGTTTTTCGTAGAGGACTTTTATGTTGACATTCTTGTGGCAGTATTATGCACAGTGTACCTGTGTGGGCTGTTGGCTGGCCGAAACTCCTGTCTTTTTCACTTTTCACATTGGGCAATGAGGAGCATTTTGTATGATATTCGCTGGCTCAAGAACGGAGCATTATGGGGACGTCCCGTTGCCGTGAAGTTGGAACCGCGAATAACTAACTAACCAACCAACCAACCAACCAACCAACCAGCCAACCAACCAACCAACCAACCAATTAACTAACTAACTAACTAACTAACTAACTAAATAACTGACTGACTGACTGACTGACTGACTGACTGACTGACTGACTGACTGACTGACTAACTAACTAACTAACTCATCACGGCTCATAAACTATATCTTGTGTCTGAAACTGAAAAAACTCCTGCCAGTTTAACGTTACAGAGGCTTGGAAGGAACAGTGATAAAAGGCACGGGTTCCTGAAAGAAAAGGCAGCGGTCGACCAACAGAAGACGGACACATGACTGAAGACACCCCACATGCATGGGACATAAGAACCGGCAAAGGATCGGTAATCTTTTCAATGGACCATGATGAGAGCTTTATTCTGCAAAGAATGTTTCACATAATTATGTCGACATCCCCATTGCCCCCCCCCCCCCACCCCGACTCATTATTCATAATGTGTCTCCATACAGAAGAACATGCCACGTAACCCTTCAGTAATACAATAATGCTTTCCCTATAAAACTAGGCAGCTCCTCTTTTCTGACATACTAATGAGATTGTAGAAAAGAAGCTGGTGATCTGTTACCAGTTCACAAGGGTTTGAATAGACTCATAGCTGTAGGTCTGGCTGAGATTACGATGTTCGCCTCACACTCACAAGATACTGGGTTCAATGTCCAGCATAGAGATGACACTTTGTACAAGAATCATTTATGTCTAATTGTATTACATGTCATTCTGATCGCTTGAGTAATGAGATCGGATTTCTAGTCTTTTCGAATACGGACGAAAAATTGAGGTTCCTTGTGAAAGTTAGGTATAAAGAAAATCGTACAACAACTAGAAATCGCAAAGAGTAGGCAGTGCGGTTTTTTTAAAAATTCGCATATCCTTTACAGGACATCGCTGTCAACAGCAGCATCTTTCAGCTGTCTGTTGATTTCTTGGCAAGATTACCCTCAGTAGTTTGCCATTGCTTTCCGAGCGGCCGGCTCAGTGATCCCGCAAGTCACCAGCGGGGGTAGAACCGCCCCAGCTCTCGCCCGCTACGAGACTCTGCGTGATAAACGGGATTACGGAGAGAAAGTGTTGTAACCCCTCGGCCAGAGAGACCGGCGTGCGGTAATTGCCATGACAAATTGATTGAAAGGAATCTAACCACGAGTAGAGCTAATTACCTTGAATGGAATCTGTCTAGAGATAGACAACCTTGCATAAATACACGTTGAGGCCGGCATACTGACCCCAGTGGAGTGAAGTGTGTCGTACTTTCCAATACAGAGGACAAACGGAAACCTTTCAGTGATGTTGCTCCATCAAATAGACATTTGTCTTGAGACTTACACACACGACATAGGTAAAGAAGGATTAGAACAAAAATTAGGATGCATCCTTTTGGTGACTTCAGTACCTTTATTGCGCTTGAAACATACTTTCCAGCATACACGCTATACTCGTTGGATTGTGAATGGGGAAGGCAAAGGGGCGAGGGTCAGACTGAATATAAGGGAGGTGAGGGGGATGAAATAAATGTTTATAGATACCATTTGCAGCTTTCTCCTCTATTCCATTTAGAGCCCCTAGAATTAAGACTTAAAGGCAATTTTAATGAGAGAATTCATTCATTCATTCATTCATTCATTCATTCATTCATTCATTCAGTAGCATGTCCTTTGCAGAACCTCGCTCACATAACAACCTTCCAGAAAACCTCTCGATCATAATCAAGATGTGCCGCTTCCGATACATCCATCTCGAGATCATCCGCCACACCCCACACCCATCTTCCTCTCTTCCCAGGCATATACCCCTCCATTATTGTTCTCTCCAAACTGTCATGACGTTTCAAGTGACCAAAATACTAATTTTCCTTGTTTCATCATCTTGTCTAGATAACCGTCTTGAATATTCAGCTCTTGAAGTATGGGTGTTCTTTTCTTTATCCCAGATATGCTTAGAACCCGTCTGTAACATTTATATTCAAATGCATTTATGCGTTGTTCAGCCTGTTTAGTAACTGTCCAGGTCTCACAGGCGTATGTTGCAATAGGAAAAATGCATGCTCTTAAAAATCTAAATTTTGTAGTTCTATTTGTCCCACTCCACAATTTATTCAGTTGTTTTAGTCTTTGAAGAGCATTGTGCCACCATTGTTGGTAATCAATGACACAAGATATTCAAAATTGTCCGCCACCTCCAATTTTTTCTCATTAATATATATTTCTTTCTCCATAGTAGTTTTATCCGTATGCATTATCTTTGTTTTTGCTATGTTAAGATGTAAGTTGTGATTTTCATTATTCCTTTGGATAGTGGTTGTTAGGATTTCTATACCATTCTGTGATGTGGATAGTAATACTGTATCATCAGCAGATCGAATTTCTGGTATTTCATGACCACCGATGTTTAGGGCATCATATGGTTCCATGGTTATATCATCTCTGACATTTCTCATTATTTTTCGGCGTACAAGTTAAATAAATAGGGGACAGCACATAGCCCTGACGGAATGCTTGCTTGATGTCAAACTAATCTGATGTCTTGCCATCTTATTTAACCGCTGCTTGTTGGTCTAGATAGAGCATTTTTATGAGTTGTACTAAATGTGATGGAAAGCCCATATTCCTCATGATTTCCCAGTAAATAATCCACAAAACAAAATAGGTTTACATTAAATTCTCTGCACTTCTCCATTAAGAAACGCATGTTGAGTATGTGATGTCTTGTCCCTCCTCTTTTTTTACATCCAGCTTCTTCCATTTTCTTATAAAGTCTTCCCATTATGATTTTTAGTAGAATTTTACTGGCATCACTGATCAGGGCAACAGTTCTATAGTTGATGCATAATTTCAGGTTACCCTTTATCGGTATTGAAATGAAAATAGTTCTCTTCCAATCTTTTGGCCAAATACCATATTTCCATATCTTTTTACATAATGAGACAAGAATGTGTAATGTCTCCAGATCTTTTTTCCTTGTATAGAGAAAATATATTAAGAAATGTTAACGATATGAAAGGAATCATCATTGGGGACGTAACATCAATAACATTAGATATGCGGATGATACAGTATTGATTGTAGACAATGAGCAAGATCTGCAACATTGTGTAGATGCGATTGTTGCACACAGTGAACAACTTGGGTTAGAATTAAATTGTATAAAGACACAGATTATGGTCGTCACTAAGAAAAAGGAAATACCACAATGTAATATACAAGTAAATGGGAATATTCTTGAACAAGTGAATCGGTACAATTATCTCGGAACAGTCATAACATCTAATGGGAGATGCCCTGAAAGATTAGAACAAGAATTTGCATTGCGAAGGTAGCCTTTTGCAAGATGAAAAACATACTGTCTAATAAAATGATGTAATTTGCAATGAGAAAAAGAGTGTTGAGGTGCTTCATAGAACCTGTGCTTTTGTATGGATGTGAGGCGTGAACAATGAGCAGACAAGCTGAAAAGCATCTGATGGCTGCAGAAATGTGGTTTCTGAGGAAAATGCAAAGAATACCATGGACATACAGAAAAACCAATGACCAAGTCCTACAAAATACAAATGAAAACCGTAAACTGATTAGAGAAATTAGACGTTGACAATCACAATTTTTTGGTCACGTTATGAAAAGAAATGAGTTGGAGAATTTGGTGACAACTGGCAAGATCGAGGGGAAGAGAGCAAATGGTGGGTAGATAAGTAAATACCAGGATGGCTTTGCCACGTTGTATGGTGGAGAAGAACACTGATCTGATCCACTACTCTGGTGATGGAGTGAGACGGCAAAACACGCTTAACAGCATGGCACATGATGATGATGACATAATGCGTGACAGTTTTGTATGCCTTCTTCTCCTCCCGCGTTAGTTAGTTCAGCTGGTATCTCATCAGATCCTGGTGATTTACCATTCTTCAGGTTCTTTATTGTCCATGCAATTTCATCTAATGAGGGTTCAGGCTCTGGCTCTGCTGTCATTGATTCATGTATCTCATTCATATTCTCACAGTCATTCATGGCATACATTCCACTGAAGTACTCCTGCCATCTTTCTAGAATGTGTCTACATTCTGTTAAGATATTTCCCAACTTGTCACAAAAAACATTTGATTCAGAACATTTCTTGTCAATAACTTCATTTCATTGAACATTCCATTTTTATGATATTGCTCTATTTTAATACAACAATCTCGTATATATATGGTTTTTTTTCCCCTTTCTTGTGTGTGTGTTTTTTTTCTTCTTTTGCGTGTAAAAGATTTATACTGTATCCTACTGTTACAGGTTTTCCTCCTTTCGCTTTCAGCTCCCTTCGCTGTTTTATTAATTCTAACGTGTCTGATGTAATCCATGGCTTATATTGCTTAGTATTGGTCGGAATGAGATCTCTGGCTGTTGTTATCAAGATATCTCTAGCTTGTATTGCCAGTTCGCCAGGTGTAATTTCCTCCTGTAAAGTCATCAAAACTCCAAAACAATTCTTCACTTCTATGTTGTATGCATTTGATATTTTTGTGAGATCAAAACGAAGTAGCCTTGATCCTCGGGTAAGCATTTTGAGTTTTACTTTCAGATCTGCTTCTAACAACTGATGATCTGTATCACAGTCTGCTCTTCGTAAGGGTTTTGCCGATGTTATGCTTGATTTCCATCGTCTTTATATTAAGATAAAAATCTATCTGGTTTTTGGTAATACTGTCCGGGGATTTCCATGTGAAGAGTCTTCTTGGGTGTTGTTTAAAAAGTGTGTTGGCTATCGTTAACTCATTTTCTTTGCAAAATTCAGTTAATTTGTCATCTGCATCATTTCTATTTCCCAATCCAAATTTTCCTAAAACTTTTTCTTCTTATTTTCAGCTCTTCCTGTACCTACTTTTGCATTAAAATCTCCCATTATTATTGTTATGTCATAATGGCCAATGTTATCTAATGTGTCTTGCATTGTGATGTAAAAATCTTCAATTTCGTCGTCCTCTGCTGTTGAAGTAGGTGCATATTATGTATGTGAGTTGTGTCTTTTGGACGGACATTAAGTCTGATAGTGAGGATTCTATTACTAACTTGGTTATATCCCATTCTAGCTTTTGCAGTTGTTTTTATCTAAACAGAATGCTACTCTGCTTTGGCCTCCAACTTCTCTGCCAGAATATATGAAAAGGCTTCCGTTGTCATTTGTAAAATGTCCCTTGCCTCCCCAGCGATGTTAACTAATTCCTAAAATTTGAATATTTAAACGCCTCAATCTCATCACATACTACTTTACGCTTTCCCTCATACAGAATTCTCACATTCGGCGTTCCTAGTCTCACTCTGTTTCTTAGTCTGACATAATGAGAGAATAGTAAGAAAAATAAAGGACCTTTTTACCACCACGAATCGTGTTGGGTATATGGTGCTATCTCCACATTTTTACGCTGATCGTCACTTGATTTGGGGGTTTGGGGGGTGATGTGGTCAGTACCACGCCGGCAGCCTTTGTCACCTGGAAATCTCATTGCACTCATTTTAGGCTGTAATGAACTGGGAGCCTAGGTCAATGCAACGCAACCCACGCCTCGAAGAGTGTTCGAACACATGACCATACGGCCAGCTGATAAGCCTGCTAGCCACTGTACTACCGCAAATCCCTCGAGAGAATTGTGCTAGTAGCAAATCCTCACAACATGCAGTTACTTTATATTCATGTACCAACTCTTTAACGCTAAATTTAGAGTTTTCACTGACTACCAGAATAGTTCTAAAGAGCAACACTTATCGATAAATTTCTATCCATCATGTATCACGCCGATAAGAGTGGGAGGTCATGATTCGCAATTTCACTCGATCACCAGAGTCGTGGATCAGCTCAGTGTTCTTGTCTCGACCATACAACGTGGCCAAGCCGTTCAGATATTTACTTCTCAGTCTTCCCTCTCATCTCTTCCTCTCAGTCTTACTAGTTGTCACCAAGTTCTCCAATTTATTTGTTTTTATAACATGCCCAAAAATCTTTGACTGTCTACGTCTAATTTCTCTAATAAGTTTACGATTTTCATTTGTTTCTTGTAGGACTTGGTCACTGGTTTTTCTGTCTGTCCATGGTATTCTTTGCATTTTCGTCAGAAATCACATTTCCACAGCCATCAGATGTTTTTCAGCTTGTCCCCCCATTGTCCACGCTTCGCATCCATACACAATTTACTAAATTAATAATAATAATAAGAAGAAACCAGAATGAGAAATTCATAAGGCATCTGAGGAAAATGAAAAGAATACAATGAACAGATAAAATAACCAATGAACAAAAGCTGCAAGAAACAAATGAAAATGGTGAACTGATTAGAGAAATTAGACATAGACAGTAAAGATTGTTTGCGCACGTCATGTGAAGAAATGAACTAGAAAACTTAGTTACAAATGGCAAGATTGAGGGGAAAAGAACATGGGGACGGTACGGAGATAAATATCTAAATGGCCACATAGCTTACAGACAAGAAAACTAAGTTGATCCATGACTGGTGATTGTGTGAGATGGTGAAACATGATTGCCCACGCTTTTTGGTATGGCACATGATCATGCTAATTTATGGTCTGCGTATCAGATAAAACAGGATAGAAAACGATGCTTAAATGGTGTATTCGACTATCCCCCGCTATAATAACCAGGTCATCGTTGTTTGCCTGGCTGTGTTTTCATCAGACCGTGCAGAAATGCATGTATTGTTATGGGTGTATTACAATGTGACAGGGAGTTATTCTAGCCGTCGGTCTTATAGAATACGCTTGTAAGGTGTTGTGCGTGATAATGTGACACAGATAATATAAGTTTCTTTATTAGAAAACAAACTACACTAAAGGTATACATTTAAATAGATATCTGGAAGTAAAATGCACGTTTTACGAACCAATTTACGTATTAAACTATACTATTACTAAAGTATATTTATTTACGGTCTTGATATTTCAGAATCAGGATTATATATGTGCACATACAATTGAAGGATACAGACGTGTGTGCCTTAAAGGCACGTGCGTGTACCTAACCAGAATCTGTTTGTGACTTACCAGCATCCAAGATTGCCTTACCAGCATCCACGTTTGCCAGCCAGCATCCAAGTTTGCCTTACCAGCAACCAAGTTTGCCTTACCAGCATCCAAGTTTACATTAGAGGAATCTGTTTGTGTCTTACCAGCATCCAAGTTTACCTTACCATAATCTGTTTGCGCGTTGCCTTTAACGACAACTAAATCATTTCGTTAGACAAATGTGCGTTAAATATAGGAGAGGCACATATGGAACAGAAAAAGAAAGACTGCAGTTTTTGAAGCTGCTAGTAAAATGTGAACACATGGCTAGCATGAGAAAGAACTAAACCATGTTTGCTGAAGAGTGGTGGATTAATTTCAGAGAGTACTTGTTGGGTGACCATCTTTAAGACATGTATGTTTGTGTACGTAATAACACACGCAATATCACAGTTAACTCGTCGGCGTTATTTGTAGCTGGGGTCTGTAGCGACTATTATTATTTCAGGCAATGGGTTCTTTTGTTTCCGTAATCATAGTTTCCAAACATTAATAATAACTTATTATTCTTCACACCTTCTACACAAAGATGTTTAGTGCTCCTATTAAATATGCGGGGAACAAAGAAGTTTGGTTTTGATGAAGTTGTTTAAGATTTCAAATAATTAATTGTATACCCCAAACTTACAATGTCTGAAGACTGAAGTAAATTGTTTCGTGGCAATATCTTACCACATATGTGGATATTAGTAAATCATATCTAGTTGTATTTCAAATGGAGCTTGGCTTACACAGTTTCACCTTTTGGGCCCCAAGCTGATATCCTCTGCCTGCTGTAGCCATCAGTTAAAACCGCAAGCATTCTTACGAGACTGTGTACGGGAAGACTAGTGACACTTAGTTGAAAGCAATGATTAATGCAGCTGTTGGCACTGGGGTTGTGATCGGGGCAACCTTGACATTACTCAGTGAGTATGTAGTATGGAAGTTGGGATTACAACGCGCCTCTCATGAACAAAGTGTCAGAAACATGTCAAGCATATCGGCGACATGTCTGGACACCTTGATTGCATCTATTGTGTGTCCACTAACCTTGGATGTCATTTTCGCAATAAAATGGACCATATCGTGTGAGTTTTTATTTGTATTTTCAATAACCACCGTGTCCTTAATTCTCTATATATCGACTTTTATCGTAACATACAAAATGTCTGCAGTATTTTATCCATCGCTGAAGACTTTAAATGAGAATAATTTCGGTCATGTATGGACAAATGGTTCAGCCCTGAGTTTCTGTTTGTCAGTGGTTGCCAACATCGTCACCTCATTAATTACGCTAATGTTATGTCTAAGACCATTCTTTGAAGTACAATATTTGGATGCCGAAGCTTGTTGGATTTCTTCAGTCAGGAAAAACAATTACTTCGTTTTCTTGCCGCTGCTGATATTACAAGTAACCCACATAATATGTTATGGATGTCTAAGACAATTTTATTACAAAATTAATTTAGTAAAGTTACATCTTACCAGCTCTTCAAGCAATGGTGATTCGATTGTGCTCCGAAATGACGATAACATCATTTCTACAGTTGCATATTCTGCCATGGCTGTTTTCTGTTTATTTATGGCTAACATTTTACGATTTAGTTATTCAATATGCTCATGCCACCTGTATGTTGTCATGGCGTCAGGTGTCAGTAATATTTGCTGGTTGATTGTCATCAAACTTCCTGTCACTGGCCTGCTTTACTGGAGAGTGTCAGGATGTTGGAGAACATGTGGTCAGTCGCGGAAGTCAAAGAATGAATTTTGTGTGCTATAACAAGGGCTTCGACACACGCGAGCGCGCCCCCCCCCCACACACACACACACACACACACACGCACGCACGCACACACACACACACACACACACACACACAAACGAGCGCACACACACACACACACACAAACGAGCGCAAACACGCGTACACATGTACATATCTCTGCCAAGCCTTGAATCATATTAGAGATATGGTGCTAGTTCCATAACTGTATAGACCAATCGGCACTCGATGTTGACCACATCACTGTTTGCTATTCCATTTTGAATAGTACAAATTCGTATCCATGCAATATTACTTGTCCAGTGTTATTCTAAACAGACATTTACATACACAAGTTTACACTTCTGAGGTACTACATTAAAACACGCGACCCGAAGCACTGATTGATCCTTGTTGAACTGGACCACAGACGGGATGATTAATTCTGTAGAGTCTGCGAATATGCTGCTGCTGTTGGTAGTAAAACACTGAATGTATCAATTACCTAATCCCAGTCTACTGTTATATTGATTGTATGCTTTTATGACGCGTGAACATCTTACTTGTACTGGTGAAATACCGGGTGTTTGTAAAATCTCACTACACTTTGTATATAAAACAAATTTGAAAACAAATTCTTTCTTCCGTTGATAACACCATTCTGTTTGGAGTGCAAAGATGTACTCCAGCAGACGACAATAATTCACTGCATATTGCTTCACGGTGGAATGTGGAGCACGCATTTTGATGACATCATGTACTTCATTTTTCAAATTTATTCTACATACAAAGTGTAGTGAGACTTTACAAACACCCGGTATATGGACAAGGTCTTCATCACTGTGTAGTATGTCCTTTGCAGAAAGCCACTCTCACCGGAAAACAAATTCTACATTATTCGCTAGTTCCCTTGCCTCATGCATTTCCATACCGAGGGAGCTGTAATGTCCCGTGTCCACCGTCGTGTTGGTTGGACCCTGCCTCCTATCTCAGGAACTATACCTATCATTACCGTTTTGTTTAAACCACTGTAGCGTTTGATATGACCAAAGTACTCCTATTCCCAAAATAGTATGCTATTTAACCAGTTTTCTTCGATATTTTCGAATGTCTGTATTTAGTTATTATTGATTCAGAGTATTCTAAGAATTTTTATGTAACATTTAAATGTAAACGCCATGATGTTCTTATTTAGTGATTGTGAAATAGAAATGTTGCCACAGGAGAGCTGTGTGATCTCAATATTGTCACTTTCATGTGTTTCCTGGCATTGTGATGCCGTGTACCTTCTGCAATGTCAGTCCAGTCTCCTTCTGACTTCTTTAGAACAGTCCCCCGTGCTGTTAATTACAGGACCAAAGTCCCGTAGTCATAGGTTCGAATCCGCATCGAATCGAAATTTAAAACTGAGTTGGGCTCACAGGTCGACCCAACCGAGACTGGGTACCCGGAAGTGTTTTGAGAAGTAAAGGCGGCCACATCGACTGCCGCTTGGTCTTTAAAAGTATGGGCCTCTGTACAATGTGCCATGAGGCTTAAGAGGTCCTTTAATATTTTAATGAGGCCAATGTTTTAAAAGTGTGATGTTTTTTCAAGTTCTACGTTGTGTTTTGTAATTCTTGGTTAGTGTATGGTTTTGTCTGTTGACATTATATTTGCCTTGTTTTTACTCAGAAGAAGATTTTGATCTTCACCATGCCTTCTGGTAGACAGAATTAGCTGTTTTAATCCCTTAGCATTATTTGACAGGAAGACAGTATCTGCATATATAAGCTCTGGAATGTGGTTTCCATCAATTACACATGAATCAAAATGGTCATAATTTCATCGTTATTGACATTTCTAATTTCATTTTATGTGTAAATGTTGAGCAGGCATAGGAAGAGAATGCAGTCATGTCTTACTGCCCGTTGCACCTCAAACTAGTTAGATGTTTCACCAGCTGCTCTGACAGGTGCTCGTCGTTTGTGATACAATGTTTCTTCAAAGGATATAATATAATGCAAACCCCATATCTCTCATAATGTTTCACAATATTGTATCTGTGTAGTCTGTGAAAACAAATATGACCATCCACATTGTACTCTCTGCATTTCTCAAAGATGGTTCTCATGTTGAAGATATGATCACGGTACCTCTGGTCTGTTCGATACCTGAATGTACTTCTTGTATAGTCTGGTAGTTCATATTTTAACTTCTTTTCTGTCCTCTTCATGATAATCCGTAAGAGGGTGTAGATGGCATGACTGAATAGTGAGAAAGTACGATAGTTGGTGCACACTGTTACATTCCATTTCTTTAGGAGAGGGATATACGAGGGAGCTACAAATGAAAACCGTAGCAGTGTAACAGAAATTACAATAACCATGCCATTGTCTTGTAACCTGTCAGTATTGTTGTTTAGGATGTCAAGAGTGTTAAGCGCCTGACATCATGGTGCAGACGAACACGATTACGTCATAAGGACAGTTTAAAGATGGCCGCCCCACTTTTGACATGCAAAACAGAGGAGCAGCGTTTTGTTTTTCGGTTTTGGATCAGTGAAGGGGTGAAACCCATAGACATTCATCCGTGAATGAAGGTCCAGTATGGCGATGCATGTCTGTCAGTCCAGCAAGTGTATGAGTGGAGTAGAAAGTGTCAAAACGGCGTGACTTCTGTCAGGCACACCAAGTATTGACCCCAGAGTGGTTACACACGCGACCAAGAGCATTTTGTTTTCTACAGTAATCCAAACAATTTATGGGCACTGGAGGACTTGCATTGAACGCCTTGGTGACTACATCGAAAAACGATACATTTGTTCTTTAATTTTTCAGAATACATTTTAATTTTTAAGCATATAACACACACTCACACACACACACACACACACACACACACACACACGCACGCACGCACACACACACGCACGCACGCACGCACGCACGCACACACACACACAAGTTAAGGTTTTCATGGGAAGCCCCCTGGCAGATTGCTCTCTTCCAAGCGTTGTGTCAAGCTGCATTGTTTTAAGTTTTCACACATAGTAATAATATAACCAGACTCTGGCTTTCTGTTGTTTGGATTAGTCGCTTTGTACAAAGTAAATTGTTTATTGTTTCAGAAATACAAGTTAAATATATCAGTTATACTCATGCTATCAGTCTTGGCACCCGGTGCTTTGGTGAACTGCACGCTGCAGGGGTTTGGCGTGCTATGAATTCAGAAAGACGACAATATCAAAGCTGCCGGATTCTCTAAATTAAAGTCAAATGTTTGAACACCATGAGGTGTACTGGGTATGGCATGAGCCACACATTTCAGACCATTCGAGACTCTTTGGGTGATGAGGCCAATATCTCGCCGGCCGCCTTTACTCCTCAGGAAGTATCATAGTACTTATTTTAGGCTTGGTCAACATGGAAGCTTAAGTCAATGAAAAACATCCTTCCCTTGATAGGAATTCGAAACCATATACAAGCGGGCTAGTCACTGCTGTATTGCGGCCCCTGTAATATATTATTATACAGGGTGTATTTTTAATGACTGTTCAGTGTTTGAAAATATTGCCGGTCCAAATTTTGAATTTACCTATTATGTTGCATGCACTTTACAGAGGGTGAATACAACACTTGGACCAGCAATATTTTCAAATACTACACAGTCATTAAAAATACATCTTATTTCTATTTTTATTTAATCACTGCTGTGTGCATTTATGTTATTCATTCTCGTATAATAGTTAGACTAGTTCACAATGAATTGTATTGCTATTAAAAAGTTAGTTGCAAGTCCTTTTACAAGCAACCCCAGCATTTAATGGCTGTTTGTTATTTATTGAACAACCGTTATGTTCAATACTTCGCCATTGTTTTCTGAACGACTGACTCTATTACCATCTAAATAAAACGAAAGCCTTCTGCTCCCACATAACTGCCACTTGGTATTTCGAGACAGTGACACTGCCTTCACTAACCCCTAAGCCACAAAACGCCGAATTATTGCTATATCTTTATATATTTCAGTTCAGTTGACCTACTTTCATTCTTTCAAAACATGTTTATTAACAGTTTTAACAGTGAATAACTTACACTACCACTATTTTATCTTATGTGTATGATCCTCTGTATATAAATGTTAATTCATTATATGCTATTTTGTTTATTTTTGTTTTGTATCTATATTTAACATGTTGTCAAATTTGTTATGGTCCTTACATTCCTTCAATTATTTCGTTAGCGGCATCTGTTGTTTTTAATGTATCATGTTTTTTTCCCGGTAAAATAGTGGTGCTATGTATAATGATGTCGACAAACTGTATACTTACAGCAGTAAAGGGCTTAGTCAAGTAAAAGTAAAGGCCTGCTTTACACACATTAAGGCACATTGAGCATATGGTGCTAGACGTAAACTGGTTTGACCAATCAGCACTTAGTCCAACCGCCTTAACTTCTGATGACATTTCCTGGTACGCATTTTAAGCATGACCTGGGAGCCTAGGCCAATTTTACAAATTCGAACCCGTTTCGATGCGGATCGAACTCATGAACACCCGGCCGGCAGGTGAACGTCTAGCCACTGCGCTGCTTGTCGTTCCCGGTAGAGAGCTTGCGTGTTCCATGGACCCCAAGAGCTATGCCGACGGTAGTGTAATTACTGGTAGGGTCTCCCGTGTCGGGCAGGTGAAGGCATAATGACAAGTCGAAGGTGACACAAACATTCTGCCTTGTGGGAAGACTGGGGACAGACGGGCAGGTGAAGGCATAATGACACGAGGAAGGTGACACAAACCTGCTGCCTTATAGATAGACTAAGGACAGTCGGGCAGGTGAAGGCATAATGACATGCTGACAGTGAAACATTCTGCCTGTGGGTAGGCTGGGGACAATCAAAGGCACTGGCTTGACGAAACGGTGCAACGTAACTCGCTTTGTGATGATTTATTATATTGTATTTTTAGCCTGTTTGTGACTTGAACAGTTGCTGTTGAAGTATACTTAAATTTGTGTGCACGTATTCCTTTTATGTGAGGGTAAAAACTGAAGCTTACTAAACAAAAGACAAATATCTATCCATCCATGTCGTTTATTCTTTTACTTTTATGTCTAAGCCAGGTGACATTTAATATGCACAAAATGTTTCAGTTTGCAAAATGGAGTAGAGAAAAACAATTTTCATTGAATATATATACATCCACGAAGAAAGACAGGGCTGTTGAAAATAACACAAAGGCATATCGCTGCACGCAGTCATGTATCATACAAAGTGGGAGCTTATAATGGATATAGAGTTATTCTTACATAGGATTCGGTCAAAAGAGATTATAATGTCGTTAAAAAGGGATTGATTGATTGACTGATTGATTAATTGATTGATTGATTGATTGACATATTGAACTTTATTTTCAAAGGGTCACAGATTGGGCACGCAGGCCCGTCTTACATTCGGCTCTTCCAATCACTCATCTTTCGTTCATCACATAGGAAAAAAAAACATTGTCAAATGAATGTTGTAAACATAAACAATGCATATTACTATGTTATGATTACCATCCCCCACCCACCCACACATCACCCACTCACCACACATCCTCCCACGCACACATCCCCCAACCCACTCATACACATCCCCACCCACACACACTCCGAGGCACACATACATTCCCCCACCCACCCACACATCATCTACTCACCCACCCACACACCCCAACCACCCAGCCCAAAACAATCCCCCAATCACACATCCCTCCACCTACAAATGAAGTCTTCATTCCTCTGAAGGGAAGGGGGCAGAGATATCTCACTGACTAGCATGCTTGCCTATCGTTTCGGTTCGAATCCCCATTGAGGCGGATGTTTAAAATGCATCTGGACTTAAATATATACCCAGCGTACAATGGGTACAAGATCATGTCTTGGGAAGTAAAGGCGGGCGGTGTGATATTGACCACATCAAATGTCGAGTGTCGACCGGTCTATCAAAATATGGGGTAAATATGTGTCTAATACTCCTTAAGGTGTGTTAAAGGTTCATTAACTTAACACAAGGGAATGGAATAGAAGAATGAATAGCAAATTATAGTAATATTTGTGAATGGAATATAAGGATTAATAGTGAATTATAGTAATGTTTGTGAATATAATAGAGGAATTAATAGTTATTATACTAACAAATCCCAAACAAATGAGAATGAAATAGACGAATGAATAGTGCCTTCTATGGTATAGATCAGGGGTGTAAAACTCAATTGCTCAGCGGACCAAATCTCAAATCACACGTAAGTTTGCTGGCCGAACAGGATAAACATTCAATAAGCTAAAAATTAAACTTTTTTTTTTTAAACATTAATATAAATTAAAACAGAAAAAAAGTTTTAATAATAAAACATCATGGTATACACGCAGAGACATGCGCTATATGCAGCCGGGAAAAAAGAAGGCAGAGGCGAAGAAGGCAGCTGCGACTGCTGAGCTTATATCTACAAACAGCAGTCATGCTCCTACACCAGCTGAAACCGTTCCCGTCGCAGAAACCACATCTGAAGCCAGCAGCAGTCGTGAAGTTATCAACACCAAGGAGATGCAGCCCAAACTACCAGAGATCTCCACACAGGAGGAAACAACAACTACTACTGTAGACTTCATCGGCAACATTCTACTTAAGCAGACAAGCGTGGGAGAAGCCAAACTGTCGGCGCTACCAACAGACAAGATAATCAGTCTGTTGGAAAACGAGCTGAGAAGACACAGCATCGACCAGCTGCGCAAGACACCTGATGGAGTTGTGGTCTCCATCAAGAAAAACCCAAAGACCACAGCACTAATGCAGAAGTTTGATGCACAAGTAGAGAAAGCCGTCATCCAGCTTCACCACGGCATAGTATTGGAAGCCGCCCGGCACCGCACAATCAAAAGATGGGTCATCAAACAAGTCAAGACCTATCTCGCTAATGACCAGATCAGGAAGATGCTGACCCGGGAGAACCGCAAAATCAAGATCACCAGTGTTGAGTGGATCATCGGAAAGAACAATATCCTCTCTACAGTCGTCGTCGTAACATCAGAGGACCGAGTGATCCCTCAATGCATCAGATGGGATAAGAACGACCAAGTACCAGAGCACTACATATCGAGAGTGCTGCAGTGCTCTAAGTGCCAGAAATTTTGGCTCACCCGTGCGTGCCACCTGCAAGAGTGAAGTGGAGGTGTGTAGATACTGCTCTAGACATACAGTCAGTGCCAGCAAGCAAAGACAGACAAGGACTTCAGGAGGCCTAACCCAAACAGAAAGTGCGCCAACTACCTCGGCAACAATGGCGCCGGGTACCTCGGCTGCTCCTGCCACCAAGATTGCAAAGAAGCCATGAAAATCTCAATCAAGTCTAACCTACCATATAAGGAGGCTAGGAGGCAGTACGAGGCGACCAACCGACACACCAAAAGTGACAAAGCACAACTGGAAGGCCAACTGAAGGGCCTGAGAACACAGTTCAAAAACATGGAGGAAGAAAAAGACAAGACGCAAGAAACACAGATAATGGCCGTTCAGCGCATCCTGGACAAACTGAAGCTAGTCCAGCGGAAGATAGAGCAGGATGTCGCTCGAATGGCTGCTATAAAAGCTGAAACTGACGAAACTTTATTAAAAATCCAAGAAGAAAGAGAAAAGACAGAAGAAACGCACAAACAGATTCAAGAAGAAAGACAACAACTAGAACTACTCAAGGCCAATACCGAAACATCCGAACCAGAAAACAAAACGACTCAGACTGAAGAAAAATCATCAGAATTGATTGATTGATTGATTGATTGATTGATTTAGGAATAGACATCACAGCATTCGGGGCGTTCCCATAAGTGCTCCGTCCCCATCCTCAGCAGCCAGCGAAGAGTTCCAACACTAATAGTACCAGTAGCAATCTGATTATAAGTCCGTCTCGCCTTTCCTTTGAGCGTTGAGCGTCGGCCAGATCCCTTCGTCACTCCTCGTTGTCTCATTCTTGCCAGACCATGGTAATCCATTTGCTCCTCCGAGGTGTGCACGTGCTCCCACAAGGCCGCAACCACGTCTGCCTTGTCATGTATCAATACTCCACCAAGTTCTGCAGAGCCAGCCAATCTGTCCGCCTGTTCATTTCCCAGCACACCGGCATGCCCCGGAGAAAAGATCCAGGCGATGCTTGTCACCCGTGACCTCCGAAGCGAAGCAAGCCACTCCGCACGAAGTCTGCCCGTCCTCACCCTCGTCAGCATGCTTTCTGAGTCAGTTACAATCACGATGTGTGTGTGTGTGTCGTATTCTCCATCCAGCGGAGAGCCGCAGTGACTGCCTCCACTTCCATTCTTAAGCTGGATGTTGTGGTATCATATGCCAGGCTCTCCTGCCCCAAACATCGACCATTAGCTTTGGCTATGAAACCCCAGCCACTTCTCTCACCTCTTGACACCGAACCATCTGTGTAGATAATCACATCACTCGAGTGAGCATTGTCCTGAATTAGTTGCTGGATTTCCACTTCCGTGGCCCCTGCTGGCCACTCCCTGCACTCCCGGCTTAATGTGATTATAACTCTGCACAAGTCTGACTGCTCCGCTGGCACTCTGACCCACTCCTCTCCACGCCTAATGTTCTCCAGGGGGCACACCTGTCTGATCGTATCCTCCTGCCTGAGCCATCCATGATTTCCCTCTTATCAGTCGCTGACCCTTAACTGCGTCCAGCGCCTCATGCAGTGGGTGGTCTGTGTCTGAAGCTACTCTGAGGTATGCCTTCGCCTGCATCACCTTGAGCCTACCAGCAACAGTCGGTAGACCAAGGATGTAACGCATGCACATTACTGGGGTGTCTCTAGTGCATCCCAGAATGACCCGCATAGCCTCGTTCTGTATGGGCTCTAACTTCACGAGCTGAGTCTCTGAGACAGTGAGCAGACCTAATCCATAATCAATTACTGAGAGGATCAAGTGTTGGTATAGTGTGAAAAGCATTCTCTGCTCTATGTCCATTGCAGCCATAGTTTTAAGTGCATTGAGTCCCTTTTGAGATCTTGTCACGACCGTCTCCACATGGTCCTTGAAGGATAGGCTCCTGTCAAATGTGATACCCAGATACTTCAGTTTGTTCTCTCTGCTGACATTTCTACCATCTATCGCGAGGCTTGGGACATTAGCTCTTACAATCCTGTTGTCCAGAGAGCACCACAAAACAGCCGCCTTTTCCGGGTCGATGACAGCACTCATGTCTGTGCACCAGTCAATCACTTCATCTACTGTCGCCTGTAACTCCTGGGCTGTTTGCTCCCTATCTCTCCCCTGCCTATATGCAAGAATATCATCTGCAAATGTTAGTATTCTTCCAATCCCTGGTGCTTCTAGGTTTGCAATCTTGCTCGTATACACATTAAAGAGCACCGGTGAGACTGCAGATCCCTGTGGCAGTCCCGGGGTTAACATATATGGCTCTGAGGTCCATGCGCCCAGACGGAGAGCAACCCGACGAGAGTGCAGGGCGGCTGCTATCCAGTTCACCAACCAGGAATTGACCCCCTTCTCCATCAGTGCGGTCATCAAAATATCATATCGAACTCTATTGTACGCATCCTCGAGATCAAGCGCTACCGCCATCGTTTCCTGTCTACTCTGGAACCCCTCATAAACATCAAAGGCAAAAGTGGCTGCATTAGACCAGGTATCTTTTCCTGGCCTGTAGCTCCCCAGGCCTCTTGGAAGAAGCTTCCCCCTTTCCAAAAAATCCTGCAGCTTAACAGCGACTATCTTCTCTAAAACCTTCCCAAATGTATTTTGAAGGGTGATGATCCTAAAGCCGCTAAGCTTTGACTGATCCTTGAATGGTTTTGGGAGAGGGATGAGATAGCTGTGCACCCAATCCTGCGGTACTGATGCTGTAGAATCATCAGAATGTGAAATAGAACTGAATGAAAATGGATACCCAAACCAAGAAAAATGGTTCGACAGACGGTATCGAAAAGGCCTAGTCGGAACCGGCCACGACACACGGAATCAATCAAGACCGAGAAGATTCGAAGACAACCCAAGACGGGGAAGGAGGTGGAAAACCAGGAGAGGACGACAACTGGTAGAACTCCCAGAAAGAAACAGCACCATATGACGGGGTGGGTTCCCAATTACTCCAGGCCTCAACAAGTGCGCGACTCTGCCAAGACATGAAAAGAAGAAAGGAATTAACACAATCATCACATCAGAAGCTCCCCCGATGGTGTTTCTACCTTGTCGTGGTGGGGGAGCTTGAGTTTCTCAATGACCCTGAGAGCTATGCCGGCGGTAGCGTAGCTACCAGCAGGGCCTCCCAAGCCGGACAGGTCAAAGGGTAGAGAACAGACAAAGAGAAACACCCTGGTCCTCCAGGTTGGGGGTTGAAGCGTGGGGTTAACATCCCCACCTTTGTAAAAACCTTTCTTTGTTACGAAACAAATACATGAGCCTCGATATCGGACTGACTTATCTGGACAACGACCTTGGAACGTTAAAGGACTTTTGAGATTTGGAACATGGAATGTACGGACACTATATCGAGCTGGAGCGGCCGAAGAACTAACCCGGGAGCTGGTTGAATATCAAATGGATATAACAGCAATTCAAGAAATAAGGTGGCCAAGAGAGGGTACTTTAGAGCAAAATGGAATGATTATAATATATGGAGGAAACACCCAAAATAAACATGAATTAGGAACAGGATTTGTCATCAAAAAAGAGTTATGGGGGAACGTTTTAAACTTTAAAGCTTTTAATGACAGGATTAGTAAATTACGAATAAAAGGTAAATGGAAAAATATAACGATGATTAATGTACATGCACCTACTGAAGAGAAAGAAGATGATATTAAAGAAGACTTTTATAATGATCTGGAAGATGTCATAGAAGAAACCCCCAAACAGGACATCCTGATTGTGCTGGGAGACTTCAATGCAAAAATAGGTAGAGAGCAAACTAATAAAAAAGTGGCCGGTATGGAAAGCCTACATACAACTTCAAATGATAATGGATGGAGAGTCATCAAACTGGCAGAAGCCAAAGGACTGCAGATTAGCAGTACCAGACTACAAAGAAAGGATATACACAAACAAACTTGGAAATCATGTGACAAGAGAACCTATAATCAAATAGATCACATTTTAATTAACAACAGAAATGCATCAAACATACAGCAAGTCAGAAGTTATAGAGGAGCTGAGTGCCACAGTGACCACTTCCTCGTTGGAGCAAAATTTAAAATAAAACTTAAGAGAGCTTTCTATACTAAATTACAAAGATTACACCCAACATATAACAGAGAAAAACTACAAGACATTACAGTCAAAGAGAAATTTACAGATGAAATAAAATGTAAACTTGAAACTCTGCAAAACCCTTCGGAGGAAAGCGTTGACCAAACTTGGTTGAACATCAAGAATACAATTCAATCTACCGCAGAAGAATGTCTCGGTGTGTTAACCACGCATAGAAAGAACAGATGGTTCAATCAAAAATGTGAAGAAGCAGTCATTAGGAAGAAGAATGCCAGACATGTATGGTTAAATGACATCAATAACATCCAAAAGGAAGAGCATTATAGAAATGAATGTAAAGAGGCTACAAAAATAGTCAGACAGCAGAAGCGAGAATATATGAGTAATATAATCAAAGATATGGAAACTAATCACCAGAAAAATGAATCCAGAAAATTTTTTAAAGAACTGAAGTCAATAAAACGAGGGCACCAACAAAACACATATGGCTTAAAAGACAAAAATGGTAATATGATAAATATCAATGAGGAAATGTGCAACACATGGAAAGAATATTTTATTGAATTACTAAATTGTGAAGCTCCAAGTAACATTTTCCCACAGGAAGAGGTTCTAACATGCGAACCACAAATTGAAGAACCTACATTTGAAGAAATCCTATATGTAATCACACGACTTAAAAACAATAAGGCAACTGGGACTGATGGAATTGCTGCTGAATTTATAAAGGCAGGTGGCCATGCATTACATCTAAAGCTATACGAACTAATAATAAAAATCTGGAGGACAGAAGAATTACCCCATGACTGGAAAGAGTCATTATTGATACCTATCTTTAAGAAAGGAGACAAGTTCCAATGTGGAAATTATAGAGGAATATCACTACTGTCCACAAGCTATAAGATACTATCCGCAGTATTACTAAATAGACTAAAACCATATTCAGAAGACATATTAGGTGACTACCAGGCGGGTTTTAGACAAAACAGATCAACAATAGATCAGATATTTATCTTACGACAAATAGCCGAGAAACATTGGGAATATAAAAGAGATCTCCATAACATTTTTGTGGATTTTAAAAAGGCTTATGATAGTGTCCATAGGAATAGTCTATGGAATGCTATGCAGGAATTTGGAATACCAAGGAAGTTAATCAACATGACTAGACTATGCATGGAAGATACTTATAATATAGTAACATATAAAGGCAGGAAATCAGACCCCTTCCAAATAACATCTGGCTTGAAACAGGGTGATGCACTATCGCCGCTACTCTTCAATCTGGCTCTAGAGAAAGTTGTAAGGAAGGTAAAGGAGGAATGTGATATTGGAGGAACATCCAAGCTGCTTGGTTATGCAGATGATATAGATATTATAGGGCAAAGTGAACAAAAGACATTGGAAATATTGACTCACTTAAAGGAAAAAGCCCAACAGATGGGGCTGGTTATCAACCAAGATAAGACAGAATATATGGTAATTTCAAGAGACGGAATGGCTAAAAACTCTGGCCACATACAAATAGATAATATGACCATTAAAAGAACGGAAACATACAAATACCTGGGTACAATCTTCAACTGCTCCAACATCATAAGGGAAGAAATACAAACTAGAATCAACTCTGGAAATAAGATATACTATGCACTACAACATCTACTAAAATCAAAGGCGCTATCTCGTAACACCAAAATCACAATATACAAAACACTGATCAGACCAGTTGTGCTGTATGGCTCTGAAACCTGGAGTACAACGAAAGGAGCCGAAGCCTTGTTACAAACCTTTGAGAACAAAAATTTAAGACGCATCTTTGGACCCATTAGGGATACACAAAGAGGAGAGTGGAAAAGAAGAAGTAACAAAGACATTTATGATCTGTTTAAGTCCCCGCTAATCACTGGTATCATGAAGGCTAATAGACTACAATGGCTGGGGCATATAGAAAGAATGGAAGATAATAGGGAAACAAAACTCGCTTACACTCAGGAAATAAATGACCGTAGACCCCGAGGTAGACCAAGAAGACAGTGGAGAGATAATACATGTACAGACCTACAAGCACTTGGAATCAACGACTGGCAAGAGAAGGTCCACCAGAGAGACGAATGGAGACGGATTGTATTTGCAGCAAAGAACCTCAATGGCTCGGAAAGCTGAAGAAGAAGAAGATCACATCAGAAGCCGGGAATCTGACAACAAGCAGCCCAAAGTACGAAAGACAATCTACAAGTCACACCATAACTCCCCAATTACAGCCAAGCCAAAAAATCGAAGGCTGAACGGGGGTATTCGTACCATGGAATGGATTGGATTGGTATACACATTTTTACTCTTATGTCAATTTGTCAGAGTTCGTTGTTTGGCATCTTTTCTTGGCCACAAGTTCGTTTATGTTGGGAGTAATGTTCTGTGTCATTGAGATTCTCATGATGGACTGCAAGTATTTATCAGTGAGACGACTCCAGTGTGATGTTTTGTTAATCTTCATCACAGAAAACAGCTGCTCACACAGATATGTGCTATCAAACATGCTCAAGACATGCATGTAGACAAAGCCGGGGCATCTCTTCAGGAATGAAACGAGTGAACTGTGCAGGCCCCATAGTGTCGTACTTTGCCTTTAGTGTCCCACTACACTGCAGCTCTATTAACAGTGAGACAGGTTGCATTGGTGCATTTGTGTCTCTCATAAGCGTAGCTTCACTTGAAATGCCTTCACTGCATCATGCTTATCTGTGATAAAATGATCCCGCCCCTGGAGCTGCGGGTTCAAGTCGTTGAGATGAGTGGTTATATCAGACAGAAACGGCATCTCACATTTCCACTTATCTCGAAGAAACTGGAAACTTTTCCTTTACTGTCCACGAATTGACATACTTTTTCGATCAGCTGGAAAAATCTACTGAGAACTTTTCCCCGACTTAGCCACCGCAATTCTATATGATAAGGCATGTCGCCGAACGCCGACTCTATTTCCTGCACACACAAAAAAGACTGAAATTGGCGGTGATTTAAACATTAGGCTCTGATAAAGTTGACGGTTTGTGTTACAGTACTCATTACATATTCCATGTTGAGGACTTTACCATACAGCGATCCTTGGTGTATTGTGCAGTGATATGCTATCAATTCACCAGTATAGTTCTCCTGCATCTTTAACTGCATCCTTCCAACTAGTCCACTTTTTTGCCACACATCGCCGGTGCCCCATCTGTTGTCAGTCCAACGAGTTTTTCCGAAGGCAAGTTCATGTTGGTTAAACTTTGACATACGTTGTCAAAAATGTCTTTTCCTGTCGTTGTCCCATGCATGGATTTAATGTCCAATATTTCTTCTGTAACATTCAAACGAAGATGGCGCCCTGTGCAGTGTCAATCGTGTCATTACTTTCATCGACAGCAAGGAAGAATGCAACACAGTCTTTGCCTTTTTCGATCAGCTGTGTTTTCGCATCAGTGGCCATCTCACAAAGCCGATCAACAACCGTATTTCTGCTATGGCTTACCTTTGCAAATATCTGCTTTTTGTCTGAACACAAGACGCCACACACTTTCATCATGCAGCGCTTCAGAAACTCCTTCTGTAAATGGTCAGCCTGATTTTGCGATCTCCTCCGCCATAATAAAACTTGCTTTCACAGTAGCTTCAGTTTGTGATTTTGCTTTGGTGAAAAACATCTGCTGTGATAATAGATGCCTCTTCAATTCTTTTACCTTCTGTAGCTTCTGCTCTGCATTCAGTCGGTTTAACTTGTCTTGATGTTTAGTCTCGTAGTGCCGTCTAGATTATATTCTGTGACCGCAGCCACATTATCTCCACAAATTAGACACACAGATTTACCGCCAATATCAGTAAACATATATTTAGCCTCGCAGCGGCTTTTAAAGGCTCTGTTTTCAGAATGAACTTTTCTCTTGGTCATTTAAAGGCTAGCTTTGATTTAAAAGAAAAGATTGTGCATCTACCGAAAGACGCTTGACTGATATCAGGTTAGCTGTAGCGGGAAAAGGTGATATAATACCCGGGCACTACGCCACTTTCATTTCTTATGCGCCAATCCAAAACGAGCAACTGAACGTTGCTAGTCACTATAACGATGAAACATCCACTCACTACACAAGTTTTATTTTCGCTTATTCTGATTAAAGAGAGAACGCGAGCAGATACCCTATTATTTGGCAAAGCTGCTAATTAGGGAATGTGATTTGCACTTTATATCGTGGCCATTAAAAAATATTTTTGCCTAAAATTCTCTCTCGGGCCAAATATATTTGTAAGTCGGGTGAGACCTCTCGGGCCTGATATGATTGTACGCCGGGCTTGATGTGGCCCGCGGGCCTTGAGTTTGACACATGTGGTATAGATGGATGAATAGTGAATTATAATTGCATATGTAAATTAATAGTGAATTATAATAACATATGTGGGTGGAATTGAAGGATAAACAATGGATCACAGTAACACATGTGGATGGAATGAATAGACGAATGATTGATGTATTGTAGTAACTTATGTGAATGGAATAAAAGGATGAATAGTGAATTATAGTAACATGTGTGAACAGAATAGACGAATTTTGGTGATTGTAGTAACACATGCGAATGGATATAATTATGAATAGTGAATGGGAAAGACATTAGACTTATAAAAAACATATATTGGAAACAACAAGCTGCAATAAGGATTGATAATGAAGTGGGACAGTATCAACCAATTAAGAGAGGTGTTAGGCAGGGATGTGTGATGTCTCCAGATCTTTTTTCACTATACAGTGAAAATATTTTCAGAAATGTAGAGGATATAAATGGAATAAGCATTGGAGGACGAAACATCAATAACATTAGATATGCAGATGATACAGTATTAATTGCAGACAATGCGCAGGACCTGCAACAATTAGTACATGCGGTTGTTGTACATAGTGAGCAACTGGGGTTAGAATTAAATTGTAAAAAGACTCAGGTTATGGTCGTCACTAGGAAGGAAGAAGTGCCACAATGTAATATACAAGTAAATGGAAATATTCTTCAATAAGTGAATCGGTACAATTATCTAGGAACAGTCATAACATCTGATGGGAGATGCCTTGAAGAGATTAGAACAAGAATCGCCATGGCGAAAGTAGCCTTTAGCAAGATGAAAAACATTCTGACCAATAAAAAGATGTCAATTGAAACGAGAAAAAGAGTGTTGAGGGGATACACAGAGCCTGTTCTTTTGTATGGATGTGAAACTTGGACAATGAGCAGTCAAGCTGAAAAGCATCTGATGGCTGCAGAAATGTGGTTTCTGAGGAAAATGCAAAGAATACCATGGACAGATAGAAAAACCAATGACCCAGTACTACAGGAGACAAATGAACATCGTAAACTGATTAGAGAAATTAGACGTAGACAGTCAAAATTGTTTGGACATGTTATGAGAAGAAATGGATTGGAGAACTTAGTGACAACTGGCAAGATCGAGGGGAATAGACCAAGAGGAAGACCGATAGGAAAATACCTGGATGGCTTGGCCACATGGCATGGACGAGACAGGAACACCGAGCTGATCCACGACACTGGTGATCGAGTGAAATGGCGAGTCATGACCGCCCACGCTTTCCGGCATGGCACATGATTGATTGATTTCTGAACGACCGGCTCCCATACCAGCACAACGCGACACGGTCTGCTGCACAAATCGGTCGCAGCAGAGCTTCGAACGTCTGGTACCCGGTTCACGAACCGCTTCGCAAGCCTTTAGCCATGGAGCCGGCCTGACTTATGTTAGCTCATATGAATGGACTAAAAGGTTGAATTGGGAATTATAAATTCAGCGATGCACCAAATAGAAGTTTGTTTGCATTCCCGTGTTCTACAACGACAAGGAACATTTACATAGGGATAGTTTTTTTTCTTTCTGGGGAACATGTAGTGAATACCATGGACGAACAGAAAAACGAATGAGGTAGTCATCTAAGAAGTAGATGAGTTAAAGTAAAAGTAAGAAAAGTAAATAATTTAGAATGGAAACAAATAGGTATTTTAAATTCCTGCGAGAAAAAACGAACTAAACATTAACAAACGTTGCACATACCTTACAAGGAGATCCACGTGTCGCGAAATACAGGTGAAAAATCCGAAATCAGAAGCACTCAATAAATATAAAAAAATGAATAATAAAATAAGATAAAATACACACGAACGTATACAATACGACACACAGACGTTTCGATTCTAAGAATCTTTGTCAATGACAACACAGATAGCTGACGACAAAAACACAAACACACGACCTATCACTTATAGTGCACAACCTGATAATTCCACGTGGGGCAGAAAATGCAAGGAAAACAGAAATACATACTTAATGATCTGGCTGCGTGAAATATTCGGTACAAGGTCACAGATTTAGTCCGAGACTCTCGTGGTCATGTAAGATGGCAACCATTATTGGCATGGGCCATGATGAAGATGGGATGTGAATGGCTTATGGTCAACGGAGAGATACTATTGAGCGATTCTTTTAGCGTTAGGTCCAGAGCGTGAATGTTGCATTTGTTATTAAAAAAATCTGATCTATTATATACAACTGTGGGAGCCACGAGAACAATTTTAAAGAATGTGCGGACAAAATAGTAATGGTATCCAAGACTGTGGGACAGGATGGCAACAGCAAATAACAATGGGTGAAATCATAAATAAATAAAAGTTGATTAAGGCAAAAGGAACACCCTAACCCAGTGTTTCCCAACGTGGGACCCACGCCCCACAGGGGGGGGGGGGGGGGGGAATTCGATTGTTTAAAAAGGGGGGGGGGGGCAATTCGAAAATTGAAAAAAGATTTATGGAATTATTTGTTACTCTTAGTGATTTTTTAAGCGAAAAACCTGAAATGAAAAATCTGCTAACGGTCGATGGTAAGGCATTTGTGAGTTATTTAGCCGATATCTTTGAAAAAACTAAATATGTTAAATAAACAACTTCAAGCAACAAACAAAACTCTTGTCGATGCAAAAACGAAATATTTGGTTTCATTACCTTTATTGAGTTATGTCAGACACATATTTACAACAAAAATTTTGAAAAGTTTCATTGGCTCTAAAAATGTGAAGTGACTGATACCGCTATATATGTTATTGTCGATCATCTGAAAATTTTATCGGCTGACTTAAAAGAAAGATTTTCTGATTTGAAACAAATTGATTTCCCAACTTGGATGATGCAGCCAATGTTAGTGGATTTGTCTGATATTTCAAATATGCAGTATCAAGAAGAACTCGCAGAAATGCAAAATGATGAATCAATTAAAACTTTATTTAATATAAAAGGAGTGATGGCATGGCTTTGTAAGGAAAGCGAAATCAAATATCCAAATGCAACCAAATGTGCAAGAGAACTATTGTTACCGTTTCCATCTTCATATTTAGCTGAATGCGGATTTAGTGCCATAAATGATTTGCTGCTAAAAAAAAAAAAAAAAAAAAAGAAATCGGCTGGATACAACAAAACGGGGAGACTTGAAACTGAAGTTAACTAAATTGGAACCTGACATAAAATCTCTTTGCAGCAAGCATCAAGCGCAAGGATCTCATTAAATTTAAATAATAAATAATTACTAATAATTAAAATAATATAGAAAAATCTTTCATTAAAATTATTTTGTACTTGAATTTCAGTTCTCCATTACATGTTTTGAAAATTTACTTACTGTTTGCTCAATAATTTCCTAGTGATTTCTTCCTAAAACCTATCATTCAAGTTTCTTTAGTGAACATTTCAAGTTTTGAATATTAAAGATTATGTATATGTGGGCGGGGGTGGGGGGGGGCATAAGAATTTTAGAAAAGCTTAGGTGGGGCATAGCACAAAAAAAGGTTGGGAAACACTGCCCTAACCTTTACAGTTCGCGACGACTGCATAGCCAGGCGGCCTGAATTCCGCAGGCTCAAGAACCCCACCTGTCCTACACCGCAAGGTACTATATGCAGTAGAAGACAGTGACAGATTAAGGAGACAACAATATATACATATAACTGACAGACATACAGTTAAGTAGGTATTCCGTTTGGTTATGCAATCGTTTACTAAGTAAAATACTTTAAATTAATTAACATTAGCTAGAAACAAAGTCTTTAAAACTGTATTAATTAAAGAACGAAAATAATATGAAGGTAGAAATAGAAAGAGCAGATTGTAACCACTAATTAGATGTGATAAGAGAGGAAGAAAACGGGTGGCAGTGACAAAAAGGTTTATCAATCAATCAATCATGTGCCATGCCGGAAAGCGTGGGCGGTCATGACTCGTCATTTCACTCGATCACCAGAGTCGTGGATCAGCTCAGAGTTCCCGTCTCGTCCATGCCATGTGGCCAAGCCATCCAGGTATTTTCCTCTCGATCTTCCTCTTGGTCTGTTCCCTTCGATCTTGCCAGTTGTCACTAAGTTCTCCAATCAATTTCTTCTCATAACATGTCTACAAAATGTTGACTGTCTACGTCTAATTTCTCTAATCAGTTTACGATTGTCATTTGTCTCCTGTAGAACTTGGTCATTGGTTTTTCTGTCTGTCCATAGTATTCTTTGCATTTTCCTCAGAAACCACATTTTTGCAGCCATCAGATGTTTTTCAGCTTGACTACTCATTGTCCAAGTTTCATATCCATATAAAAGAACAGGCTCTATGTATCCCCTCAACACTCTTTTTCTCGTTTCAGTTAACATCTTTTTATTGGTCAGAATGTTTTTCATCTTGCTAAAGGCTACTTTCGCCATGGCGATTCTTGTTCTAATCTCTTCAAGGCATCTCCCATCAGATGTTATGACTGTTCCGAGATAATTGTACCGATTCACTTGTTGAAGGATAGTCCCATTTACTTGTATATTACATTGCTGTATTTCGTTCTTCCTAGTGACTAGAGAAAAAGAGTGTTGAGGGGATACATAGAGCCTGTTCTTTTGTATGGATGTGAAACTTGGACAATGTGCAGTCAAGCTGAAAAACATCTGATGGCTGCAGAAATGTGGTTTCTGAGGAAAATGCAAAGAATACCATGGACAGATAGAAAGACCAATGACCAAGTACTACAAGAGACAAATGAAAATCGTAGATTGATTAGAGAAATTAGACGTAGACAGTCAAAATCTTTTGGACATGTTATGAGAAGAAATGGACTGGAGAACTTAGTGACAGCTGGCAAGATCGAAGGGAACAGACCAAGAGGAAGACCGAGAGGAAAATACCTGGATGGCTTGGCCACATGGCATGGACGAGACAGGAACACTGAGCTGATCCACGACTCTGGTGATCGAGTGAAATGGCGAATCATGACCGCCCACGCTTTCCGGCATGGCACATGATTGATTGATTGAGTGACTACCATAACTTGTGTATTTTTACTTTTTAATTCTAACCCCAGTTGCTCACTGTGTACAACAACCGCATCTACAAATTGTTGCAAATCCTGCGTATTGTCTGCAATCAATACTGTCTCATCTGCATATCTAATGTTATTGATGTTTCGTCCTCCAATGCTGATTCCATTTATGTCTTCTATATTTCTGAAAATATTTTCACTGTAAAGGGAAAAAAGGTTCATGGAGACTAATAAAAACGACTGAAGAAAAAGTGCTGCTAACCAAATATAACAGTACCAAACGCAGAGATAATTGCGATCGCCGTATGCAATATCTGACAGATAATGTGGCGCCTGTACATGTTGATTGATGACAAATCAAACACATGATGTCAGTAGGGTACGAGGAAATCGTATTATTAGCTTAAACTGGTTAATATGTCCTTCTTCTTCATCATCCAGTGACTTGCGGGATGGCGTGTGCGATCATACGTCTCCACAAATTGCGATCTTTGACGGCATGGGTCAATTCATGTGTTGACTATCTTCCAGGCCACGACACGAGCCTGTCAAGAATATTCTCACGCTGTCTTCCCCTATATCTCATTCCACAAATCTTTCCGGTTGTCATAACATGGTCCAATTTATTTTTGTCTTCTCATTATGTGGCCAAAAAATGGTGACTGATTCTTTCTGATGTTTGTGATAAGTTGTTTTTGCGACTTAGCCTCCCTCGAAATGTTCAGATTGCTCATCCTGGCTGTCCAGTGAATTTTCAGCATTCATCGTCCTTCATAGACGAACATTTATTGGCAATGGAGAGTGTTAACTCAACTGATAATTTCCTAACATTTAAATCTATGGACGAATGCTTCATATATTTAAAAGTAAATGTGGGACGCAGAGGTGTTTCCAAGGCACCAGGGCCAAGACCTGCTGACACGTCCACGCCGTGCCTCCTGGGCAACAAGGTCCCTTTGGGGACCTGGCTAATATCAGTAGGATCGATGATTCCTCTGAAGCCGGAGAGTATCTGCCTGCATGGCGAGGAACCACCAGTCTGCACACCAATAAGCCAGACACGGGACAACGGATGCTCACTCAAACCGCAGGTCCTGTATGACATCACATTGATGTTGGACAACAGGATGTATTCATCCGACATACAGGACTTCACGCTGGAGTTCACAGCCAGCGAACACAAGCAAGCAAGCAAGCAAAAGTAAATGTGAAGAAAATGACTCCCTTTCCACGGCTTGAGGAATGATTGGTATATTGTGCTAGCCCCACATTTGAATAAACCAGTCGGCACTCCATGGGCGATGTCGTTATTTTTTTTCTGTTTACACCCAGGAAAATTTCCTGGTACCCATTTTAGGCTATGTCGATCTTGGAGCCAGGTTCAGTGTAGAAAATAAAATCCCCGCCTTGATGCGCATTCGAACACATAACCACCGGACCGGCAGGCAAGCGTCTAACCAGCTGTGGGGATGTGAAATGGGAACATCCTCACACTGTCTCGTCCGTAGCGAACGTCGAGAGCAGGTATTGAACCCTCCAGAAGACATTGGGTGATAATGATGCTGTGCAATATTTATTAAAGAAAATATTCAGACAGGCAGAGAAAAGACCAGAACTCAACATTGCAGGGAGCTCAATAAGCAACATAAAATACACAGACAATAGTTTTGTAGAGTGAAGCAGAACTAGATCTCCAAGAACTGGTAAACCAAAAGCAAAAACTAAGTAATGAAAAAGGCTTAGGCATCAATATACATAAAAAGCAGTTGTGCCTTGGCCCTTTGGGATGATGTGTATTGTGTGGAAGAACAGATAAATAAATCATCAAGGCCATAAGAGAATGGTGCGGCAGGAAGTGACTAGATGATCCGGCAGACATTCAATACTCTGAGGAAAGGCCAGACATATATTTTGACTGCACCTGGTACTATTAGTATCGGGACTCCTCGCTGGCTATTAAAGACCAGGAGGGGGCACATATTGGAATGTGCCGAGTGCGGTGATGTCTGTTCTTGACTCAACTTAACATGTGTTTGTTTACTTTTACAAGATAATTTTCCTTCATTATAAGTTGTTAGAGTGCTGAAATATCAAACTGTGATTCTTTCTTCGTCTTGTTTTCTGAGCCTATCATATCAACGTTAAATTAATGTTCATTATTACAGGATTACGACGTGAGTTTATGTCATTTCACAAGTGCGTTTTTGCACACGTAATATTAATGTTCCATATTTCTCTGATTATTGTAAAATCACTCTGGTGTCTATCAGTATCTCCAATGGTGACCAACTATAGCTCGTAGGTGAAGTCGCTAGGAGTTAGGCCGATAATTTGATGAGCGCTGTTGGAGGAGGGTCGGGCACATGTGCTTGTCGTTTGTTAAGAGAGAGAAAGACTAGCCACCCATTCATCCGTGCATTCAGGCCTACACAATGTGAAAATGTGATGGTCTTAACACTTCACAGGCCCATAACAAGTTTCTGCTTCAGGACAACACTTCAGGTGTTTGTCCAAAGACATAGTTTTCTTTACATGTACTTTCAAAAAATGTATTACAAATGACAAGTCTATTTACGATGTTTCACAGATCAGTCATTAATGAAGATCATCTTTATTGCATTCTGGACAGGTCCATTGGTGCACCGATCTCGTCCCTAACATCGTCCAATGGATATCGGCTGACTGTATCAGATTTGTGTTGATTAACCAAGGTATTGTACCCTTGAGAACAAGTTAATGTCTGCCAGCTACCAGCTTCACTTCCATCCCCTTCACTCTGAACAAGAAAGCAGATCCCTAAGCGTCCTTAAAGTCATCTGATTGTCCTGCATCTCTTATGGCAATGGCATTGATGATCTCTGGCCCATCGATTGCCCTTCCCTCCCCGACCACTGACATGTCCTCCGAATAATCTTCTCGCTCGCTGTCTTTCACGTTTGATTGTCCCTGTACATAGATGAAAGTTAGATTGACTTTCTGTATTGCGCTCAGTGTGTTGAGCACTCATGTCGTATGTGGCCGGGTCTGGACCTTCCTGTTCAAGTTCATCGAATCGCTCAGTATGCATGAGTGTGAATACTTTTGCACGCGGTGCAAGCTCAGGACATTGGGTATAGCTATTGTTTACACCGCAAAAGCATCACTTTCTTTCTTGATATCTTGCGTCGTGTGCTTGCTAATAACTTTGCACTGCCTATACACTACACTTGCCTTCTGACAACAGAGCCACCCGTAAACACCTCTCCATCGTTTTCGTGAATTAGTGTTTTGACCTCAGTGTCTACTGCGGAGGGATCTTGCTTTCTGTGACTTCTGTCAAGAATGATGTGGTGGATAGAGATAGTAGTACTGGTGTCTGCTGGCACTAGTATCCAGTCCTATCCAAGACTGATGGCTGAGAGTCTGCAAGAGAAGCAGAAGTAGCAGCAGCGAAAAGAAACCTTAGGGACCTGTACAGTCCCCTTTTAATCAACCAAGTGGACTTATCAAACACAATAATGGGACATTTCTCATCAACATTAAATACTAAATAAACAGATAGGTTGAATACTTTGATGACATTCTGAGTAGACCAATCGCAAAAAAACCTCACAGAATTAAGCCTGTAGAAGTGAAGTTGGATATCAACTGTGAGAAAGCATCTAAACAATAATGAGAAATCTATCGACATTCAGAAGAGTGGGAAACCTGACTGTCCAGAACGTATCTCAGAAAAAGCTATTAAAATTAAAGCCAATATAAATATCTCAGCTGAATTATTACACAAATAATTTAGAGGAACTTGGAAGGCCAAAGAAACACCAGCAGGCTGGAGAGAAAGATATCCGGTGAAGCTGCACAAGAAAGGGCACATGCAAGCGTGCACAAATTATAGAGGAATGATGCTATTTGCAATTCTTGGGAAAATATTAAGCAGAATCACTCTGAAGAGATTAGGAGATCCCATTGACAAAGAAAACTTGAAAACTAAGGGATGAACAAGCAGGCTTCTGACAAAACAGATCCTGTACTGTCCAGATATCCACATTCACATACTAAAAGAGAAAAAGCACTGAACTGAACTTACCACTTTGTGTTGCATTTGTTTTGTGGACTATGATGGGGCCTTTGACAGCATTAGTATGATATCCCTTTGGACATTTATGTGACACTGTGGGATCCCACAGAAAATCATTAACTTAATAAGGGCAACATATAAAGAATAAAATGCAGAGTTCTTCATGAGGGAAAACTAGTAGATAATTTGAAATAAGAACAGTAGTGCGAAAGGGATGCCTTTTGTCACCTTTATTATTCTGACTGATAGTAGACTGAATTATGAGGACAACAATAACCACTGCCAGAAATAGAATTCAATGAACCCAGACAGAGCTGGCTGAAAATCTGGACTACACTAACCACACTGCCTTCCTGTCCCACACACAAAATTAGATGCAAACTACAGTACACACTCTTGATGGGAGGTCATAACAATGAGGTGTAAAGATTCAGAGACAAAAGACAAAAATTGATCAATAAAGTGGTGAGTCAATCACCCCTGCTAAAACCTCAATTCGTGAGATGGACTCATACCTATTCAGCTTATGCTGTACTGGTGGGATGGATGTGAATCCTCTTTTCATAAGACTGTCAGATTTCACTGTAAGCCCAAGCATTGCCATACAGGCCATCAAAGCCTTGACAAGGGCTTGCGCCTACTGGAATGGGGTTAATGTAAAGATTTCCCTCCCTATCCGGTATCAAAGTACCATCTTCATGGGAACTGTGTTGGGAAGCTATCCTTCTCCTCCCCACGTCCAGAAAATTGCGGGGCATTTAAAACCAACACTGGAACTTCACATCTGCGGAGAAGCTTATTAGTATGTAACCAGGTCATGATTCAGCAGACAATGTGTGGACCTGCTGGGACTAGGCCTAGAATGGTGTAATCATTTCCTTCATAGCTTGAGGTATTTCAATGTCAACATAACCAATGTCCAGGGATGCTGACCAGAATGATCAAATGGTTTTAGATAACATCTCTTGTTTAGTACTTCGTTTTATTTAAAGAACATGACCAAATTACTGATGGGATGCCATCACTTCTATAACACCCACGTAAGCGACCAAAACTATTATCTCTCTGCCTGGCCAACACCAGCAAGATGTATGTAGAAAGTGAAACCTAATAACTGGATTAACTTCTGAAGACACAAAAAATACCATACCACCACTAGAATTTGGACAACGGATAACTCAGATCTTCAATGACAATTTAGTTTCTTGTTTGACTTGATAACAAAATATAAAATAATGTATTGTAAAGAAGAATATTTATGTATTTGTTAATTTGTTGGTGTTATGGTTGCTGTGTAAATATATGCGTACATGTTTTTTATGATTCATTAACCTTTTTGTATATTATATGCAAATAAATGATTAATTTTACCAGTATATTATGATATTATGTTTTGCATGTTGCGTGAACAAATTTTCTGATGAGTATCCTATTAAAAGAAATCTTGTGTAGCTCAATCACTACGGAATTGTTAAACCTTCAGGATGAAATACAATATTGCAATGTTAAATTTTACACCAGTATAGTTTAACAGAGGTGCCACAGAAGCATAGTGGCAAGCGTGCTTGCCTGGTAGTCATAAATTCGAATCCCCTTAGGGTGGGATATTTTTCAGGTCGAGCCTAGCCTCAAATAGGTACCAATAAATTACATGGGAAGTAGAGGTGGCCAGTGAGATACTGACCACATTACCCATTAAGTGCCATTTAGTCCAAAGTGTAGGGCGTTACCATACACCTGATACATTTTATGGTGTGAAAAGGGGACCTTTATTTTATTTGTATAATTTAACATAAATGGTTTTCCCGACGGCAAATAAAAATGTCTGCAATGTTCCACTGCAATCATATTCTGAAGATATCAAACAACTGCAATGTTTTTCACAAGATTTTGTGTACAAATTGGATGGACTTTTCTACCTAAATTGGCAAATGAGTTAAATTCAAAAAAGAAAAAAGACAACATGAGACTTCAAATGTGCCAAAACTAGTGAATCCAAATATTTTCTTACAAGAATAGTTAATAAAAGTGATGATCATCTTTCAATTTTTCCGTATAGTGTGGTGGCAATGAATAGTTGATGTGCCAGATGGGTGGCCATGGATAATCTCATTCCATGTGACTGTACACTATCTTTGATGCTGTAAATCTGACATAAGCCTGGGTCACTGACATTGAGTTGAGTGACCGGGCAGGAGGAAGAATGGAGATGAGAGGGGGAGACAGTAAATTGACTGATCTGGCTACGAGGAAAACAATCAACCCTCAGAAATAATGGGGCGGATATGAGTGGAAATCCCCAGGGGGGGGGGGGGGGGGTGGGTCGAGGGAGAGTTGTGTGTTGTGTGAAGTCAGGCGACTGGAAGGGCAGTGAGAGAGGAGACCGACTGCGGGTCAGGTCGTTTAAGAGAGAGCTCCGTGTTGTGTTGTTCTTCTAGTTGGGAAGACAGGCCGGAACCCAGAGTGGGTTCTGTATTGAGTGTAGGCCAAACCCCAGAGTGGGTTCTATAGTTGAGCAGTGGCTCCAACCCAATGTGTGGGTTGTATTGTGTGAGCTCCAGCCGAGGATTGTAGCTGGATTACCTGTCTTGTGGATTGAGATTAGAGGCCAGCCGTGAGAAGGCATTGATGTGTGCTGGTTAAATTGTGAGGAGGATATTCATATTCTATGGATTACGTTATGTTTCTGGATGTATAAACCTGTTCCGTTTGTCCGTCTTATTTTTGTAATAAAGGATTATGTGCGCCAACGGAATCTTGTTGAATGCCTGGTGAATATGCACTGCGGGGGTGAGTTACATTGCAAGACAGATATCTCCATTGACACACCATGAACATCGTTACCTAGACAACGACCATCACACAAAACTTATCATCAATATCATGAACAGTATCATCGTGAGAACTTCGTGATATCATTATCATCAAGAGAAACGTGTGACATCTGGGCGCTCGTCACTTAGTATGGAGTATCTGAGGGCTACGTCCAATTAAGAACATTATAGAGAGTGTTGTCATTCTGAGATGTTTTTGGGCTCTTCGCTGAAAGAGAGGAGTTATTATCGGTGACTTCGTGCCATCAATTTAGACAGTACTGCGTCAAGAAATTAACAGCAACTCTTTGGTGTGTATAAGACGCCACATCCAAGAAAAACTGTCAGCGCGCGGGGAAAATGCGCGGCGGAGGTCACAGGCGAGCAGTCAGTTCACGTCAAGTCCACTACAGGTAAATTAACGGCGGTCAGCACGCATAAACAGACGAGGCGGGGACGCCAAGAATTAACGCAGGACAGACTAACCGGGAGAGTCCATTACGGTGACAGGTAAATTTGATACCAGGCAGCAGTGCGGAAATTAAAGACGAGTGTTGAATCCAGAGTGGCGAGGACAGGTGTGTGTGTGTGCTGGAGGCAAGCGCACTGTGTTGTTGCAAGTTGACTGGTCAAGATTATTCGACGCAGTAAAGAGGACGGGTGGGTACACCAGCGTCCAGGTACTTGGGAAGTACATGTTTGGATCATCATCATCAAGTGCCGTGCCGGCTGGCGTAGGCGTTCATGGCTCTCCATAGATCTCGGTCTTTGGTTTTCTGGATCAACTCTGCTGCTGATATTCCTCCATGCCACCGTCTCAATCCATCCAGCATCACTTCTCTTGGTCTACCTCTGCCTCTCTTCCCCTCGATCTTTCCAGTTGTTACGATGTTCTCCAATGCCTCTCTTCTCATCACATGACCGAGGAAAGCTGTTTGTCTCTGTCTTATTGTTGTATATAATGTTCTAGTTTCATTAGCCTGTTTCAGGCAGTCGTCGTTAGTTACTCTGGCAGTCCAAGGAATTCGCAACATTCGTCTCAGGAACCACATCTCTGTTGCTTCTAATTTCTTCTTAATTTGTTCATTTACATTCCAAGATTCACTGCCATACAGCAAAACTGGTTCTACATAGCATTTCAGCACTCTCTTTCTTACATTCAGTGACAGTGACTTATTGCATAAGATACTCTTCATTTTATGAAATGCGGCTTTTGCCTGCCCTATTCTGCTCCTAATCTCTGTTGTACATCTTCCATCTGATGTTATAAATGCCCCTAGGTATCTAAAATTATCAACTTGGTTAAGGATTTTCCCTTCTATTTCTATGTCACATTTTGGTGTCACCATTTTCTTTGATATTACCATTGTTACTGTTTTCTTGATATTCAAGTTGAGTCCTTTCCTTGCACTCTCTGTTACTACAATGTCTAATAATTGTTGTAGGTCTGTTGAATTATCCGCCACCAATACTGTGTCATCTGCATAGCGTATATTATTTATATTATAACCTCCAACTAGTATTCCTGGCATCTCTTTGATCTCTCTCATTATTACTTCGCTATACAGGGAGAAAAGATCTGGTGACAAGACACACCCTTGTCGTACTCCTAGCTTTATCTGTTCGTAACTACCCTCTTTATTTCCCATTTTAATTGCTGCTACTTGGTTCCAGTAAATATTCTTTAATATGTTTTTTCAATATTCTTTCATGTTTGGATAACAGAGAAAAATTGGCAGTCGCTAATTTGACGGACAGTTGACTGAAGGAGATAGTAACGTTACCCCTACCGCAGCCGGGTGGGGCTGTCAAGTTTGTGTGAGAACGGTTTTACGGAGGAATTTTTCACTGAGAGTGATAAAGAGAAATTAGGTTGACCTTGGACGGCAAGGCTGTTTGACAGTGGAAAGTTACTGGGAATTTCCACAGGAGATCGGGATAAACAAGGTTGTTTTGAAAGAAAGCCAGACTTGATGTTTCGTCTTTGTTCAAGCCTTTGTCATCATTATTCTGTTATGAGCAAACAGTTTTAACTTATCGTCATCGCAACCATGGTTGTACTTCTTTGCCGATAAGGATTTATATACCCAAATTTAAAGCGCTGAACATTGCCTGCCATTCTCCTTTTCTTTTTGGTGAATCTTGTCGGGTAACGAAAATCCATAACATTAATGATACAGCGAAGCGCCATCTCCGCAACGAAAGTAACAACATATCGAGAGAACACTTTGGATTATTACCACGTACAGAGAAAGTACAATAACGTTACGGATATCACTATCATCTTCAACTTTTGTCGACAGTTGGAACTTTTGATCACCACGTGAATTCAGGAACCATTCAACAAAACAACAAGTCGCTTTGAAATCCAGCGTCGTAGACATTTCCAGCCGAGGGCGAATAACTATTAAAACGAACAAAAACTTTGGTGACTGAATAAAAAGAACTTTTGGCGACGGATTAATAGGCCCATATTTGTCGGCCAACCAGTTACACATTATTATTTTTTTATTGTTTTGCTCCCATCGTCATATTTATTGTTGTCGGGTGTCACGCAATTATTTGTATGTGGTCCAGTGTTTGTCAAGAGTAGGGGATTTGTTGGGGTGTTTCTCGAGAGTCGGGATACAGCACAATAATTTAGTTGTCTTTCTGGTGCTTACGATATTTTTGTAAGAAAAACGTTAATGAGTTGACGTATCGTGCAGGGGCATTGAAATAGTCTTAACCAATATCTAGAGCCGAGTTGTCTGACGTCAGATCTGTGTATATTTTCAGTATATATTCTTTTTCTTTCTCTCTTTCTTTTCGTTATATTTACATATAATATTTGTTGTGTTCGGATATATGTTTTTATTGTGATCTTTCGTCATTTCTGCTGTCTAGTGGTCTTGGTCAATTTATATTTTTATTTTACGCGCACTGTGGATGTCTCTACACAAGCTTGTGGTTGTTACTGTGGTTTATTTCTGTGTCATCATCGTCTCCGTGTACTCAGCTTGTGAAGTCTAGCGTTGGATAGTCATCACTTAGTATTATCATCCATTTGTTTGTATATGTATTGATATGTATGTTTAACAATATTTCCAGGGACTTTATGAACTTTTGGTCATAGATATATAGATATAAGGGAGTATAGGTGATACTTCCCTACCTCACTACCTAGTGCTAATAGAGTGACTGGGTGAGTACAGAGTGATATTGTAGCACTACGGATTTACGTACACAGTGAGTGCGGGTGTACTTAGGCAAGTGACACTAAGACTAACAGCAGAGTCTGTACATTTATAGTTGGCTGATTCACAGCAACGTGTCCACAAGTACAAGATGCCTACTTTAATGGATTATATTGAAGCAGGTGAAAGAATAGGCCTGAAAGGTAAAGAGTTACAAGAGTATGCCGAAGCAAAAGAACAACAACAGATTGAAAGAGACCAGAGACAAGCCGAAAGAGAACAGAGACAGGCAGAACTCGAGGCCAATCGCCTACAGGAAGTAAAACTAGCTGAAATGGAAAACAAGCGTCTACAGGAAGAAAAGTTAGCTGAGAGAGAACAAAGACAGGCTGAAATGGAAGCCAAGCGTCTACAGGAAGAGAAAGAGACACAAGTAAAACTAGCTGAAATGGAAAACAAGCGTCTACAGGAAGAGAAAGAGACACAAGTAAAGTTAGCTGAAATAGAAAACAAGCGTCTACAGGAAGAGACACAAATGAAAGTGGAAATTGAGAAAGAGAAGATTAAGATGGAAGCGGAAATTGCTATTAAAAAGTTAGAATTTGCATCGAAGGGTCAAAGTGAGGAAAGTAGAAGACCTTCGCAGTCGTCACAGAGATTAAAACTGCCATACTTTACGGACCGAGACAACCTTGAAGTTTATCTTGACAGATATCAGGCATCAGCGAAAGTGTTAGGCATCCCCGAAGACCAGTATGCGATTAGACTAGGGGAGCTTCTTACGGGCAAGGCACTAGACACCATGTTCAATTTACCTGTAGAAGAAAGAAACAACTACACTATCTTACGTCAACGTTTGCTGACTAAGTTCCAACTAACTGAGCATGGATATAGGACAAAGTTTAGACAGTTAGTGCCAGAGACAAATCAAGATTTCACAGATTTTGTTAACACAGTAAAGAATACATTTAATAAGTGGATGGAGCTTGCAGAAATAGGGAAAGATTTTAATAAATTAGTAGATCTAATGTTAAGAGACAAGGTTGTATCTGCATGCAATTCTAATTTAGTGGCGTTCTTTGAGGAACGGAAGCCAAAGGACATAGACACAATGTCTCAGTTAGGGCAAAACTACATGACTGCACATCCTAACGTATCTATTGGGAAACTAATGAGTGAGGAAATAGTCTGTGCAGCGTACACTAAACAGGACCAGAATCCAGTCATCAGACCAAGGGCGAAAAGCGTGGATTCGGCACAGAAAGGTGAGCAGCAAGAACTTCAAGACAATGGTTTCCGAGGAAACAATGGTGGTAGAGTAGGACGGTACCCATATAGAAGAGGGAACTTCCAGAGACGTCCAAATTATGCCGGATGTTGGAATTGTGGGAGTTGGAGACACAAGGCAGCACAGTGTGATGCACAACCATCAGATGGACCAACGAACAACACTAAAAGGGAGATTACTTGTTTCAAATGTGGAAAGAATGGTCATATCAGTCATCAATGTAGGATGAGAGAAACAGAGCACTCAAATGCAGCGCAAGTAATTGAGACGCTGAACAATGAAGATTGTAGTGGGTGCAAACCTCTCTTTGAAAAAGACAGTCAGCCAGTCCTAATATGTGGTCACACAGTTAAAGCAGGATCAGCAGTGCATGAAGGAGGAAGTCTGAAGCTGCATCAGGGATTTGTCAATGATAGACCAGCGTTAACAATTAGGGATTCCGGATGTACGTCTATCGGAGTGAGAAGAAGTTTAATAGATCCCTCGGATTATACAGGGAAAAAGATTAGATGCATAACATTCAATGGCACAGTAGAGTTCTACCCAGTAGCCATAATAACTGTAAAAACACCATATATCACTGGAAGAGTGTCAGCGTGTGTTTTGGACTCACCAGTGGCTGATTTGATCATAGGAAATGTTATAGGAGTTAAAGATTGTACAGAAGAGGAAATAGTGCATTGGGACCAAAAATATAGTGTAAGTAGTAACGAGGTAGTTACCACAAGAGAACCTAAATTAGAGAGTATAGCTGAGGTAGAAGAGGCACCTGAAGTAGACACAGGAACTCAGGACAAGGATAGTACAGCTGAGCAGATGAGAATGGATCCCAAATATAGTGCTAGTGACTCCCAGAGACAAGATACTACTCTGAACAAATGTTCCCAAGGGTGTAGGAGAGTAGAACATAGGCAGTCAAAGAAAGGTAGAGGGTGCTTCGAGAGGAAGAACAATGTTCTCACTCGCAGGTTTTTAGATAGCAGAACTGCACGTGGGCAAGCAGCAGTACCTTTAGCACATAGAGACCGATATACTAGAACAGCTCAGGATAGTGCATGTGCAGGGCACATAGGCATAAGGCGTATGCAGCAGAAAGCAAGGTGCCAGGTATATGGGCCAAGATTGAATAAAAAGTTCAGACTAAACAGAGACGCAAGTGTAACGGTGCAATATGCAGATAGGAAAGTTGAGTCAGGTCAAAAGAGTTTTCGCGACATTACTGACCCAGGGCTAGGGATAGCAAACAGATGTTGTAATTGTAGAGGTACCATGAGTCATGGGTACATGAAAGGTAGACACAGCATTGACAGGTATCAGAGGTGGGTTAATGCAAGAACAGAGCCACCTGATATAGGGTCAGTACACAAATAGTATTGTGGGGTCGTAAAGTAGTAAGAGACCTGTGGGTACATAAGTATAATGCTCTTCTATGATGTATTATTATTATGATGTGATGTATTAGTTCATGCATTGATACACAAGATAGATGGTTGTATTTATGTGTGTTGAATATAGGAGTGTACTATGAGCATTTGATGTATTATGTAGTGTGGTAGCTAGAGTAAGGTGCAGCCATACTTAGGGCTACCCAGGCTATATGTCTGGGTCACATATTTAGTAAGTTTTAGTCTCCCAATGTTTGAAAACGAAGTTTTCTTTTAAGAGGGGGGTAATGACATAAGCCTGGGTCACTGACATTGAGTTGAGTGACCGGGCAGGAGGAAGAATGGAGATGAGAGGGGGAGACAGTAAATTGACTGATCTGGCTACGAGGAAAACAATCAACCCTCAGAAATAATGGGGCGGATATGAGTGGAAATCCCCAGGGGGGGGGGGGGGAATGGGTCGAGGGAGAGTTGTGTGTTGTGTGAAGTCAGGCGACTGGAAGGGCAGTGAGAGAGGAGACCGACTGCGGGTCAGGTCGTTTAAGAGAGAGCTCCGTGTTGTGTTGTTCTTCTAGTTGGGAAGACAGGCCGGAACCCAGAGTGGGTTCTGTATTGAGTGTAGGCCAAACCCCAGAGTGGGTTCTATAGTTGAGCAGTGGCTCCAACCCAATGTGTGGGTTGTATTGTGTGAGCTCCAGCCGAGGATTGTAGCTGGATTACCTGTCTTGTGGATTGAGATTAGAGGCCAGCCGTGAGAAGGCATTGATGTGTGCTGGTTAAATTGTGAGGAGGATATTCATATTCTATGGATTACGTTATGTTTCTGGATGTATAAACCTGTTCCGTTTGTCCGTCTTATTTTTGTAATAAAGGATTATGTGCGCCAACGGAATCTTGTTGAATGCCTGGTGAATATGCACTGCGGGGGTGAGTTACATTGCAAGACAGATATCTCCATTGACACACCATGAACATCGTTACCTAGACAACGACCATCACACAAAACTTATCATCAATATCATGAACAGTATCATCGTGAGAACTTCGTGATATCATTATCATCAAGAGAAACGTGTGACAAAATCCAATGTTTTCTTTAGAACACCTTCTTGCCCACGTATTATTTTTTTTTGGCACTCGCTTTGAACTCAAGCGTAGTCCATACACACTATTTATAGTAGTAATGGACTGAATTTTGCGCGTGGATTAGCTTTCCCTATTAACAGTGTACCTCGCCATCAGGCGAACCCACTTCGTCTTCAGAGGTACTTGTAATTTATACCCCCAAGTCAAGGACGACAGGTCAACATTTTAGTCCAGCTGTCCAGCATAGGGGTTAGACTGCAGACCTCAGCATCAGCACACTGGGTGTTTAAGAACACGCATTCTTACCCATTCAGCCATGTGGACCTGCTTGGGCTCGTATGAGATCTTTGGTACTGTAATGCCAGTTCTGGTTACTGATGGTGTTGTATTCTAACGAGATAGTCGAACCATTTGATCTTCGTCTTTCATTGTATGTGGCACAAATGGTTGATCCCACTGTCTGTCTGATACTATTAATTTTAACTTGGTTTTGGATAATTAAATTTATAGCTCTTCTCAGGCATCTCATCCCGCAGGTGTTGATTTTTCATATGTGTTATTTGGATAATGTCCAAGTTTGATATTGGCAGCATGGGGGTTGATATAAATATGCTAGTTATTATTTGTTGTTTGGCGGCAGGATGCCTTAGTATTGATGTCAACGGATATATAAGTGCACTTTCTTTTTTGAAATCTGATGTCATTTTCTCGGTCTTCAATTTCCTCCATTATTCTTGAGCAATACTACTTGAACAAATAAATTCCCCACTGTTTGTTTACTGGACCAGTAATATGTTCATTCTTAGTTGAATAAGCGTGCAACTGTCAACTGTCATTTACTGCCTATATAGTACCTTGCGATGTTATGGCAGGGGGGTCTTGAGCCTGAGGAATTAAGGCCCTTTGGCTAGTGCAGTCACCATGAACTGTGCAGGTTAGAATGTTCTTTTTGTCCCTGACAGAAAAAAACTCCACACCTTACTGAGGATTCGAACCCGGGTCTCCCAAAGGAAAACCCAGCATTCTAGCCACTCTGTCAGCCGCTCCAGAAAGCATGCAACTGATACTTTATTATAAAAGCATTCAAAACAGTTAGGTCAGCAACACAGACGTTTTTGCAAAATGGACATGTTAAAAATAAACTTTCACAACAGACAACAAGACAAAATAATAGTGCCTAACACAAAATAATCACCAACTAAAAAACTTACATTAAAAGCGTCACACAAACTTCAACACACGTTTAGAATATTTATTGATTACATTTGCAAATTTTAATAGTTAAAATTTTCTATAAACAAGACAGTGCTCATAGTCTTTCAGATATTGATTTAATGGTGTAATTTTATATTCAAACATTCAGTAATACAATATTATGTTGATGCTAACATAAACATAATGAAAGCAGCAACATTTGGCTATAATTTCTATACATGATTTAATACTGAATATAATGTTAATTACAATAATGGAGATTATAAATTACATAAATGTAAGAAAATAACAAATAATAAATTACACTAACCTAATCCTCCTTCTTTTTGTAAACAAAATTAATAACTGATATGAGAATTTACTATTTATTATATAAAATAAACACACATTAAGAAAAATAAATGCTTCTGTGTTATTTTAATTATCAATAAAATATTCTCCCCTCAAATCTGTGTAGAGTTTAGAAAATCCGCTTGAAGATGCTGTGGTTTTTCATTTTATGTGATTCTCAAAAGGCACCTAAGGCCTTTAGTTAGCATGTGAAACATATAATAATACAATGAGATATGTCTTATTTTTCTCCAAAACCCAGCGGTGACTCTCCTGTTTACACAGGTTTTCCTTTGTGCAACAAAGATTATCTAAACTGATATATTATAAATCATTATCTTTGGTTATAGAGAAACTAGTTAACATAAGCTGATTAAACAGTGAAGTGATCAGTGTGATATTGGAAACATGCTGCCATCACTGCTACAGCTAATGGGCAACTTTGAGTTTGAGCAACCAGGTTATCTACATGTGACTGTGGATTATTATTATTAACTATTAGAATGTCCAAAAGAATGGAGCATGTCACAAAGTATCTAAATGTGACTGTGAATTATTATTATTAACTATTAGAATGTCCAAAAGAATGGCGCATGTCACAAAGTATCAAGCAGAAGTAGTGGAGCATACCCACAAATCGAGACTCTTTTAGGCAATAGAAGTTTCTAGTAACAAACTACACTAACATTACAAATGAGAAAACCTGTACATATTTTGCAAAGATATAATTGATTTATAGATGTAATAATGAATCACAGAAAAGAAAGTCAGTATCACAAAAGAATGGACAGGCTAATGAAATGGTAAATAAATATGAAATAATAAAAGTTAAAAAAACATTATCTCTCACGCGCAGAGTGTTATTGCTCTTTGTCCACTACATGTATCTCTAAGAGAAGTGTATATGATTCTAGATGTACCAATCTCTCCCCTATCCTCTCATCGCTCTCAACAGGCTCACAGTGAATCTCTAGATAGAATTTCATTGGCATTTTCACCTGCTTCGTAAAATGAAGTGAACTAACACCTTTCTTCCTGTGCATGGAGAAATATCCTTCTTGATTACCCGCCTTAATCTTGTAGCGGACATTGTTGCGCAGAGCAGTAAGAGCAGGAATAAACTTGACAAGTTTGGTTCGAGGCTTTGTCTGATTTGTTTGTACGTACATGACAACAACATCTGAACTATTCCATCCATCTATGTTGTGTTTCAGAGAGGAGTTTGTTACTTGCTCCAAGGTTAACTGTAATAGGAATTACATTTTGTTATTAATAAATCTCGTTTAGCTGAAGAAATGTTCATGCAATAAAATTTTAATTTTTAATGTTATCAGAAGAGCAAATTATAATATAAATCAATAAATATGAATGTTATAAAATCTAACAAGTGAAAATTGTCTAGACAAAGCTGAAAGAATTGTTGCAGAAAGAGAGACAATAACATCTGTGTTAAACAACCATAATAAAAGATAAGGATAAAAACCAAGAAGAGGAAAGAACAATATGCTAGTGGACTTGATATTAATTATTAAACATTGCTGCAGCATCTAGAGCTATGGAAAGATTGAATATATTGTGTCTATAGTAATGAACGATGAGGTTTTGTAGACTGGAGAAGCTAGTGAAAAGGTCAAATAATTGTTAAAAACAATTTCTCTGCAGCTACTGATAATTACATTGTTTTTATTGTTTGTATTAGTAAGAGTAATTCCATAGCAGAAACTTCCACAGGGCTATGAAATATTTGGCTTTCACATACACTTCATCTTCTTCTTCTTCTGAAGCAGGTGCCATTGTCCTGTATGTTATGCATATATAAGACAGTGATAAACAATCTGAGGACATGAAGAATGGACAGAAATACAAACAATTATGAACATTCAGAATTAAGACATTTTCTTTGAAATAACAACTGAATGTACACAAAAAGCACACTAAAAGGGTACAATCACCTGAAATCATGGCAACAATCTTTCCCTAAACATGTTCTAATGTAAAAGACGTAACATCTTCATTAGAAATTATAGAGAAACATGACTACTAAATTATGAAGACTGAACGTCTAATGTTTTTATGTTAGAAATAAATATGTGAAAAAACTATCGAATATAGTGATCAGCAGAATATTATGTTTGTAGATCAGGAAAAGGCTTTCAACAGAGTAGACAGATACATATTATGGACCATCCTTGATACAAGCGCAATTGCTAGAAAACATCATAGCCATGTATCACTCGAGCTGAAGTGCAGTAAGAATGCAAGAAGGTATATCAGATATTAGTTAGTTAGTTAGTTAGTCACGGTTCCAACTTCACAGCAATGGGTCATCCCCATTATGCTCCGTTCCTGTGCCAGTGAATATCACATAAAACGCTCCCCACTGCCCAATGTGAAAAGTGGAAAAGACAGGAGTCTCGACAAACAACAGCCCGCACAGATACACTGTGCATAATGCCGCCGCCAGAATGTCAACACAATAGTCCCCCACGAAACATCCAGTTTATCTCTGATGGAATCGGCAGTCATTTTCCCATCTGGATGTTTCCTAGATGTTCACCCACACAGTCCATGAAAATACAGTTCATCGTCGATGGCAGTGGCAGTCAACCAGAAGCCCAGCAGCCACGCATTTCTGCATAAGGCAAAAACCGGTCAACTCTGAGACATAGCCAGCTGCCATCGCTCCGAATATGCAGTCACGTTCCAAAACACCTCGGGCAGATTCAAAAGCATTTCACATGAAACTCACAGCTCACAGTGTCGCGCCACGCACTAACTCAGTAGCAAGGCGACGGAACCATAGCCTCCTTAGTCACCTCTTACAACATGCGAGGTAGGCTATAGTGTTGCTATTTTTTGCTTCCCTTATGGGCCCCAGCAACACACGGGAGGTATATCAGATATGTTCACAGTCAATACAGGAGTGAGACAGGGATGTGTGCTCTCTCCTTTGCTATTTAATATATATATGGACAGAATATCCAAAGAAGCAAGTCTTGACATAACAGATTCAGAAAATTTAGAACTCTTTACTCCAGATGAAACAACTGACCCACAGGAAATAAATGAATTTCTATTTGCAGATGATCAGTGCCTGCTTTACATCGATGAGGACTGACTACAAAATCATATTACTAATCTGAGTTCAACCTGCAGCAGATACAATATGAGTATAAACACAGCCAAATCCGAAGTAATTAAAGTTAGCAGATCGCCGGGCCCACTAAGTATACAGATAAATAGCACAACTCTGAAACAAGTTAAAGAATTCAAATATCTTGGAAGTATGATCACAGAAGATGGCAGATTGGACAGAGAAATCGAAATCAGATGTCAAAAAGCTAGTGCACTTACATATCAACTATCACCCTTACTGAAACATCCAAATATACCCATGTCCGCAAAACGACAGATAATAAACAGCATATTCACACCAACCCTATGCTACCAATCTCAAACTTGGACTTTATCCAAATCACACTTTCGCAAAATCAACACCTGCGAGATGAGATGCCTGAGGAGAGCTGCCAACTTAACAATCTGAGACCGAGTAAGAAATGCTGTTATCAGACAGACAGTGGGATCAACACCTTGTGCCACATTTATTGAAAGACAGAAGATCAAGTGGATTGGCCATGTCGTTAGAATGAAACACCAACAACTACCATCACTGGCCTTACATCAAAGATCATCTGCGATGAGACCAAGAGGACGACCAAGAAGAAAATGGATTGACGACATCAAAGACATTGTACAATCACGTGGAATGACACTATCCAGGGCCGCCCACCAGGTGCTGGAGCGAAAATTATTCCTCCCCACAACGCTTGAAGGCAGAAGTGGAAGATGATGATGATGATGATGTGTAAATATTTAAAATTATCTTCTACACCGTCTTCAGGGTCCAGGTAATGAGCAGACATTAGCACTAAATTCATGAAAATGGTGTTGCTTATATTATAATTTGTTGCCTGGCTGTTTTTCCCTATAAATTATTCCGAGACTTTTCCCTACATAAAGCTCCCTATTCCACTTATTCTATTGATATGAGCCATACATTTCTCGTGTCTTTTCCAAAAGGTTTTTATTTTTTGAGTGACCTTGTAACACTTGCAGCACTTAGTCCCTCAGCATTTCTACTTTTCTCTGTACATGATATTCTCAACACTCTTTTGAAAACCACATCTCCAATGCCTCCAGATTCTTGACTATTTCATTACTCATTGTTCACATTCACACAAGTCACAAATAAGCAATAAGCATTAGATTATTTAAGCAACAACACCCTAAAATTACCTTTTTGTGCTTGAGTTTGTAAGGAACACTTCTTTTCCTGCGCATGCCCTCCCCAACAGTGATTCCAGCAACTATTCCAGCAGAACCAGCAAAGTGCTCGACTAACTCATCCAAGCTGTCCGCTTCACGTGTTCTGCTGTTAACAAAATAGACATTCTTCATCTTTACTTGCTTTTTTAGAACATTAAAAAAAAAAAATTGCAGATAGAGTGATGGGCAATGATCTCAGAAAATGTAGATGTAAGAAGTGGCTGAAAGTAACATGTGTATTATAGTAGGAGATTAGTCTAGCAGTTAGTACCTTGCACTGACATTGGCATGAGCATGGTGGGACAAGAGTTTGATGCCAGCTCTCATCATCTGCTATGAGAGGGAAAGACTGGCCACCTATTCCTCCATGCACTCAGGCTTACAAAATGTGATGATTGTAACTCTTCACATACCTACAACTGCTTCCTGCTATGGGACTTTTGTTTTAAGTATATAATGTGTACATCTGGAGGTTACAGAAAATTACAGCCTGCATTGTTAACTAGCATATTTCCTAGCATTCAAACATATGACTAAACGGCATGTCTAACTCCATTATAAATTTTGAATCAAAACCAGAAATGGTTAAAATAAATGTGCAGAACAAGCCTAAATGTTACTTGCCTTTTTTTTAAAAAATTTAGTATTATTTCAACAGTATAGAAGGGATAAAGTAAGGTTGGAATTATCTTTTGATGCGACTGAGAGTGAGAGAGAGAGAGAGAGAGAGAGAGAGAGAGAGAGAGAGAGAGAGAGAGAGAGAGAGAGAGAGAGAGAGAGAGAGAGAAAGAGAGAGAGAGAGAGAGGGAGGGAGAGAGAGAGGGGGAGGGAGGGGGAGAGAGAGAGAGAGAGATTTTAGCCATTTAAAGTGACACATTGCACATTAACAGTTAAAATGGACACAGGATCATACTTTTGAAGTGTTATACTGACATTCTAAAAGATCTTAACATCTAAGAAAACTCACCAATAAACGTCATCAGAAACGTTTCAGAAACCGAAATAATGTGGCCATATAAAAAAAAATACATAGGAAACAACAAGCTGCCATAAGGATTGATAATGAAGTGGGACAATATTAGCCTATTAAGAGAGGTGTTAGGCAGGAATGTGTAATGTCTCCAGATCTTTTTTCCTTATACAGCGAAAATATTTTCAGAAAGGTAGAAGATATAAATGGAATCAGCATTGGAGGACGAAACATCAATAACATTAAATATGCAGATACAATATTGATTGCAGACAATGCGCAGGATCTGCAACAATTAGAAGATGCGGTTGTTGTACACAGCGAGCAACTGGGGTTAGAATTAAATTGTAAAAAGACACAGGTTATGGTAGTCACTAGGAAGAATGAAATACCACAATGTAATATACAAGTAAATGGGACTATTCTTCAACAAGTGAATCGGTACAATTATCTTGGAACAGTCATAACATCTGATGGGAGATGCCTTGAAGTGATTAGAACAAGAATCGCCATGGCGAAAGTAGCCTTTAGCAAGATGAAAAAAATTCTGACCAATTAAAAGATGTCAATTGAAATGAGAAAAAGACTGTTGAGGGGATACATAGAGCCTGTTCTTTTGTATGGATGTGAAACTTGGACAACGAGCAGTCAAGCTGAAAAAAATCTGATGGCTGCAGAAATGTGGTTTCTGAGGAAAATGCAAAGAATACCATGGACAGACAGAAAAACCAATGACCAAGTACTACAGGAGACAAATGACAATCGTAAATTGATTAGAGAAATTAGACGTAGACAGTCAAAAATTTTTGGACATGTTATGAGAAGAAATGGATTGGAGAACTTAGTGACAACTGGCAAGATCGAAGGGAACAGATGAAGAGGAAGACCGAGAGGAAAATACATGGATGGCTTGACCACATGGCATGGACGAGATAGGAACACTGAGCTGATCCACGACTCTGGTGATCGAGCGAAATGGCGAGTCATGACCGCCCACGCTTTCTGGCATGGCACATGATTGACTGATTGATAAAAAAAAAAAACCACAGTGGTTTGGAAAGAACATTAATTGAAGGCAAGGTTCCAGCCTGGTATTCTGAAATGAGTAGAAAATAATTTTTTTTCATTTTCAATTTATCTTCATTGTTCTCATTTTTTTCATCTTTTAATTCTTCTCATCTTGTTCTTATGCCGTAATGTAGTCACTCAAGGGTCTTCTCCATGATTATATGTTGTGTTTTGTGTATGTATTTGTTTGCTGATGAAGGCTAGTCGCCGCAATGTCCTGTATGCTTCATTATTCTTTTCTGTGAAGCTGCATTACTTTGTGTTATTTTATATTGTTTACATTTCCACAGCTTGATCGCAGTTCCACCAAATTGTATTCATAATTTTCATGGGTTCAGATTGAAGAGACAGGGGTCAACCATCCTGAAGATGGACACAGGACATTGCAGACATCTTGGGCATACAAATGCATGGGGCAGGAGAGCTGGCAACGGACCAAGAATCTTTTCAGCTGTAATGAGAGCTGCATGATGATAAGATGTAGTATACAAAAATAACATTGATAACTTACCTAGATGTACTTCTGGTCCTGCGAGACAGTGGTATTTCCCCAAAGTCATGATCACAATGGTAACATCCCTCACCTGCTGGGAGGCTGGAACCTGATTTGATGCTTGTATCATGGGGGAGTTGAACACCAGGTGGATACTTTGTACTGGCTGAAGAAACTGTACTGATACAGTGTCTGGGATGTAAAAGAGTTCAAATAATGCATACTGTTAGTCAGTTTTCAACTACCATAAGACTGTAACAAAATAACATACTAATACTTCACACAATATTTCAACTACCGCAAGATTGTAACAAAATAAGTTCTTGTATTTTACACAATGGTTTAAGTTTAACTACCAAAAGACTGCAATAAAAACACAGTCAGACTTTACAAAATCTTTGAACTACCACAAAACTGTAACAAAATAACACAATAGTACTTTACAAACTCAAATTATCACAATGCTCAAACAAATTAACATGCTAGTACTTTACAAAATGGCTGAATTACCCTAAGACTGTAACAAAATAACATTCTTGTATTTTGCAAAATGGTTGAACTGCCACAAGTCTGTAATAAAATATACTTTACAAAATGCATGGCTATGAACACCTTCAAATCATGTACAAAACTATGTAAGAGGTTTTTAAAAGCCATTGTCTCAATCAGGATATGAACACATGATTACCAGGATGACAGCTGAGCATGCTAGTCACTGTGCTATCATAGCTCCAACAACAATATATTATTATTATACAATAACCTGAATATGTGAAATAAATTTCATATGTTTGTTAAAAATACCTGGGTATAATCTTCAACTGCTCCAACATCATAAGGGAAGAAATACAAACTAGAATCAATTCTGGAAATAAGATATACTATGCACTACAACATCTACTAAAATCAAAGGCGCTATCTCGTTACACCAAGATCACAATATACAAAACACTGATCAGACCAGTTGTGCTGTATGGCTCTGAAACCTGGAGTACAACAAAAGGAGACGAAGCCTTGCTACAACCCTTTGAGAACAAAGTTTTAAGACGCATCTTTGGACCCATTAAGGATACACAAAGTGGAGAGTGGAAAAGAAGAAGTAACAAAGACATTTATGATCTGTTTAAGTCCCCACTAATCACTGGTATCATGAAGGCTAATAGACTACAATGGCTGGGGCATATAGAAAGAATGGAAGATAATAGGGAAACAAAACTCGCTTACACTCAGGAAATAAATGACCGTAGACCCCGAGGTAGACCAAGAAGACAGTGGAGAGATAATATATATACAGACCCACAAGCACTTGGAATCAACGACTGGCAAGAGAAGGTCAACCAGAGAGACGAATGGAGATGGATTGTATCTGCAGCAAAGAACCTCAATGGCTCGAAACGCTGAAGAAGAAGACGATGTTTGTGAAAACAAAGGCTTCACAAAATTGCCACAATCTCAGCACTTTGTTCATTCTTCTCTCCAGTTTCAATCAAAAGCCTATATGACTTGTTAAATGCTTGTAAGTTTGATACTTATCTTTAAACCACCTGCTATAAAGCTATAAGTTTTCTATACGACTATAAGTTAACCACATTTTTTTGCTTTAAAAAAAAATTGCCAGTTTGCTCCTAAACTGTAAGTTAGCTATTTAAATGTAAGTTTGCTACTTAACTATGCTACTTCACTGAGAAATGAACTTACCCTTGCCCTATCTGTTCGTAACCTGTTGGGCAGCCACACACATAGCTTCCACCTCCCTGGGTTGGTGTGCAGCCAAACAAGCATGGGTTGTCACCACACACATTTGCATCTACAGATGTGAATAATGATCAAAAGTTACCAAATAATCCTGCACACATTGTTGGAAATCATTCTCATACAATATGTAACTTATTCACCGAATATATTTATAAACTATTTTAACAAATTAAAATTACTTATACATTAAGATTTATGGACATTTAAGTAATTGTCATTGCTTGAAGCCTAAATATCTATGTTGACAGATGGTCACTTGATGTGTGCCCTACAGTAAGCCCAAGGTTTCATTCCATTTATTGCATTATTCAGAAGCTCAAGCAATTTACATTCAACGACAGCTTTCAAATTTTGCTCAGTTGGGTCTACTGATGTTAAGTATAAACATTATTAAACAAGTTATGATAGATAATAATTCAAGAATATGTTAGATACTACATTTCACAAAATGAAAAGTCTGTGACACAATACATGTTTGTTTCTGTAATCTATACTGTTGGTTATCATGTACTTTATACAACTTAGTTTAACTTATGACTTATAGGTATGACCTATAGGCAACCAGTAGACAGAAAGAGACAAGAAAATACATAAGAGGCATAGCAATTAACTTTACACGAATAATTTATAACAAACTGTAATGAGCTAGAATCAGTAATCAACCAATCATACCAAAAAAATTAAGAACTAGAACACAAGACTGTCAATTGCAGTAAGAATAAGATTTCTGAAGTGTTATATGAAACCCATATTAATAATGCATGTATGTAAAACATGAACAATATGCAGACAAGCTAAGAAACATCCAATGACAGTGGATATTTTCTGAAGAAAATGCAAATAATACCATAATGGACAGAAAAACAAATGAGACATTTCTTCAAGAAACAAATAAAAACTGTAAACTGATTAGAGAAATTAGATGTAGATAGTCAAGATTTTTTTTCGACACACTACGAGGAGAAATAAACTTGAAAACTTAGTGACAACTGGCAAAACTGATGGAAAAAAACAAAGGATAGGCAGAGAGATAATTAACTGGATGGCTTTTATGTGAATTGTCTTGGAAGGAAAGATGGTGTGGAAGGGAAGTATTTACCCCACCTCATTATGCTATGGCTTAGAATATGTTAAAACCTAACACCTTAACAGCAGTATCTGCCATGTGATTACCTTAAATGTGTTATATAAAACTGTGGCAATTAATCCCTAAAACCTTAATTAAACAAATATAAACAAGATTAATTTTGTCAGTTACATGTCAGACGGTGAGAAAACAGAAACATGACACTTACCAACACAGTTAAGGGAGTTGACGTCAAAGTCAAGTCCTGATTGGCAGCGACAGTCAAAACTGCCAGGTAAGTTGACGCAGAGAGCAATATAGCCACACATATAATCCCCTGCACACTCATTTTCATCTGAAACAGAACACTGTTGCTATAGTTCTGATTTCTGCAGGTGAATTTATAACCACTTTTTGAAGTTATTTTATACTTCATACTGTACATTTTTATGTAAAAGTTAGGCAGTGTTAAGAAAGCATTAGGTAACTAAATTAATTGGAATCATAAAGTAATCATTATAAAATAACCAAAAACTACTCTCAAAATCTCTTTATAATCAGAAGAAAAGAGGAAAGAAGTACCTGAACTTCAATATGCTGATGACATAGTATTACTGTCAACAGCATAAATAGAAATTCAGACATTAATCAAATCAGCACAAGAGCAAAGCAGATAAAAAAATTTATATCTCAATGCAACAAAAACAATGACAACTGAAATATCAAATATGTCAAAGGATCAATAGAGAGAAATTGCATGTAGTGAATAGTTTTAAACTCTAAGCTCGACTGTTGACGCTAATTGTTGAAGAGTGGCAAAAATGTAATGACAGAAATACAAAGAACAAACACTCTTTTGCAAAAACTAAATCAATTAAAACCATTTGGGATTGAAACAGATAGAACAACAAAAGTCAGAGTACCGTCAGCATGGAGATTTCCTTTGGCAACATTGTTTTTGCATATCCTTTATACAGGACATTGCTGTCAACACCAGCATTTTACTGCTGTTGTTGATGTCTTGGCAAGTTTAAGTTCAGTAGTTTGCCATTGCTTTCTGAATGACCGGCTCCCATACCAACTCGTTAAAACCAAGCGCAATGCGGTCTGCTGCCAAATCGGTCACAGCTGTGTTTCAAACACGGGTAAGCGAGCTCACGAATTGCATCTGTAAGCCTTTTGCCTAGAGATCGGTCTTTGGCAACATAGGGTTGTGAAATTATGGCAGGTAACAAATCAGCTTATATGTAAATATAAGTGTTAGAGAAGAGAATTAAAAATTCATTGGATGAAAAAGAACAAATCATAATGTATACTATGGATGCAGCCAGAAAAAAAACCTTTATATTTAAGAAGACTGGTTATTAAAACAAATAACATTGAGGAAAATTAATATTCTGGGCATGTAAAAACGTGAATTTCCAAAAAAGATAATTATGGAGGAATCTGTACTGCATACCACAGCCACAATAAGAACCATCAGAAGAAGAAAACAAAGAGCAGGAAAATACATGCCATGCGAATCAGTAAACTTGAAAAAACCTTAAAGACGAGGCAGTAAGGGAAAATTATGAGAAAGAACTAACTGAACTCTTTGTAAAATTACCTACAAAAAGAAAAACAATGGAAGAAGAATGGGAGTTGTTCAAATCAAGCATTTTAAATACTGCAAAAATAACATGTGGAACCACAAAAAAACGAAAACACGGATAAAGAAAATAACAAGTTGGTGGAATGCAGAAGTAAAGAAAGCGGTAAAAGACAAAAAAGACAAATATAAAAAGTGGTTGAAGAGCAAACAGGAATGTGATTACATAGAATATAGAATAGTGAGAAGACATGTGAGTAGAATAGTAAAAAGGGAAAAACAAAAAGACTGGGAAGAGTATGGAGAAACCCTAAATAAAAACTACAAGAAGGCAACTAGAAACTTCTACAAAAAGATAAGTGCAATGCGAACTAGAGGAGAACCCTTTGACCCAACTGAAATAATTAACAGCGAATATGGAGAACCAATAAGTGAACAAAAACAAATCCTAATAAGATGGAAGCAGTATTTCAAACAACTTCTTAACATCCCATCAGATGTCACAGGAACTCAAGAGACCTACACAGATGTCACAGAAGAACTAGAACCAGACATACTAAAAGAATAAATTATAGAAGCCATCAGATTAGCCCCATTGAACAAATCACCGGGACAGGATGAAATACCAAATGAACTAATTAAAGCAGCAAGAGAAGTAGGAACAGCTTGGCTACATAGACTATTCAACCATGTTCGGGTAGAACAACAGACAATACGAGACTGGGGAAATGCCATAATTATCCCAAGTGGAAAAACAAAGGCAGCAAAAGAGACTGCACACAATACAGAGGCATTTCATTGTTGAGTCATACTGGGAAAATATTTTGCAAAATTCTTGAATAAAGATTACGAACTACTTTAGAACCCCAGCTAAGTGAAACACAACTTGGAGTTAGGAAAAACAAAGGATGCACAGACGCCATTTTTGCTCTTAGACAACTTATAGAAAAATCAGTTGAATTCAATGAAACACTCTACTTAGCCTTTGTCGACTAAGAAAAGGCATTCAATAGAGTAGATAGAAACAAGCTGTGGGAAATTCTTAAACAATATGGAGTGAGTACACATCTAACAATCCTATGTAGAAGTTTATACAACAACAGTGAATGCATAGTGAGAGCAACTGGAGGACACTCAGAACCCTTCACCATAAGATCTGGAGTACGACAAGGTTGTATCCTGTCCCCTCTCTTGTTCATAACATATATAGACAACATATGTAAAGAAACCAGCCAAGCAGAGACAGCAAGAATACCGCATGACGAGAACACAGAAGAAGAACCATCTGCAAATTTAACCATTAGAGAACTCCTGTTTGCGGACGACCAAGCACTAATAGCAAAATCAAAAGCTGAATTACAAGACCACATGAATAGTCTAAACGAAATGTGTAGGGAACATAACATGAAAATTAGCACAAGCAAAACAGAGGTAATGACTATAACTAAAGAAGAACAAACAACAACAAGTCACCTAAACGAACATCCCTTGAAACAAGTAAAGAGTTTCAAGTACCTAGGAAGTATAATATCATCAAATGGCAGATTAGAAGACGAGATCGAAAATAGGTGCACTAAGGCAAATCAACTCATTGGACAAATGGCACCAATACAAAAAAACAAACATGTATCAATAACTACTAAGAAAGCACTTTACAACACAATCTTCCTACCAACTCTATGTTACCAATGCCAAACCTGGAAAATGACAGAAAAAGAGAAAAGAAAAATCACAACAACAGAAATGAGAAGAATACTCAACATATCAAGAAGAGATAAGATCAGAAATGAAGAAATCAGGACTAAAGTGGGGGTTAAAGCAGCACTAGATTTTATTAGAAAGCAGCAAGTCAAATGGTTTGGCCATGCAAGTAGGTTACCAGTCAACAGCATACCACAACAAGCAATGATGTACAGACCAGATTTAAATAGAGGAAGAGGCCGACCACATAAACGTTGGACGAAGGAAATAGCAGAGTCCATAAGAATATCGATATATGAAGCTCATAAGCGGACATTATCCTGCTGTTTATACTTCACCTCGACACCGCAAGGTACAAGAGGAACATGATGAGATGAGATGAGATGTACTGACAAAGCAAAGAAGAAGATCACAATGCAGATGGATTCAAGATGTGATAGCTAACTTACACATGACAGTGAAAAAGGCAGGACATCTAGCTAATGATACAGAGGAAATTCTGAAAGACCTTTTTGGGGGACAAATTTATGCACAGGATAAACCACTGGATGATGCTGATGATAAAAAAGAAAGGATGGTATACAGCTCCCTGATCCTAGAGAAGTAGATCAGATGTCTAGCCTACCCAGACAAGGGTGACAAACTTGGAGGACCTGTGTGCATGTTGTGCACATGAAAAATTTCTTGAAAGTTGGAAATTAAAGAGAGCAGATTGAATAGACCACAGCCTAGGCTTCACTTCAAAACTGAAAAAGCTACCTGTGAAGAGAGTATTTATAGCATGTGTGTTTCTGGTATATACACATTTCGATTCTTGCTAGGGCTTCACAGTTCATGATATATGATAAGTTTCTCCTTGTGGGATCTATACGAGAAGACTGGAACATTTATGGAGATATATGCAATGAAAGTGATCCTTAACAAACTAAATCTATCCTTTTTGTCTCTTTCTCCCTCACTCACCTACTTACACACAAACACACAAAACCCCCAACAAAAGTTAGTTGCATATCCTTTACAGGACGTAGCATTCAACCCCAGCATGTTGTGGCTGTTCGTGATTCCTGGGCAAGTTTACGTTCAGTAGTTTGTCATTGCTTTCTGAATGACCGGCACTCATGTAATAAAAAACCAATGCAAGGCAATCTGCTGCCAAATCGTCCACAGCTATGTTTCGAACACAGTATGCAGGATTACGAACGGCTTCCGTAACCACAATGCCACGGCGCCAACAAAAACCCAAAACAGACTATATAAAAATCACTGATTTAATGCAGATATCAATGCTATTAACATGTGCTCGAAGAAACACATGGACATAGACATTCTAATGAAATAGTGTTGTATGCTATCTGTGACCTAGTTTGAAATACAGAAATGAACAACAACATGCCCCGAAGCAGGAACCTGCTGTGGGTCTGTAATTTGACCATCACTTTTCAAATGCATTGAGGAATAGATGCCAGTCTGTCCCTCACTTGTAAGACAATAAACGAGGACGTTAAACCCATGTTGGGCCACATTCATGACATTATCAGTTCAGCTCCCTATTAACTTCGTGAAAGCGCCCGATTTTAAATACAAAGTCTGGTTTTCTTCTCTGCAGGCACAAAATATTATGTTGTTACCTGCATACCAAAATATTACCCATTACGTGCTGATTGGTCTATAAAAATATGAGACTAGCACCATTTAACCAATACGTCTCAGAGCATGACAAAGAGTTTGGTCCTATTTTACATGTACGTCAAAATTATAATGAGAAATGTAAGAGATGATATAAACAGGGAGCTATATGCCCTAAATATTGGTGGTCATGGCATACCAGAGATTCGGTGTGCTGATGATACAGTATTGCTATCAACAATGCAGAATGGTATAGACAACCTAATAGCCTCAACCCAAATGAATAGTGAAAATCACAACTTATATCTTAACATAGCAAAAACAAAGATAATGCATACAGATAAAACTACTATGGAGAAAGAAATATATGTTAATGAGGAAAACTTGGAGGTGGTGGCAAATTTTGAATATCTTGGGTCATTGATTACCAATAACGGTGACACAATTAAAGAAATTAAACAACGACTATCAATTGCTCTTCAAAGACTAAAACAACAGAATAAAGTATGGAGTGGGACAGTTAGAACTACAAAAATTAGATTTTTAAGAGCATGCATCTTTCCCATTGCAACATATGCCTGTGAGACCTGGACACTTACTAAACACACTGAACAGTGCATAAATGCCTTTGAATATAAATGTTATAGACGAGTTCTAAGAATATCTTGGGTAAAGAAGAGAACAAATGCATCCATGCTTCAAGAGCTGAATATTGAAGGAGATTGACTATTAAAGACGATAAAACAATGAAAATTGAAATATTTTGGTCACTTGAAATGTCACAAAAGTTTGGAGAAAACAATAATGGAGGGGTATATGCCTGGGAAGAGAGGAAGAGGAAGGCCAAAAAGAAGATGGGTGCAGGATGTGGCGGATGATCTCCAGATGAGTGTATCAGATGTGGGACATCTTGCTTGTGATCGAGAGATTTTCCAGAAGGTTGTTATGGGAGCAAGGTTCTGCAAAGGAAATGCTACTGAATGAATGAATGAATGAATGAATGAATGAATGAATGAATGAATGAATGAATGAATGAATGACATACTTACCTGAACATTGACCTCCAGGTCGCTGAGTGTAGCCAGGTGGGCACTCACAACGGAAACCACCCTGTGTGTTATCACACTTCCCTTCACACTTTTCATCTTTGCATTCATCAATGTCTGCCAAATAATGGAATAGAGGCATTCAAGAATGAGAAAGATAAAAGTGATCACATAAAAGGAATTATTGTAGAGGTGTACAGTGACCTAGGTCAGGGCTTTTCAAACCAGGGATTGTGACCTTCTGGAGAGGTTGAGAGTGTGGGGGGGGGATGGGAAGTGGTAGCACACAAATAATTGAGGGCATTGCAAACACATTTGGAAATTTTAATTCTTATATAGTTAATTGTTATACTAAATCTATTGATTTTTATATCAGACTAAGGCGTAAACAAATTTCATCGGATCAAAATGGGCTGAAAACAGAAAATATGTGATCAGTTTAGGAAGCTCAGACTTGGGACATGAGAAGTATTTGTGTCACACTCTACTGATAGTACCTGCAAAGGGATCTGTTTACTTTTAAAAAATCTGTTTAAAAAAACCATAACAACAAAAAACCAAACAGACCCATATATACCAATAATAGTGTTATTTTCATATTAAAAGTATGCTTCTAATAGCATAGAGCAGCATTCAATGACAGAATCATTCTGAACTGTAAATTAGAGTATATTTGTAGTTAAAATATTAAACACTCCATTTATATGCTATGTGGCATATTGGTGATAAGATGCTAGACATATTGTTAGACAAATGGACAATATGGTCAGTTTGTCTTAACCTTTCCAGAAAATGTTGCAACACCCACTTTTATCAGGATTGACTGACCATAGTTATATGGTCCATAAAAAAAAACTCCCTGCCTTAAAGGTATATGAACCCAGGAACACCAAGTCAACAGATTAGTGCCCTAACCATTGTGTCTTCTAGTCATTATGAGGTAGTGATAACACTGATGCTGTCTGCTGTTTTTGAATCAGGAATTATATATTAAAGTAGGATAAAGTGTCACTTGACTTTACTTTCCCAGAGAAATTTCTAGTGCTTATTTTATGAAGCTGATTTGGCTCCTCACAGCTGCACTGGTAAAATATCAATTCTGCCACTTCTGGGGAACGTGTAAAAAGGTTGTCCTATAGCAGATGCTGCCTTTTGAGTGTAAAGTCTTAGCCCTTCACATATTTTAGGCCAAGATATAAAGATCTGGATGGCCACATTCCTTCCAAATCACCTTTCCTTCCTAGACAATTTTGAGAAGTGTTACGTACTCATTTTTGAGACTGGGCCAACACCAGAGCCATATTGGTCGAAACATTTAATCCTGCCTCTGCTGGGAACTAAACCTGAATATGAACCAGGCAAATGAACTAACATCTATGCCACTGTGGCTCTAAGGGAAAGTGTAGAAATAAATAATTAAAATATACGTATATGGGATTTAGAGGCATTGATGTGTCAGGGTTTATATAGACCAAGATCTCTCTTTACCTTCTCGTGGGGTATCCTGGTAGACATTAGCTTGGCTAATGAAGGGAGGATCGACCATGGTCTCTGCTGTGATGAAGCCTAGCAGGGACTCAAACTGTGAGACTAAGAGTTATAGATATTTCCTGTAATGATGGTTGAAATCAGTACCTAAGTCTTGCACTAACCACTTGGAGGGCTCACATACATGCTCACAATGAGTATACAGCTGTCTTCAGGGATGGAAATAAGCTATTACCAGTCCCAAATTCATCAAGTTGTACAAAAGTAAATAGCTGAATTATATGGGGTTTTACAGCATCAGTATGAACACACACATATGTATATAAATGGTTTCAACTCAATGAAGGGAAGCTCTCAACTGCATCTCATAGAGGTAGATTATGGCCAATATAGAAGAGTGTGGGAAATGCAGTTCTGGGGACTGAGTGTCCACTGGAAAAAGAGGACAAATCTGAGCAGAGCTGGGCACTCACTTGTCCTGACAGTTGGATTGATTGATTGATTGATTGATTTAGGAACAAACATCACAGCATTCGGGGCATTTCCATAAGCACTCCGTCCCCATCCTCAGCAGCCAGCGAAGAGTTCCAACACTAATAGTACCAGTAGAAATCTCATTATATGTCCGTCTCGCCTTTCCTCTGAGAGTTGATTGTCTGCCAGATCCCCTCGTCACCCCTCGCTGTCGCATTCTTGCCAGACCATGGTGATCCATTTGCTCCTCCGTGGTGTACACGTGCTCCCACAAGGTCACAACCACATTTGCTTTGTCGTGCATCAATACTCCACCAAGTTTTGCCGAGCCAGCCAATCTGTCAGCCTGTTCATTCCCCAGCACACCAGCATGCCCTGGAGAAAAGATCCAGACGATGCTTGTCACCCATGACTTCCGAAGCGAAGCAAGCCACTCTGCACAAAGCTTGCCTGTCTTCACCCTACTCAGCATGCTTTCTGAGTCAGTTACAATCACGATGTGTGTGTGTGTATTGTATTCTCCATCCAGCGGAAAGCTGCACTGACCGCCTCAACCTCCATTCTTAAACTAGATGTTGTGGTATCATATGCCAAGCTCTCCTGCACCAAACGTCGACCATTGGCTTTTGCTAAGAACCCCCAGGCACTTCTCCTACCTCTCAACACCGACCTATCTGTGTAGATAATCACATCACCTGAGAGAGCATTATCTTGAATTAGTTGCTGGATTTCCACTTCCGTGGCCCCTGCTGGCCACTCCCTGCATTCCCGGCTCAGTGTGATTATGGATATGTTTGTCAAAGGTGAAGGTCACGAACCACCTTTATGGATGTGGAAGGCAAGAGTAAAGCGCCACCATGCCTTCAAAGAATGCATTTATAAGCAGATTACAAATCTGCAATGGAGGAGAAATTCCATACCAGTCTTCAAACTAAATAACCTGACATGTCATGCATATATAAATTATGCTTATAACCCTCACCTTCACACTGAGTACCAGTAGCATCTCGTCTGTAGCCTTTTGGACAGATACATTGGTAGCTTCCTCTTGTATTTTGACACTTTCCTACTGGGCCACATAAATGAGGCTGTTCCAGACATTCATCAATATCTGCATAATGAAAATGTGAATAAAATAACCTTATAACAGAGATCTAGGAGAGATATTAGAAATTATCACAGGCTCCATATATCCCAATTAAAATCAAGAAATGTTGATCAGGACATAACATTCCTTTTGTTAAACATTTAAAAATCTGGAAGTGAAATGAAGATGGAGTGAAAATACCATCATGATAATAAACTTATGACCCCCCCCCCCCCCCCATCCCCACCCCCACCTTAAAAACAACTCATGCACACACACGCATACAGAGCACACAGAGAGAGAGAGAGAGAGAGAGAGAGAGAGAGAGAGAAAAAAAAAAGAGAGAGAGAGAGAGAGAGAGAGAGAGAAGAGATACCTTGATGACCTCTGCTGACTTTAACTTCTGTTGTTACTATTTATATTTACAAATGTATATTATTCAATAAAAGAAAAAATCCCAAATGCAAGATATAGTTACAATTAAATGTTACTATAATTAAGTGTAGTTTATTCACATAATTTCTCTCTTTAAACTACTCTAATATTTTCATTTGTGAATGATTATAACTTATTGTGCCATAACAGTGTATAATACTAATAATAAATAAAACTAATTACAATGGTAAAAATTACATATTTCCAAATGTTTTCTTGAAATGCAGATTTAAATTCTTTTGTTACCGTTTTTCTATTTGAAATGTATTGACATTAAATTTGTTTTCAATAAATAATGCATACAATTATTTACTTGTTTTGCTTAATTTCTTTGTAAGCTAAAAATGTGATTGTGTGCTTATTTCATTTAGCCTGCTTAGCTAAAATGTGACCTGTCACTCAATAAACAATTATAATAAGATATTTATCAGGATTTGTATAACTTTAAGCATTCTTACCATCACATGCATTTCCACGACCTTTGCGGAAACCTGGGAGACATTCACAAGTGAAACTGCCAGGTGTGTTCACACATGTTCCGACACAATCATGCCTCATAGTTGTACACTCATCCAAATCTGCAAAGAGCAACATAGATATGAAAAGTGAGGTTTTTCATGCTATAAAGTAATAAAGAATGAAACATTTAATAAAAGCATAATATGCAGCTTCTTGCTAATAGTTTTTATATTTGTGTATATTGTATTCAATATTTACCATTTGTCTGTTTGATAATGTACATGAAAATGTATTCAGTGTTGATAATGTTTTGTCTAAATAATAATTTATGAAAAGAAAATTAATTATTTTCTTATGTTGTTGGTACTATAGACCAAGAAATGTTAAATTTGTTGCCTTTTGACCAACACCATGTAGTAATATAGGGTGTATTTTTAATGACTGTGCAGTGTTTAAAAATATTGCTGGTCCAAGTTTTGTATTTTGTACCTATTATGTTGCATGAACTTTACAGAGGGTGAATACAAAACTTGGACTGGCAATATTTTCAAACACTGCACAGTCATTAAAAATACACCCTATAAATAAGTCTTCATCAGCTGACATTATGATGTGTTATGGTATTAGAAAATATTATATTAATGTTAATAGTACAATATTTAACTCAACACTGGTAAACTACAGAACAAAATGTCTACTACAAACTAGAGAAAATTAAATGTATGCTATGGTGATTGCAAAAATGATTATTTTAGACACTCATTCTATTTCTGTCACTCTTTATTCCCCAATGTGACATAGGTCCTCAACTAACCCTCTCCAAGGCAATCCTACCCTTAGCTATCCCATGCAGATCCATCTATGTTCTCCCCATACTATTATTTTCTGTCTCTACTTTTCTTCAGTGTGTGTTTTTGGGTCTTCTTGGATTTCTTTTGCACTGTGAATTCCAGACAGAGGTATTTCTAGTTATACTATCATCAGGTTTTCTCAATGCATGTCCTTTCCAGTGTCTTTTCTTCACCTCTTGATTCACTGGTATATTTGTCTATTTCTCTTCATAAGCTTCATATGAGTAGACAATAATTTACAAAAGCATAATTAATATATCATTTCATATTTAGCTCTTTGTATTTTCAACAATTCTGTTTATATAATGCTCACAGGAATGTGAACATTACATATTTTCTGCTTTAATGTTTCGCCGTACTAGTAAGCACTTTAGCTATTTATTCTTAAAATGTTGAGCATGCACTAAATCTAGATCACAAAGTATCAAAGTAAGTGTTCTTTCATTATCTATATTTGTTTTATGTTTGTTTCGACTTCCACAATCGCTTACACATTCTTGACTGCTATCAACTTCTACATTCACACAGGTAAAAAAGAACTCAAAAGAACACATTCATAAAGATAATAGAGAAAGAGAAAACTATTGATAAACTTGCAAAACAGTAGACTGTGTTGGTATAGTCACAAAAAGAGACATGGAGGTCTACTAATAGAGGTTACAATTCAGAGAGAAAGAAACCAAGCACATCTGAGAAACATCTCCATCTCACGAACATGCACATACATTTGGTTTCAGACTGAGAACGGGATGGTGAAGTGACATGATCTGTTGATTTCAGTGCCAGTCTTTGGACTTACTAACCTGATGATAATGATGATGAATATTGTTTACAAATTTATATAAATAATGTAAGATATTTATGAGCAAATTTAAAAAGACAACCTACCTCTGCATGTCAGTCCATCATTGTTGAGAACATATCCAGGTGGACAACCACATACAAAACTGCCTTCTGTGTTCGAACAGGTGAATTCACATGGCTTCGGGTCTTGTCGACATTCATTTATATCTGATCAGGAACAAAAAAGAATGGTACAAAACATAAGGCAAGAGCTACAGCACAATCTGGAGGAATTATATGGCCATTTCACAGGAAGCTAGAGAAGGGCAATGTCTAGTGTGCTTGCCCGCTGGCCCAGTGGTAATGCTATGAAAATTTACCTGGGCTTCCCAGGTCACCAAGCCTAAAACACATCCATATGAACAGTAAAGGCAGCCCGTGTGATATTGATCATGTAACCTAATGAGTACCCAATTAGTCTATACAAATATGGGGTCAGCACCATATACCCACTATGCTTACTGAGTTAAATGGATGGAGTGACACAGTGAGCTGTGGATTTAATGAGAAATACTTTTACATCTATCCGTGGTTGTTTGTATTGTGAACTGCATGTTCAGAAAAATAGATAGGTATAAGGTCCTTCAAGCCAAATGGTACCTGAGAGTTGCTGCAGGAAGGGATCACTCCATGCATGATGCCATGGATATGGTTAAGGGTCATAGACTAAGTCGAGGCAGGTCCTGGATGGCACAGGCGGAAATATCTATACATCAGGTGTGTAATCTAGAGACCATCAATCATGAAAGAGTTGGTTGAAGTACCAGAAGAAATGACAGACTGGCACAATCTAATAGTAACATTGGGTCATGAATGCTGAAAATGGGCAGCGAGCAACACAGAGTTTGAGGTGCAACTACTGATCCAGAGTAACACACATCAAGGTGACATAGTGATCTATACTAATGGGTCAGTGGTGAGAAACAGATGTAGTGGTTGGGATTTCATTACAAAGGCTAACGGACAATGATTGAAAAAGGAGTTTGGCATATGAGACTACAATGTCCAGCATGAGAATGGAGGTGAAATAAGTCACAGCGGCATTTTGTTGGTTAAAGGATACCACTGCAACACACAATGTCTTCATTACGAACTCAAGGACTATGCTTAGTAAGGTGGAGAAAGAAATGTTTCATGTGGAATGGCTCTCCTCGCTTCAGGGAGTCTCTGTGGCGAAGTGGTCAAGCCGTTTGACTTGTGATCCGAAGGTTGTGGGTTTGATTCCGGGCCGCACCCTTCGGTTTACAAGCTAAATGTTTCGGAGACTCCTGCGGGTCATCGCTAAAAGCTACGGAGTTCGTGCTTTGTGCGACGCTTTCCGCGCTGCGGAAAGAGACCGAGCCATATGGGATAAAACCCAGTGCGATGAAGTCGACCCTGTCGACTTTTAAGCGACTTTTTTATCCTCGCTTCAATGGTCACAGATTGTGAGATTGTATGGATGTTTTGCCCTGGCCATGAGGGAATGAACAAGCTGATAGGCTGGCAGAGAATGCACCTCTTTGTGATAGATTACTTATGGACAAGGGAGAGGTAGTCGTGCGCCAGTGGGACCAGATGGAGAACCTGTATGTGGAAAGGATGAGACTGAGGGGATTGGCAGAGGTTCTGGTAGAATCTCAAAATTGAAAGGGAAGAACAGAAGAACTTTCAATCAGATAGTGGTAGGAACAATTAGCAGTGTGACTCTTTGCTGGCTGTTGAACGAGGGGATAGAGCGCATATGGGAATGTCCTGAGTGCAGTGATATCAGTTCATAGCTCAACTCAGTTGCTGAACTAGCTGGTTTTGACTTATGTAGTAATGTGTGTGCAACTACTGATTTTCTAGTGACTGCTCCTTCAGTCGATGATGAACTGTAATTTGAGTGATGGACTGCTGTGTTGGCATTCAAGCAGTGGTTTATGCATTTATGTCTGTGAGTGCTGTTGGCTTGTTGGGACTGTAGTCTGTTCCATTTTTCACATAGGACAGTGAGGAGCATTTTGTGTGATATTCACTGGCACATGATTAGAGCATTATGGGGTGACCCTTTGCCGTGACGTTTCAACCGCACAAACGACTAACCCACCATGCTTCATTGCTTGAAAAAAGTCATTTCGCTTTACTTACATGTGGCCACTTTAAGAATCAGTAATTTATTGATTTATTCAATGTTGAAACAAATGAAAGAAAACATTTTTATATTTTGGTTTTTATTTTTTTATTTTTAATTCGCATATCCTTTTACAGGACATCGCTGTCAACAGCAGCATCTTTCAGCTGTCTGTTGATTTCTTGGCAAGATTACGCTCAGTAGTTTGCCATTGCTTTCTGATTGGCCGGCTCAATTATCCCGCAAGTCACCAGCGGGGGATGAACCGCTCCCAGTTCTCGCCCACTACGAGACTCTGCGTGATAAACGGGATTACGGAGAAAGTGGTGTAACCCCTCAGCCAGAGAGACCGGCATATTTTGGTTAGAAGTATCAATTAGCATTTTCTAATATTTATAGAAATTCAGAAAGATGTTGAGTTATAAGGCCAAGGAGATAAGATGCCTGCTTCACACATTATAAGATTTGTGTCCTATTTCTCAGTAAAGTAAAAGTAGGTGTGTAACTATAGAAGGTAAAGTAAAAATTCTAGCCTGTACACTGCATAATTTCTTTGGTCAACAGCTTTCAACCTCAGCATAGAAAACCTTCCAGTATGTAATAAATGTTTAAGTGGCATACATGGCATAATGATAGTTTTAAAGCCATACCACGATTATTAAATACACAAGGATCATTTTAGCCACAGAAGACAAATTTGAATTAACATACATAGAAAAGCACTGGAGAAAAGTTGATTACCTAACCTTATAAACCTGTTCTTTAATGTATGTAAAATCTGTATCATTTTACAAGCCTGAAGATGAATCTGCTATAGGATTACTTTACTTATCTTTTACCTTACAGCTTAAACCTGAATGTTTGTTTCTTTTCATTTTTAACTTGAAAATCCTTGTAAACATATCTGAACCATAGTTTTTGGAGTCCAACAGTTTTGAAGGTTTATGCAAATATATTTAATGTGATAATACAAAAAAAAAAAAAACGTGTTCAAGATATTAATCTGAACTCTTGCTAGTCAGTCAAATTAACAAAAAATATCTCTATGGAGATTTCTTGAACAGCCTAAAACATAGCACTAGTGCTTCCCAGATTTAATTAAATAATGGAGCTAGAAATTTTCTTTGCATGTTTCTAAGAAAAAAGTAAGATTCTGTCTTTGTTCTGTCAATGTAAAATAAAAGTGTATCTCATAAAGCTTCTTCAATGTGTTCTATTTTTCAGTGTACTAAGTCTCAGGCATTGAAGCTTCTTCACTGAGGAGCTTCTCATATAATTAAAACTCATTATTGTTTACATGCAATTTAATTATGACAAGATATTTTTTTTAAAGTGAACCAAAAGTGAAGAATGTATTCATCAATAAAACAAGTATTTCATTAAATTTTTTATTAAATGGTTATGCAAACTGGTTCTTACCAACACATCTCTTTCCATCTGTGTCAGTCTTGTAACCTTTGTCACATACACATCTATAGGAGCCCATTGTGTTAAGGCAACGTCCATTTTTGCAAGCTCCAGGCATAATAGCACATTCATCAATATCTGAGTGATAAAAATGTAGCAATAGATAATTCTTCATTGAAATATACATCACTGATTAACAGCAGACAATAAAGGACAGAATATTGTGTGTAGTTTACTATCTCCTCTACTATAACTTTTATATAGTGTAGAAAAATATAGCATGTGGTGGCTCACAACACCAGTTCTGTGTTGGTTTATTAATTTTCTTTGGCTTCTAAGGGATTTTGAATCACGTTCGCAATCCCTTTGCCACGGAGACCAGCATATCTGTGTGTGTATGCGTGTTTGAGTGTGATCGCGTGTGTGTGTATTTGTGTGTACAGGCATACACTTACTTGTGTGTGTGTGTTTGAGTGTATGCATGCATGCGTGCATGTATGTGTAAGTGTATATGCAGACATACATGTGTTTGTGTAAACTGTGTACATACCTTTGCCATCTGGAGTAAGTCCTGGACCTTGAGGACAAAGCTTAGTGAAGGATGCTGAAAAATATATGCATATTTCTTAATTTAAACAGACTTTCATTTTGATATGATGCTTAGTTACATATCTGAAGAAATATAAATACTGTGATGGTTTTGGTGAATGCTGAATAATAATGAGATACATGATAATATTTTAGTAGTGCTGATGGAATCATGTGTTGACTAGATTTGCCTGAAATATCAATGGTGGTAATAAACTATGACAGGGGCAAGTTAGCTTATATCAATAGGATGATTCTGCCAGATTTATGTTATATTAAATGCCAGAAAAGGTACAAACTCACCTAATTGCAAATTAAATTCATAAAATCAAATGATGAGGTAATATTTTAAGTGATATAATTTAAGGGGCAGTACTCAATATCTCCTCAGTTTACAATGCTGCTTCCCAAAATTGTAGCACAATAGTATGCTAGGTAAACAGTATCTTTACTTATAGAAGAAACCAATATATTTAAAAAAAAACAAATAATATCATTAGTAATAACCTGCAGAGGACTAATGTGTTATTCAATCAGTAAGCCAATATGGCAAAAGTCAAAAGATGAATTTCCTCAGCCTAAACATGTATATCTGTTTCAAATGAAAATAGAGACATAATAAAACTATTCCTTTCATAAATTTATAATAATTATTAATTTTTTTCATGTACTTGAATGGGATAGAAATTGTTGTATTATTTCATTGCAGCTTGTTTTGTGTGTTTCTTACTTTCTATTGACAGATGTTAATGCTCACAGAAATGAATACATACAAATTTGTTTAAAAGAAAGCTATAATATTAAAGATATAGCTTCAGTAATAGAAATAAAATGAAAGAATAAAAAAACCTGTTTATTTCATGCATATTATTTGAAAAACAGATCACAGTAAAGCTGCCTTGTAAATTATTATAATTTGATAATAATTATATTTATTCATTTTACAGAAACATTTAAAAAAACATTCTTTACTTGAACTAACTGGAGGGCATCTCTCACAGGAACGACCCCATGCAGCAGAAAGAGCACAACAACATTCTGTTTTAGTCAACCTGGCCAGGTCTGGTGTAGTTACACAACGGCCTCCTTGCAACTCCAGGTAGCAATAGTCCTGGCGGCGATCTGTAGAGGAAGTGTGACTTTCACATAGAGATAAACACACTAAGCTCTTGAAGACTTTTGTTTGAATAATTTCACCATGGAATGAAAACTTTATATGCTGCATTGTTTCACGTGTCATTTGATATTTAATTGAAATATTTAAGATTCTTAAAATAAGCAGTCATGTAAACCATTTATTGTTTCTACACAAATGAATCCTTGCAACTGATGTAGATTTTGTTCTAAAAGTGTGCACATCTATTATTGGTGAACTGATAATGCCACAGTATATTTTTAAGCAGATTTATACGTAGGACTCAATATTCTTATCAATGATAACGGTAAAAGTGTCATTTGGTAGACACAATCATTGAGATGTTAGGCCTTCATATTTTCTATGCCATGGCTTAATGAAGTGGGGTGTCCAACCTTGATGATACACTGCAACCTGTTAGCAAATAACTTCTGACATTTAAGTACATTACTTATAGCAGTGTTAGTTTATACAATTAAGAACTGAGCTAAAATGAAACTATTTCATCAGTGTTTCCTTCTCATCAAATAACTGCATTGCTGTAATGTAATTCACATTCTTTTAAAAAAGACATTTCTTAGAGATTAAATAAGGAAACTACCACATAATAATTCCAAATAACGAGGTCACCCTATCATTAGTGTTAATTTCCTTAGCAAAAATATATGCTAAGCTCTACTTTATTAGACAAACATTGGTGGATATCATGGAAAAGTACTCAAACCGCCTGCCTCAAGTTCCAAAGGTCATGAGTTCATTCTTGGACTCCATCATGAGCGCAAGTTTCCCAAAGACCCTTGGGAGAGTTCTTGCTTAGTGTGATGCTTTTGGCAGGCTGCTTTGCAGAAAGAGACTGAACCATATGGGATAAAATCTGGTGCAATGAACTATATGAACTCCTTTTGCTTTAAACCTTAAGATGAGCATTTCAAACCTGTTCTGCTTATCATCAGAAGCCTGCATATTAGCCAATCTGATGTATTGAAACAATAAGAAGGCAAATGAGCCATTACATTATTACAATATAGAGCAAGGTCTTTAAAAATAAGAATATTAACTTTATAAAAACATAATGCATAAACCTACCAAAACAGCTTTTGCCGTCTTCACTTGTCTGATAGCCTGGGCTACACTCACATCTATAGCCACCTTGTGTGTTGTAGCACCTGCCATTTTCACATGTGCCTGGTTTGCGACATTCATCAATATCTGTGGATGTCAAATAAAGTGGCATAAAAATATTATGTTAAAATGTATTATGTCACAATGCCATACAGATTATGCTGGGTAATACTGCAATGGTAAAGAAGTACTAAATGGGAAAAAAAACATAAGACAAAGAAGGATAAACACTGATAATCTGATCATATTGCTTAGGTAGAAATTAGAAGAAGCGACATATAAAATAATAAACATCAAAGATAATGAGACAGACAGAGCCACAGATGTATACAATCAAACATACATTCAAGCACACACACATTCACACACATAAGAGATACCTCTAAGTGTAATGGGCATACAGTGTCAGACCCTTATTTTTATGGACCAATCATGACTCAGTGGTGGAAGTGGTTCAATATCTAGCTGGCTGCCTCTGCTTTCTAAGACATTACCTGATACACATTTTAGGCTTGGTTGATCTAGGAGCCCAGGTCAATTTTTAAAATCTGCCCTTATGTGGATTTAAACCCATGACTACTGAGCCGGCAGACAAAGGACATAGTATATGAGAAAATAAATATAATAATAATAATGATACTGCTTAAGGCATATCTGACTATGGGTTAATCCACTTGAATGCATCCAGCTGGACAGCTTGAGGTTCTTTTTGGTGTGTTATTTTCTATTCTACTTGTTGAAGTAGCCTCCTTTTACTGTGTCAAGATGATTCCTTAGAGTGCACCTACATTTACTGCAGTGAGAAGTCCTTTCCTCCAAAGTTGTTGTGTCTAAGCCCAACAACTTCATGTCTCTCTTGCACATATCTTAGAACTGTAGCTTTCTCTCATATTGTTTACTAACTGCTCATAGGGAATGTCCTTTGGAATTCATCGTATGGTAGAAATTACCACTGGCACCTTGCCGTCTTGACAGACGATAGTTTGTGCTTCAAAAATGCATAATAACTTTTACCCATGGCAGTAGCGCATGTGACTGATAAGGCTAATTTGTGCTGTAAATGTTTGTTCACAGTGGGTGCATGTGAACATGTGGTCATTTCCACCATCATGCACCATCTTACGCCTCACACGCTCGGTGTGTGACTTATCTGCAATAATGTTCTCCTTTGTCTTTATTCCATTTCTGATGTTTGCCCTCCATGCAACACGTTCAGCAGTAACTTGCTCCCAATGTGCATTATCAATGCCTGTATCAATCATGTCCCGTTTACACACATCTTTGTATCATAGTAGAGGTCGACCCTGAGATCTCTTACCCATTTGTAATTCACCAAGAAAGATGTCCTTTGGTATTCTACCATCATCCATCCTCCTAAGATGTCCTTTCCATCTAAGTCTACGAAGACTGAGCATGGAATAAACCGTCACACAACCTGATCTTTCCAATACTTCAGTATTTGTGATTTTGTCTTGCCACTTAATACCAAGAATTCTTCGCAGACACCGCATATGAAAGCTGTTTAAACGTTTCTCTTGGTGTGAGCAAGTTGTCCAGGCTTCACTGCCATAAAGAAGAGTACTAAGGACACACGTGGCAGAAATGTACATGGCATAAGAATAGCATTCTGTACTAAGTAGTATACTCATTGTTGTTGGACGAGACTGCGGGAAAGCACTTCAGCATATGTTTTTATAAAAATTATTTATTTAAGGCTCAAGGTTCCGCATTGGGCAAGAGCAGCCCTTATGAAGTTCCAAGTCCCAGTGTGTCATTCAGATGACATCCTCTGCTGGTGGGACTCTGTTCTTCCAAGAGATTGCAAGGATAAAACGTAAATACTGTAAATAGAAGGTGTTAAGTCTATTCTCTTGCTGGATATAGGTTCTCTAGGTGGCACCACTATACAAGAGAGAACTGATGGCACAAGCTGTAAAAGCTAAAGACTAAGTTTTCATTATTTCCTATGGGATTTGTCCACACATATTTGGTTAGATGAGCAAAAATGACTGCCACCTTGTAGATATACCTATCAATGTCAGTATCAAACATCAGTCTGTCATTAACAAAGTCATAAACCTCTTCCGGCTTATGATTATCAATTTTAATAACTGGTATTGATCCTACACCTTGATTCATCCCTTTTGTTTTCTTCAGGTTCTGTAGTTCTACTTGGCTCTGTGCAGCATTGTCAGCAAACAGCAGATCTCTTATAGTCACCTCCCTGATTATTTGTCTTTGCTTAGAACCTTGCAAAATTAAACACTTAGACATTACATCTAGTGTGGAGACATTCCTTCTGCTGCACCACCAAATAACAATAATATATTACATAAAATAGAAAGTTTTATGCAGCCTTTTTTTTTTTTTTAAGCATATCCTATTTACAGGACATTGCAGTCAATACCAGCATTTTTCAGCTGTTGTTGATGTCTTGGCAAGTTTTACGTTCAGTAGTTTGCCACTGCCCAATACCTTTCCATAAGAAACCAACACGACGCGATCTGCTGCCGAATCTCACACAGCTGTGTTTCGTACGTGAGTATATGGGATTACGAACAGCGTCCTTAACCTCCTTGCTAGGGAGACCAGCTTTATGCAGCTTACAGGGATATAATTTGTAATATTTAACTTACCACGGCACTCATCCTTGCCAATCTGGGTAAAACCTTCTGGGCACACACACAAGAAAGAACCCACTGCATTTTTGCAGGCATACTTGCACTTATTGACTGGTGTTTCACATTCATCTACATCTGCAAATAGAAATGTGTACAATTACAATTATACTTTACAGTTGTCACCAATATTGGCTGGTAACAGTGGAGTTTAAACAAGTCTTGCCTTTTGTATAGATGTAGAGAGTCAAGTTTTTTGAGTACTTTGTGAGTAGAAATAAACTTAGTGACAACTGACAAACACAATGGGACAAAAGCAGGAGAAAGATAAAGAGAAAAATATCTAGATAACTTTGACACATGACATAAGCGAAAAAGAACACAGACCTAATCTGATACTTTGGTGATCGTTCAGATAGCGGGCCTTGGTATCAATGCTTAACAACATGACACATGATGATGATGATTCATTACACTTTATTTATAATTCTGAAACATGGACCATCAACAAAAATGACAAGAAGCATTCATAGGCATAAGAGCCTGTTGTAGGTATGCAAAGTGTTACCATCAGCACATTTTGTAGGCCTGACTGCATGGAGGAATAGACCAGCTTTATATAGTCTTGGAAAGGGAGATCTTTGGCAAATAAAGAAGAAATTGGCCAAGGAATACCCTTTTTCTTTTGCATGCAAAGACCTGTTAGTGAAGACGTAGGCAGCATGTTGAAGTGCAGCTAAAGAAAAGCACCACTTTTGTCACATTATTCGGTAGCATCAAAATAGCCTAAGGGCAGTCATGCAACTATATGTAAAACTAAGTTTACATTCCTCTTTACAAAACATTAGCCACTGAAGGCAACTGAAAATAAAACAACCATATGTAATTTTTCCTGATGTCGTGACAATTCAATACCACAAATACTATTTCTCAAACTATATGTCAAGGATTTAAGGAATGGTGTAAATAATACATTGATAAATACTCTTAAATATTGAATTATTCACATGACAACTTGTTTACATATCCTTTATATGGGTAGGTTGGATGTGTTGAAAATACAACTATTCCATGGCTGTTAAGATTCTTAAATCAACAGGCATGAAGTCTCATGCCCTCATGTAAAAGCTATCAAAAAGCAAATGTCACAAGTTTCTGATTATAAAAAATGTGATGACATGTTTCAATCAATAACATGCAATCTCAACAATGAAGGTTGGCTGCAATGAATCTCTAATGTTGTCTGCCTCTCACCTTGATTGTACATTCTATCAGACTGCTGTTCATCCATCGCTTGATGTTACTGTTCCACTTAAATCATTGCTTATCTCTTGCTCATTTGTCTTCAACCTTATCCTCCAGTATAGTTTTTATAAGAGTGTTATGCCTTCTAACATAGCCAAAATATTTAACTTGCCTCTCTTTTATTTCTTTCAACAACTCTCTTGTCATTTGCAGTTTCTTTGTGATCTCTGTATTTGATTGTTTTTGTTTCCATGAAATACAACATATTCTTCTGTGTATCCACATCTCGAGGGTTATTATTCGACTTTCTAATGGCGTGTTCAATGTCCAGGCTTCTGTACCATACAGTAGTATTGAATATACATAACATTTGACATTTCTAATTTGTAATGTCTTGTTAATCTCTCTGGATATTGATACTGATTTCATGTTGTTGAAAACATTTTTGGCCATTCCTATTCTCTTTTTGATTTATGTTTCATTTCTGCCATCATCTGTTATTACATGTTCAAGCTAGGAGAAACATGTTAAATGATCTCGTATCTCCACCTTTACTGTGATGTTCTTTGATGGCCTCTCCTTTCCCCTGGGGTAATTTGTTAATAATTTTCGTTTTGTTTTTATATCTGTGGATCTAAGCCACATTTTGTACTATGCCTCTTTACTTGTTCCACTAGGTTTTGTAACTCTTGCTCGCTTTCTGCTAGTAACACTGTATAATCAGAATACCTAAGATTGTTTATGATTTTTCCATTGATGTCAAAACCAGGCAGTTCTCCAACTTGTTCAAAATTATTTCTGTGTAAGAGTTGAAGAGGCTTGGGGACAACATGCATCCCTGCCGTACTCCTCTTTTATCTTTATGGGTGATGAGTAATTGTTTCTGTATTTTGTAACTGTCGCCACTTGTTCTCAGTACAGGTTACTAATCAGTCTGTTGTCTTTTCCGTCTCCTTCTATATCTTGAAGGCATATAATTAATCGTTCCTGTTGTACTCTGCCAAAAGCTTTCTTGTGGTCTATAAAATATACATATATATTTTTATGAACTTCTATATATTTTTCAATCAACATTCTCAGACAGATTATGACTTCTCTGGTGCCACTGTATTTGCTGAGCCAAAATTGTTCTTCAGCTACTTCCTCATCTATTTTATTTTGAATTCTTTCTTGTATGACCTTAAGGAGGAGGAGGAGGAGGAGGAGGAGGAGGAGGAGGAGGAGGAGGAGGAGAAGATGAAGACATGTTTAGGAAATCACTTATTTCATTGTTTATGATAAACAATTTGACTTTTAAAAACGTCATTTCTGGTATGATTTTATTACTTTATGTTATTTATAAGTATTATAATTATAACTTGATGTTTATTAAGAATATCACTTGTTATCACATTATATTTTATTATATCTTGGTAAGTTTTATTGCCATTTCCTTATTCATGTATTTACCTTCACAATGGATCTGATCTGGAGCCACTTTGTATCCCATCGGACAAACACATCGATAGGTACCAGGTAGGTTGGCACACCTGAATGCACATTTGCTGGCTGCTATGGTGTTGCATTCATTTATATCTGGTTCAAAAGAAATCACAAATCATAAACAAACTGAGTACCAAAAACAAGCTGAGTATCACAATTATAATTTTTATCTTTAAAGTTAAACCATTACTACTGTATGGATCAGCAACATTGAGAATGATGAAGACTATTACATATAAACTACAAACATTCATTAACTGGTGCCTGCACAGAATTAAAAGACTATTCATATATTCTAGGTATTTATCACTTTGATATTGTCTTTTGCCATGAAGTATTGATGGCGGATAATGCAAAAGATCTACAACAATTGTTGGACATTATAGTAACAGAGAGTGCAAAGAAAGGACTCTCTTTGAATATCAAGAAAGCAGTGACAGTAATCAAAGAAAAAGGTGACACCCAAATGTGAAATAGAGATAGAAGGGAAAATTCTTCATCAAGTGAATAGTTTTACATATTTCGGGGCATTTATAACATCAGATGGAAGATGCACAACAGAGATTAAGAGCAGAATAGGGCAGGTAAAGGCTGTATTTAAGAACATGAAGATAATCTTATGAAATAAGTCACTTACACTGAATGTAAGAAAGAGAGTCCTGAAGTGCTATATAGAACATGTTTTGCTGTATGGCTGTGAATCTTGGAATGTAAATGAACAAATTAGGAAGAGATTGGAAGCAACAGAGATGTGGTTCCTGAGACAAATGTTGCAAATTCCTTGGACTGCCAAAGTAATTAACAATGACTCCTTGAAAGCGGCTAATTAAACTAGAACATTATATATAACAATAAGAATGAGGCAAGCAGCTTATTTTGGTCATGTGATGAGAAGAGAGGCACTGGAGAACATTGTGACAACTGGAAAGATAGAGAGGAAGAGAGGCAGACAAAGAGAAATTATGCTGGATGGATTGAGATGGTGGCATGGAGGAATATTGACAGCAGAGTTGATCAAGAAAACTAAAGACCGAGATCTGTGGAGAGTCATGAATGCCTACACCAGTCGGCATGGCACTCGATGATGAAGATGGTAATGTTTGCCAGCTGTCACTAAGTTTTCACATTTATTTCTCCTCATAATATGCCCAACAATCTTGACGTCCACACCTAACCTCTCTAATCAATTAGCATTTTCGATCTGTTTCTTGAAGGTCTGCCTCATCTATTTTTCTGTGCATCCATGGTATTACTTACATTTTCTTCAAACACCTTAATTCTTTTACCATCAAATGTTTCTCAGCTTGTCTGTTTATTGTCTAGGTCTCATAACTTTACAACAGTATAAGCTCCAAGTAGCTCATTTCTCACTTTTTTCTAACTGCTATTGACCATTTTATTTGTGAGTATGCTTTCCATCTTGCAAACAGATATTTTTGCATAGTAACTCTTCTTCTAACTAGTTACTACACAGCATCTTTCATTCAATATTTTCATGGTTCCTACACAGTTGAAAAAATTCACCTGTCGAAGATTTTTCACATGTACTTGGATGTTGCAATGTGGTATTTCTTTCTCTTTGGAGATCATAATTTCTTTCCCACAATTTAATTCTAAACCTTGTTGCTCACTGCATCGATTACATTGTCAAGATCTTTTCTATTGCCTACAATCAATACAGTAGTGTTTGCATATATTTTCTGTCCCATCTACTTTCTTCTGTTCTTCTCCCTTTCACCTCCATGTCGAAGCATTCGTTTTAAAGCTACTCACAGCAAACAATTTGTATGTTTGTTCATGATTGATTGGATTCTGCAGTTGAAGATTTCTACAGAATGAGATAGCCAGACTCATACTAATCCGCCTTGGTAACCCCTTATAACAAGCAAGGTTGGTTACATTATTATTATTCTTTGCTTCCCTTATGGGCCTTGGTAAAAAACTGGAAATTGTAACCTGTGATAATTATTTGAAGAACATGTTGCCTATTATTTCAAAATCACTTTCATGCAGATGAATGTGTACATCTATATTTATATGTCAAATACAATACATGTGAGTCATTGTCTGTAACCACTCACAAAAAATGCTAACTGTCCACACACACACAAAATGCTATTTGTGCATCTCAGAAATGATATACTTGATGTATGTTATGATTGTAAGAAGAAAAAATATGTCTTCAGCAAAATAATATATTAAAGCACAGAATTCTAATCCAAGAAAATCAGAATGGAACAGCCTTAGTTGAAATGTCTGTAGAATGGAAGAGAACCAAAAACGGTTTAAGTATGAAAGACCAACAGTTGAATAAAGATTCTAAGATGACTCAAAGTTTGCTGGAAGGACTATATCAGTTTTAAAAAAAGCATAGGTCCAGACTAGATACAGACACAAAGAACACAGGTAATTGGATTGTTAGCAAAATCTGTATAGGTCATCTCTTCATACTTAGACAGATCAGAATGACACGGTAATTCATGTTTAAAATATGTGAATACAAAGCAGTACTTTTCAGATTAGTATTCAAATTCACGGTTGTTAACTATTTATTAAAATGAGAATATTAAATAAAAAATGTATAATAATTCCTGGCTAAAAATAGGTCAATTAGCCATACTTACCCACACATTTTTCTTGTGGTCCTGGCTCAAACCCAACATTGCAAGAACATTCAAAGCCCCCTGGGGTGTTTGTACATGTTCCATTGCCACAAGCACCATGCTCACGGCACTCGTCTTTATCTGACGTAGAAAGATAATATAAGGATGTGAAACCAACATTCAAAGATCATAGTTTGTATATGTTATTGCCTAAATTACTTTCATTGTCACTAAGATGAACAGCATACATGACATACATTCATCACATGCCAAAATAATTTTCAGGCAATAATCTGACAGTGAAGAGTAAAATACTACATGCATGAACAAACAAACTTTATTTTCAAAGGGTTAAGAATCAGGCATGCAGTGCAAACAAGAAGGAAAGGTAAAAGGTAAAAAGGAATTTATCAAAAGAAACTTAACAAGTCTATAAATTACACACAGATGTGTGTGTCTTGGCATGAGAGTGCGTGTGTGTGGGTGATAAGTACATACACACACATGCACTTATCATGCACACACATCATATCTGTATGCACATGTGTGTGTGTGTGTGTATATACAAGTTATATATATATAAAGTGGTAATTGTCTTGAATTGGCATTGGTGGCTTTCTGATTGATTTGATTATTCTTTTCTTTTGGTGGCATGTAACAGACACATCAAGTTATTCTTCTGTTGCTCATTCCTTGGTTAGTTGATCAGCCCTCTCGTTTCCAGGTACTCCACAGTGAGATGGTATCGACTGTATGGTGACCTTACGCTGGTAACCTATTTCAGATAATAGTGTCCGTAGCACTGGCAATTTTCCAAACAGGAGCACCTCATGTACTAATTTTGCATCTTTCAATAACACCACAGGATTGATATTTAGTAATTTCTCTGTAGCTGTCTCAATAGCCTAGATTTATGCATCATAGTTATGGCAATAGTTTCCAGTTGATACTCTGGCTGTGTCACTAGTATTATTTGGGTATTCTTAACATATTCCTGGGCAACCCCTGTAGAGGCATGAATTATTTTCAGTGATTTGGGATCCTAGATTGACGAAGACTAAAAGGGGTACCAGGAAATATTCTGGGTAGTAAAGGCAGCCATCATGATACTGACAACACACTGGAAGTACCGATCGGTCTCAAAATATGATACTAGCACCATAAACCCATCATGCCTCATGGCTTGAACAATAGGCATTTACTTCACTTCCTGTCTTAACACTTCAGATATTTATATAAAGATTTCCCAAACATTCAAGGGTAATTGGGTGACACAATGCCTTAAAGAATCACAATACAACGCAACAGTAAATTATAAGTATTGTGTATCGTTAGTAAAAGTAAAATTATTGATCCACAATACCTGTGATCCTGTAGAGCATAAGCAGCAGATAGAAAGAAATAGAAATTCCCATAAAGCACTTAGATTTACATGAATGTGCATAAAAGTATAAATGTAATTGTCATGACATATTTTATACAATGAAAATAATAACATATATTATTTATAAAATGAGACAACATATAAACACGGCTAACTAAATCTCTGCAACTATCATGTTATCTATAAGGGGCATTCATTTAAAATCCGTTTGTGCTGCACCGCGCGTAATTGTGTACATTGAACATGATCATGTCATAGTCATGTAATAAGTACTGACCAATGAATAAAAGAGCAAGTGCTTATAGTCCCATGATGCATAGGTTCTGTTTCTGACCATTGAGAAAATGGCCGGGTTGATCCAAAATCCGTCCAAAGAAGCTCAAAGAGCGGTGATTCAGTTTCTTTCATTTGAAGGATGTCAACCAATGGATATTCATCGAAGAATGCAGACAGCGTACGGTAACAAATATGTGTTGAAGACAACAGTGACAGACTGGGCACGAATGTTTCGGAAAGGACGTCAGTTCACGACAGATCTTCGATGGCCGGGTCAAGCGCATATTGTTGCAACAGAAAACACCATCGCCAAAATTGATGCAGCAGTAAAGGTGAACCGTTGTCGAAGCATACGTTCGCTAGCAAAAGAATTTTATGTGTCAACTGGGACAATTCAAAAAGTCGTTCATAAGAAACTGCAATATCGGAAGGTGTGTTCACAGTGGGTACCACGGATGTTGACGGACCAGCAAAAAAGAGGAACGCTTAGGATGGTGTTTGAATCACTTGCTGCGTTACAGAGTGGAGGGTGATGCATTTCTCTTCCACATAGTGGCAGGTGATGAATCATGATGTCACCACTTTGAGCTGAGCAGCAAAAGAAAGAGCATGCAATGAAAGCATGCTGGATCACCAAAAGCAACAAAATTCAAGTTACAGGTTTCTGCTGGTAACGTTATGCTGAGTGCATTTTTTACCATGAAGGGCTATTGTTGGCTGACTTCAAAGAACCTGGTATCAACATCAACTCTACCGACTACTTGCAAACACTCGACAAGCTGAAAAAAGCCATCAAGAATAAACAACTCTGCATGCTTTCTGCGGTGTGATTTTGTTGCACGATAATGCTCATCTGCATGTCACAAAGATTGTGCAGGAAGCATTAGCATTGTTCGGACCTCTATCAAGGGGCAACAATTTCACACAGATGCAGATGTAATGAACGCAGTAAACACTTGGTTCAGTGAGCAACCACAATCCTTTTTTGCGGATGGCATTCGCCGTCTACCTAAGCAATAGGATGCTTGCCTGAATGCCTACTGCGACTTCTTCTGACCAACCCATGGTGCATAATTCATTCAAAATGAATGCTTTGTTTAATTCTACCACACCTGTTAATGTTTCTTTCATGTTTTTGTAATAAAGCCATTGGAACGGATTTCAAATGAACGTCCCTAATAGATAAGAGTAATGACCTATTTAATTAAATAAAATTATTCATAACAATATTTTAGAAATAGATATGTATCTATGCATTGTTTTGAAGAAGATGATTTGATTTATCATTCCAACATTGTTGCATATGATCTTAGATGGCTCAATAAACTAAAGCCTACATATCTAACAACTAGATATTATACACCAATAATAAAGCAGCTTATAATTGTACTTACCAATACATGTTTTTCCACTAGAATCTAGGACAAATCCTTTTCTGCACTCACATCGATATGAGCCATCAGTGTTAATACAGATGCCATTAACACATATTCCTGGATGAACTCTACATTCATTGACATCTGCAAAATAATGCCCATTTATTAATTAGTATTATTTCATAAGCAACAAATCATGATGAAAATATAACCCAGTTGTATCTAATTCTCTGAATAGCGATGTAATTAACTTGATTTTTAACACTAATGTAAATAAATATATTTTTTTGCTAATCACATGTACCAATTATCTGGCATGAGTAAACTTGCCTCTGCACATCTCACAGTCAACATCATAATGTTTCAAGTTTTGTGCGAAAAATACTTTTCCACACCACGATGAAAGGCTGCCAAAAATCTTCTCTCATCGTCTTCCTATATCCTTTTTTTTTGCATTAAACCTTCCAGCGGTTACAATGTCTTCCATTCTTTCTCATCTCATTATCACAACAACCACCTTTACTTCTCTGGACGTTTTAAGGTTTTCATAGTAAGCTTCATTCATCTTAGAGTCATGTCAATATAAAAACATCCCATCCCTGTTTTGAAGGGGATTCAAACATATGACCACTGAGCTGGCAGCAAGCGTGCTAATGACTGCACTATAAAGCACTCTTCTCTTCACATAATATGTCCAGAATGTTTTTTTCCTCTCCATAATATTTGTGATTAAATTATCTTTGTGTCTTATTCTCCATAATAATTATAGAAAGATAAACATATGATGTATGTTGTAATTAATTTTACAGAATTACCTCAGATTCACGCATGCATATAGTCTTCTTTTATTAAATCAGGCTAAAGGTAAGAAAATGGTAAATTGTAACTGGCAAGCATGATCAGTAAATTTAATGGCAGTCAGCATTACCAGAAATAGCCCCGCTTTTGTCAGGAATGAAGCCATAGCCTCCAGGACACAGCACATCAAATCCAACTGGTAAATAAAATATAATGGTTGATGATCACAAACTTGCAGCTTACATACATACATGATTATTAAATCTTTATAAAATACTGAAAACAATTTCATCATGAAAAACAAATTGTCACTGAATTCATACCTTTGGGATTACTTTAGATGATTTTACACAAATTTCTTGAACAAAGAGATCCACAATCATAGTTACCTCATTCTTCTGGAGAAGTGTAACACAAAATGCTAATGATAAAAATTACTTTTTCTTGTCGAAGAAACAAAAACAAAAATGACCCAAAGCAGGAATCTGGTATGAGTCTGTGATGTGATAGGGCTGTTACATTTTGTAGTCTCAACACATGGAGGTGGCCGGTCTTAACCTCATTTAGTGAGACGATGAATGCAGGCATCAAACCCTTGTCTGACTGCACATTATCAGCATAGCTCCTTATCAACTAGTTAAAACACCCGCTTCTATTGCAGAAACAAATCACTAAAGTTTGCTTTTATTTTTTCATGCCATGTACATGAGAATATTGTGGAAGAGCAGATAAATCATCATGACCTTGGGAGATTGATGCAGCACAGAGTGACCTGAGAATCTGACCACCACTCAGTACTCACAATAGAGGGCAGACAGACACATAATCAGATTGCAACTGGTGATATTAGAATTGAGACTAATATATATGGAGCAGATATGGAAATGTCCTAAATGCTGTGATGTTGGTTCTTAATTCAACTCAATTCAGATACACAGAATTGTGTGTAAATATTCTGTCTTTAATTAACCTATAATTTCTTTTTTTCCGAGCCTGTGTGGATTCAAATTTCTTTAAAGAAAAAGCAGACACTATTCTGGATAATGAAGGGAGAATCAAATTTAGTCTCCACCAGTGATGAAGCTTGTTAGTTAGTTAGTTAGTTAGTCGCGGTTCCAACTTCACGGCAATGGGTCGTCCCCATATTGCTCCGTTCCTGTGCCAGTGAATATCACACAAAATGCTCCTCACAGCCCTATGTGAACAATGGAATAAACAGGAGTGTCGGCAAGCCAACAGCCCGCACAGGTACACTGTGCATAATGCCGCCGCCAGAATGCCAACACTAAAGTTCTCCATGAAAAATACAGTTCATCGTCGATGGAAACGGCAGTCACCAGAAAGACTTCATTGACCCAGGTTTTATCCCATATGTCTCGGTCTCTTTCCGCAGGGTGACCCACCGAAAGCACAGCACAAAGCACGAACTCCGTAGCTACAACGCCGACTCCCAGGAGTCTCCTGAAAAAAAGTACTCGTGAACCGAAAAGGCAAACCAGTCAATCCAGCAACAACCGGCCGCCATCGTTCCAAACATGCAGTTCACGCTAAAAACAACCGCGGACTGATGCAATTTACAGCTCACAGTGTCGCGCCACGCACTCACTCAGTAGCAGGGCGACGGAACCATAGCCTCCTTAGTCGCCTCCTACGACGTGCATGGTAGACAACAGTGTTACTATTCTTTGCTCCCCCGTATGGGCCCCGGCAACACACGGTCGTGATGAAGCTTGTGGAGGACTCAAACTGTGTACACTACAAGATTCCAAGAGAGTTGCAGTTGTTCCTTATGATGGTAGATCCAAAACTCACATCACAACTTTGAGAGCTCATGAGTATGGCCAGAATTAGTGTTTTGCTTGATTGATGAGGTGTAACAAAATCATCTCTGGTGTTCATCAAGTCATACAAGAGTGAACAACTCAATACAACATGGCTCAAGAATATCAACATTTGACACAATTATTAGGAGGAGTATAGAACATGGCACAGCACATTTGTAAATGTTTCACATACACACGCTCAGTTTCAAAAAGGCAGTTTTCAACTACATAAATCCTTAAATGTAGTTTTCCAGTACATATACTCATATGTGCACTGTTTCATCCATGTAGTTTTCACATATCCTCAATGTGCTCTGGTTCATCAATGTATTTTCCACAAATATGTGCTCTGTTTCATCAATATACTGTTTGGTAAGGATGACTGTCATGCCCATTTCAGGACCCATTCCCCACTGGTCCAAGCCTGACATCCAGCTCATGCCTGTGACTTCTAGTAGCTGTCAGCATGTGACAGTGGCTACCCCCCAGACAACAACTGTGACAGGCTGGCTAAACAGGATGGCTAAACAAGGCATGGGTAACCGATTCAGTGTCAAACCAAGCGGTGAACAAGGGTATGCCCACCCAGCATGTGAAGACAGGATTCGGCAGACTGTGTGGAAGAAATCATTGATGATTCAACGGGCAAAACGGCATTCACCTGCAAAGCGTTGTGGAATGTAATTAGCACAGCAAGGCACGCTGAGTGCCCTGGTCATCCACTGCACCTGTATTTGTCTCCTGTCATCTTGACTTGTCTTGCCACTGGACTCATGGACTCAGGCGAGAGATTGAGGTCGACGAATTGCGCAATCCAATTCACTGCTCAAGTCATTCTTCATCCAACTACATATATCTGCCTCTCGGCCCATCTCGATCAAGGTCTTCTTCCTGAAAGTTAATGTGGCTTCAGAAAAGAATGAGGAACTGTTGACATAATTTTCGCTGCAAGGCAGCTGACAAGAGAAATGTCAGGAACAGAACTCCAAAATGTTCTCCACTTTCATTGATCATACCTAGGCTTTTGATACAGTCAGCAGAGAAGGACTGTGGAAGATTATGGCAAAATATGGCTGTCCAGAAAAGTTTGTCCAAATAGAGCGGCTATTTAATCATGGTCTGCAGGCAAGAGTTCAGGAAACTGGTGAGCTGTCTGAGCCCTTTCCTGTCACCAATGGAGTGAAACAAGGCTATATCTTAGCACCAACACTGTTCAGCCTAATTTTTTCACATGCTGACGAATGCCTTCGAGAACAACGACATTGGAATACACATCAACTATCACATGGATAGAAATTTGTTAAATCTCAGAAGGCTGAAAGCTAAAACCAAAACTAACAGCAACACCGTCAGAGAACTGCTGTTTGCTGATGATTGCGCTCTATATGCCAACTCAAAGGCAGACATGCAACACAATGTTTCAGCTTTCTCATATGCCTGTGCCAACTTTGGGCTCAATATCAACTTGGAGAAGACTGTAGTTATGTACCAGCCAACTCCAGGAAATAATCACACCATACCGAACATCAAGGTGAACGGTCATAGACTAAGTGTTGTGGACAAATTCACCTATCTTGGCAGCACCGTGTCACAAACTGCCACAATTGATGACGAAGTGAATGCAAGAATCTCCAAGGCCAGCGCGGCCTTTGGCAGACTGTACAAGAATGTATGGGACAGAAATGGAATAAGCATGCAAACAAAGCTAAAAGTCTATAAAGCAGTTGTATTATCCACACTGCTATATGCTTGTGAAAACTGGACTGTTTATCAGCGGCACGCTAGGAAATTAAACCACTTCCACACAGTCTGCCTTAAGAAGCTATTGAAGATTAAATAGCAAGACAAGATCCCAGACACTGAAATCCTAGAATGGGCATCCATGCCCAGTATTCACACTCTACTAATAAAGAATCAGATTCGCTGGGCTGGTCACTTGACTCGCATGCCAGATCACAGGCTCCCTAATCAAATTTTTTTCAGCAAGCTGCATTGTGGTAAATGCTCCCAAGGCGGCCAGAGGAAATGCTTTAAATACACTCTGAAGATCTCACTAAAGGCTTTTGGAATTCATCATGACACTCGGGAGACTGCTGCAAAAGACCAACATTCTTGGCGTACATCATTATGCAAAAGTGCAGTCACTTGTGAAGCAACCAGCACTGCAAGAGCTGTGAAGAAAAGGTTGGACAGAAAAACCACTGCAGGAGACCACCCTACTGGAATGTTAAACATTCTTAGCCCACATTGTCAAAGAACATTTTGAGCCAAAATAGTCCTTATCAGACATCTTAGAACTCACGGCTCGATACTGTCAACCCCACTGGATGAAATGAATGGTCATTATCATTCTTGATGGACAAACAACACAACACAAATATATGAGAAAACTACATGCATAAGCTTTGTACCAGAAACTTACCATCACCTTCCAATGGACATAAGTTACATTGACCAGCAACCCCCCAGGCTGAGGCTTTTGTGCAGCAGCATTCAGCTCTTGTCAGAGTGCCAGCTCTTGGAGCAATGCAGCGACCAAATTCAAATCCATCATAACACGATCCAGGTCTACCATCTAGAAGAATGAGGATTAGAAGTTTAAATATCTAATATATTAGATGCAAATATTACAATATTTAGTGCAATTTTTTCTGCTTGAGTCTATAACTTTATCCATTTTCTGTCACAGTTTAGTTTAGTTTAGTCGACGGATCAACATCACGGCACATGGGTGTTCTACTCTTAACTCAAGCCTGAGTCCGGAGAATCTCAGCTTAGTGCATGAACTCTGTAGCACCGACGAGGATCCTGAAATACTTTGGGTAGATTTTTAACTCAAACTTTTGCCTGGGCAGCGCTGTTAGGCTATTCTTTTTCGATTTCCAACTGCCAAGGGATGATTTATGTGATAGGCTACTATTTTCGATTTCCAACTGCCAAGGGATGATTTATGTGTGCAACAATACACACAGGCATCCGATCTCATTACCCAGAGACCAGGGGAAATTTTGTTACTAGAGGTCCACGTGAAAAAATCCTGGACCTCACCGGAGCTTGAACTCTGGACTTCCAGCACTCAAGGCGGACACCATACCTCGAGATCACTTAACCCCCAGTTTTCAGTTTTCTGATACTCTTTTGCCGTATCATGCTGGATGTTATACTAGGATTATCACTCTACCTAACATAGCAAATAAACAAATATAAATACATAATAGAGTAAAATAATGCAGAAAGAACATGAAATAAACATATGACACATTGAAAAGTGATTTCACTTTAAAATTTAAATATTATATGGTAGATCGATTGTTTGGTTGTTTCGGGATTTGAAATTTAAATATTGAGCACAACCCATTACCGGCAACACTGATCGTATTCTGGTATGAACCTAAGGCCTATCCACGTCAATATGAAAGCACTATACTTGAGTTTCGCTCTCATTTGAGCTCATCAGTAGTGCATATCCCTGACCGGATCCAGGGCTTGTTTTTGCTTTTATCAACAAGCTTCCAGTCATGTGTGCTTACATGAACAAGCTTCTAGTATATGTGTACTTACATGAACAAGCTTCCAGTATATGTGCACTTACATCAACAAGCTTCCAGTATATGTGCACTTACATCAACAAGCTTCCAGTGTATGTGCACTTACATCAATAAGCATCCAGTGTATGTGTACTTACATCAACAAGCTTCCAGTGTATGTGCACTTACATCAACAAGCTTCCAGTATATGTGCACTTACATCAACAAGCTTCCAGTGTATGTGTACTCACATCAGCAAGCTTCCAGTGTATGTGCACTTACATCAACAAGCTTCTAGTATATGTATACTTACATCAACAAGCTTCCAGTGTATGTGCACTTACATCAACAAGCTTCCAGTGTATGTGTGCTTACATGAACAAGCTTCCAGTGTATGTGCACTTACATAATCAAGCCTCCAGTGTATGTGTACTCACATCAGCAAGCTTCCAGTATATGTGCACTTACATCAACAAGGTTCCAGTGTATGTGTACTCACATCAGCAAGCTTCCAGTGTATGTGTACTTACATCAACAAGCTTCCAGTGTATGTGCACTTACATCAACAAGCTTCCAGTGTATGTGTACTTACATCAACAAGCTTCCAGTGTATGTGTACTTACATCAACAAGCCTCCAGTGTATGTGTACTCACATCAGCAAGCTTCCAGTGTATGTGCACTTACATCAACAAGCTTCCAGTGTATGTGTACTTACATCAACAAGCCTCCAGTGTATGTGCACTTACATCAACAAGCTTCCAGTGTATGTGTACTCACATCAGCAAGCTTCCAGTGTATGTGTACTTACATCAACAAGCTTCCAGTGTATGTGCACTTACATCAACAAGCTTCCAGTGTATGTGCACTTACATCATCAAGCTTCCAGTGTACTTGCACTTACATCAACAAGCTTCCAGTGTATTTGTACTCACATCAACAAGCTTCCAGTGTATGTGTACTTACATCAGCAAGCTTCCAGTGTATGTGTACTTACATCAGCAAGCTTCCAGTGTATGTGTACTTACATCAACAAGCTTCCAGTGTATGTGTACTTACATCAGCAAGCTTCCAGTGTATGTGTACTTACATCAGCAAGCTTCCAGTGTATGTGCACTTACATCAACAAGCTTCCAGTGTATGTGCACTTACATCAACATTATTTTGAATAACAAAGATATAAACAATAGATTGCATGATTTATTGCCTGGCATATTTTGCTGCATCTCGTCAGGTGCATACTGCAGAAATCACACAACATAAACTAATTAGATAAATCCTTCAAGCTGAAACATACAGCACACATATTCACACCGAAACTTAAATTGTCTACAGACCATAGTTTTTTTTCTTCAAAATTATTTGTGAAAAATGATCAACAAATTCTACACAACAGGCTACAAAATGACAGGTAGGAATCGATTAATGTCAATTTAAACTTAATTAGCCAGATAGTATAAACATAAGTATTCTGCCAGCCTACCTATGCATGCCATGCCATCAGGAGTTACATCAAAGCCAGGAGGGCATATACACCTGAAACCTCCGTCTGTGTTTTCACATCTTCCATCCAAACACACTTCAGGCATCGTTCGACATTCATTGATGTCTGGTGAGAGAAACAACTTGGGTAAGAATATGTAAATGCTGTAGAATTTTAAAATCTGTCTTTAATGATCTGGCATTGCGGGGTTTGTTCTGTCTTTTTAAAATGTGTCCAGTATGTGACACATAATGAAAACGTTTTAATTATACACCTCATCATTATCGTCACCATTGTCATTGTGTTGATGATATCTGTTGGTTCATTAATGAGCAATACCATTACTGTTCCTGGTTTCTTTCAGGAAGACAGCCTTGAAACTTTTAAAGGTATTCCTATTAGGTATTCCTACATTAATGATTTCTATGACAGAGAGTAAGAATGAGTGTGTGAGTGTGTGTGCTTGTGCAAGTCTGTATGTGTATTTGAGGTAGTTGAGTAAATGAAGGGGTGAGTGAGGGGGTGAGTGAGTGAGAGAGAGAGAGAGAGAGAGAGAGAGAGAGAGAGAGAGAGAGAGAGAGAGAGAGAGAGAGAGAGAGAGAGAGAGTGTGTGTGTGTGTTTTGAGAGAGACAGAGAAAGGAAATTCTGGCCTGTGTAGTTAAAATGAACAAAGCAAATATTCTACGGTAATGGGATTTTTATTATTATGAGACTACCATAATTATCCAATAATTGTGTATGTGACAAAATACATATATGTGAATATTTGAAATGAGTGTTATATAACTTTGTGTTTATTTTTCAAAAAAACATTACCTAAGCAAGTTCTGCCATTAGGTGCAAGCTGATACCCTTTGGGGCATGTGCATACATAACTTCCTTCAGAATTCTGACAAGTTCCATGCTCACACATTGCAGAAAGTTCCAGACACTCGTCTATGTCTGCAGATTAAATATACTTTAGCTGTTGAACATTATACAGGGTAAACAAAATTTATCAAAATATTAGTAAACTAAACCTATCACAAGATCAATCAAATATTCTATACTAAGAAGCAAAATGTTAATTATTAAATGCAATTAGTGAAGGGATGAAATTATACTCATGGGAATGTATCTGGATAGCTCAATAAGAATATCATACATCTACAAAAGACACAAACTTAAAATCTGTGATTTATTAAATATTGAAGTATAAGACAAAATACAATATCTGAATAAGCAATAAATACTGTATTTTCTAATTATAACCCAAAAGGGTTGAATAGGGTATTAATGGCTAATTACTACTACTACTACTGTTGCTGCTGCTGCTACTACTACTACTACTACTACTACTACTACTACTACTACTACTACTACTACTACTACTACTACTACTACTACTACTACTACTACTACTACTACTATACTACTATTACACCATATGCACCATTGCTGGTGTATGTTGGTAGAGCTTTTCAGGCTATGAGATAAAGTGCATTTGCCCAGGCAGTTGCCACACATTGTAAATGCTAGGATGTTAATTTATATTCTGATAGACAAAACTCTTTGCCTCAATGCTTAAGTGTAAAGAGGAATCTTAACTTATCAACCGCACACTTCTACCTCTGCTACCTATTAATGCTACCCTGTTAGTACTTTTTTTTTCTACTCTTAGTTGCATCTTTAGGTTAATTTGTGTTCCTTTTCACTCTTCATTTGTAGCATTGTGCAATGAATGAACCAAAAAAACATGAGAAGTAGAAGAGGAAAGCATTACTAAAACACGAGCACAAGGGACAAAATGGACATTGTGACTGAAGCCATCATGAACACGTAAATAACAAACATATATTTAAAAATATATATATATATATATATATATAAAAAGTTACTCAATTGTTTCCTTGTCATGGACTGGACACTTGTGTGGTTCAACAACGCATAGTATGGTTATGAAAATGAGGCTAGACTGCAACCTATAATTAGACCAGAAGAGTGGGTCAAGAGGGTAAATGTGAATCACGCTAACTCAGGGATAGCCATAGCAACATTAGAGGAGAATAGGGGAGGAGGGGGGAGGAGGAGGAGGAGGATGAGGAGGAAAGAGGTTTCCATGTGAGTGAATCCTGAAATGAGGAGCAGTTCTAGGCTATTATATGGGGGACCACTAAAATGGAGGATGAGACTGAAATGTGTACAGCTGAAACAAAAACTATCAACATTGGGAGAAGTTTACAATGAAGAGGGGAAGGGGTGGAATATTGGAACTGAGGACATGGAAACATCAGACATCTTAAGTGCACAAATTGAGTAAATTCCATTTTTAGAATAGTGTAATTATAATTAAAATCCATAGCTGTTATAGCAAATGAAGATAAACAATGCAGATTTGTCAATGGTAAATATTATTTTGAAAATATATCTGTTATTGTTGTTTTCTAATGTAACAATAAATATTTTTATTGCTGATTTCTAAAGTAACAAACCAGAAAGATTTGAATTATTTGAGTATAAATGAGCATAAAGTGTGATCAACAGCATGGGAATACATGAACACACACTTACCTCTGCAGTGCCGTCCATCTGAAGACACTGTATAACCATCTGGACACTGGCAAGTGAAACTGCCATTTGTGTTTACGCATCTTCCGTTGGTGCAGATGCCAATCATAACCACACACTCATCAATATCTGTGTGTGACAGAAATAAATGAAGATAGTCACCAATATTATAAGTTTTTCATTCTAACATATCTCAGAAAGCACAAAACATGATTCAAAACAATGTTGCAAATAGCACAAAACAAGCTCCTGTAAAATATAAAAGGATAATATTGGTCCCATGGCAAATACAGGAGGCATGATAAAGTAGTGGCTAGACACTCACTTGCAGGGTTGGTGCTCAATGGTTTAATCTGCAATGTGGAGGATTTGAGTTTTTAAAACTGACCTTGGCTCCAGGAAATGACTTGAGAAGTAAAGGTGGCCAACATGATACTGGCAATATCACCCACCGAATGCTGATTGGTCTTTACATGTATGGATCTAGCACCATATGCCTAATGCACCTTCAGGCATATATAAGAGGCCCTTTACTACTTCCTTATATGGCAAATGCGACATTAGGGTGTGAAATGTGGCTTTCATATATTTTAGGCCATGGCATAATGAGGTGGGGTGTGAAATGTGGCTTTCATATATTCTAGGCCATGGCATAATGAGGTGGGGTGTGAAATGTGGCTTTCATATATTATAGGCCATGGCATAATGAGGTGGGGTGTGAAATGTGGCTTTCATATATTCTAGGCCATGGCATAATGAGGTGGGGTGTGAAATGTGGCTTTTATATATTCTAGGCCATGGTATAATGAGGTGGGGTGTGAAGTGTGGCTTTCATATATTCTAGGCCATGGTATAATGAGGTGGGGTGTGAAATGTGGCTTTCATATATTCTAGGCCATGGCATAATGAGGTGGGGTGTGAAATGTGGCTTTCATATATTCTAGGCCATGGCATAATGAGGTGGGGTGTGAAGTGTGGCTTTCATATATTCTAGGCCATGGCATAATGAGGTGGGGTGTGAAGTGTGGCTTTCATATATTCTAGGCCATGGCATAATGAGGTGGGGTGTGAAGTGTGGCTTTCATATATTCTAGGCCATGGCATAATGAGGTGGGATGTGAAATGTGGCTTTCATATATTCCAGAGCATGGTATAATGAGGTGGGGTGTAAAGTGTGGCTTTCATATATTCTAGGCCATGGTATAATGAGGTGGGGTGTGAAGTGTGGCTTTCATATATTCTAGGCCATGGTATAATGAGGTGGGGTGTGAAATGTGGCTTTCATATATTCTAGGCCATAGCATAATGAGGTGGGGTGTGAAATGTGGCTTTCATATATTCTAGGCCATGGCATAATGAGGTGGGGTGTGAAGTGTGGCTTTCATATATTCTAGGCCATGGCATAATGAGGTGGGGTGTGAAGTGTGGCTTTCATATATTCTAGGCCATGGCATAATGAGGTGGGGTGTGAAGTGTGGCTTTCATATATTCTAGGCCATGGCATAATGAGGTGGGATGTGAAATGTGGCTTTCATATATTCCAGAGCATGGTATAATGAGGTGGGGTGTAAAGTGTGGCTTTCATATATTCTAGGCCATGGTATAATGAGGTGGGGTGTGAAATGTGGCTTTCATATATTCTAGGCCACGGCATAATGAGGTGGGATGTGAAATGTGGCTTTCATATATTCTAGGCCATGTCATAATGAGGTGGGGTGTAAAGTGTGGCTTTCATATATTCTAGGCCATGGTATAATGAGGTGGGGTGTGAAATGTGGCTTTCATATATTCTAGGCCACGGCATAATGAGGTGGGATGTGAAATGTGGCTTTCATATATTCTAGGCCACGGCATAATGAGGTGGGGTGTAAAGTGTTGCTTTCATATATTCTAGGCCATGGTATAGTGAGGTGGGGTGTAAAGTGTGGCTTTCATATATTCTAGGCCGTGGTATAATGAGGTGGGGTGTAAAGTGTGGCTTTCATATATTCTAGGCCACGGCATAATGAGGTTGGTGACCAGTTTGTTCCTCACTACCTCTCTTTCCCGGACAATTCCCAGAACATTCTAAAAATTGCTTGGTACCCATTTTGAGATTAGAGTGACCCAAGAGCCATATTTGTCCCCCCAAAAAAGTCCTTCCACTGCTAGGGATTGAACTCACATATGGTCTTCAGTTTCTTCACCATTTAATTACTCATGGTCCAGAATTGACATCGATATAGAAGAACAAACCTCATATATCCTGCTTTCAGTTTCTTCACCATTTCATTGTTCATAGTCCAGCATTGACATCCATATAGAAAAACAAACATCATATATTTTGCTTTCAGTTTCTTCACCATTTCATTGTTCATAGTCCAGCATTCACATCCATATAGAAGAACAAAGAAGAACAAATCTCACATATTTTGCTTTCAGTTTCTTCCCCATTTAATTGTTCATAGTCCAGCATTGACATCCATATAGAAGAACAAACCTCACATAATCTGTTTCAGTTTCTTCACCATTTCATTACTCATTACTAACATTGACATATATGTATAAAAGAACAAACATACATAAACTTTAATACAAACAATGAACAAACAAATGAAAATGGGTTAGCATTCATCATCATCTTGTAGTAGGTCTTTTGCAGTACATGGCTGTCATTACAGCCCACAAAAATATTCTTGATCATTGGCCAGTTCCCCTGGCCCATTCATTTACATGCACATGGTGTCTTTAACAACCTGCGTCCATTTCCATGCAGGTCAATCACTTCCTAAAATCTGTGCTGATTCACACAGACAAAGTATTTCAGTTTCCAAGACCTGATGCTATTTAGGAACCAGCTTTCTTTGATATTCAGATCTTGTAGAATGCCAGTTTGTTCTTCATTTTGATTCACATATTGTAAGAATTTTTCTGTAACATTTAAGTTTTTAATTTTCTTCTTTAGTGATTGCAAAGTAGTCTGTGACCTGGTTAGTGTTAAGTGAGCAGAAAATAACAATGCTGTTAATGAAGATACTATAAACATTTACCAGTACAGTCCCCTGCAGGTGTCAGTGTGAAGCCTGTGTTACAGTGGCACGTGTAGCTGCCTGGTGTGTTAATGCAGGTGCCACTTCTACAGATACCAGGTCTACTTTCACATTCATCAGTGTCTGAAAGAATGATTCATACACAATTTAGTTACATATTATCATTATGTGTTTGCTGTACATTGTTGATTAAAAAGAACATTATATGTATTGTGTTATACTGCAGTTTCATTTTTTTAAAAGCTACTTCAAACAGTAAGAAGCAAAAAGAAACAGAAGAAAATCTTAAAGACTAATCTATTTCCAGTGAACAATATTCATCATTATCATCATCATGTGCCATGCCGATAAGCGTTGGCAGTCATGTTCCACCACCTCAAACGATCACCAGAGTCATGGATCAGCTCAGTGTTCTTGTCTCGACAAGACCACGTGGCCAGCCCATCCAGGTATTTACTTCTCTGACTTCTTGTTCTTTTCCCCTCAATCTTGCCAACTGTCACCAAGTTTTCCAATTTATTTCTTCTCATAACGTGTACAAAAAATTGTGACTGTCTACATCTAATTTCTCTAATCAGTTTACGGTTTTCATTTGTTTCTTGAAGGACTTGATCATTGGTTTTTCTGTCTGTCCATGGTATTCTTTGCATCTTCCTCATAAACAACATTTCCACAGCCATCAGATGTTTTTCAGCTTGTCAACTCATTGTCTATACTTCACACCCATACACAAGTATAGTTTCTATGTAGCTCTTCAACACTCTTTTTCTTGTTGCAAATGACATCATTTTAATTGGTCAGTGTGTTTTCCATCTTGCAAAAGGCAACCTTCCCATGGCGATTCTTGTTCTAATCTCTTCAAGGCATCTTCCATAAGATGTTATAACTGTTCCGAGATAATTGTACCAATTCACTTTTTAAAGAATATTCCCATTTACTTTAATTTTGCATTGTGGTATTTCCTCCTTCCTAGTGACTACCATAATCTGTGTCTTCTTACAGTACCATATATTGTGTTCAACAGTCTGGTGAAAAATATTCCCTACTTTTCACTCTTAAAGTTTGGTTTTTAAAAGTCACTGAATTTGATATAAACATTATGCATTGATCACTCTCTCTCTTTCTCTCTTCTGTCTCATGTCTCCCTCACTCACTCTCTCTTTCTCAAAGTAAAATATGCATTGCTTCAGTTCAAATGACATACCACCATCAGTTATCATTTCTATACTAACATGCAAAGTGCCCCTAAATTTTGTAGCCAGCTAATTAAGACCCCTAAGGAACCAAGGCAGGCTGCACAATGATCACTACAAGCTGTTTTAAGCGTTGCATGGATACCTTCATTACAATTCACCCATTTAGTAGTGTATTGTGTAATCTATGTAATGGCATGTATATACCTATGCAAGCCTCTCTAAGGGGTGACAGATTGTAGCCATCATTACAGATACAGCTGAAGCTTCCTTTCAGATTCATGCACTTTCCATTGGCACAGACTCCAGCAATCTCCTCACACTCATTAATGTCTGAGGAACAAAAAAATTGGCATATTGTTTTATCAACATTGTTGACTATATATTAAAACATATTCAAAAACAAAATTTAAAATTGTTACACCTGACAGAATAAGCAAACATATGAAGTTGGGGCAGGTATTGTATTTCAGCATCAAGCCAACTTCCATTAAAAAAAAAATGGAACACTGAAATAGAAAGCTTAAAAGTAGATCTTTCTGTAGTATTTCCAGACACATTTTGGTTTTGAATGTATTTTATTTATAAAACATAGCTTTCAATTTGTGTTATTTGTAGTTTGCCATATTTGTAAATGTGTTGAGTCACATGAATATATAATCAGATCATATTAAATAGCAAATTTATAATCAGATCAGATTAATTGACATTTTCACCATGAAGATTCGCCATAATGAAACTCTGGCACTCTTGTCTCACACCAGAATACTACAGGCTGAAATTTTCTTTACAATCCATTTCTTTATGTGTCCCTACTTCTTTGTCTTTTGTCATCACCGTCATTGTTGTTGCCTTCGTCGTTTTTATCACCATCTTCCTTTCCATTTTCATCTTCTGCTGCTTCTTCTTCAGCTGCTTCTCCTGCTTCCTCTTCTTCTTCTCCTCTCATTTTTCTTTCTTCTTTCTTTCATCTTCCAAAGGAGCATAGGCTTCCGGCCAACTCATGTCAAACCCTTTGTAGACTTGTTCGTGATAGGTTATATTTTGCAGCTATGTTTTTTACAGGGTGAGCAGTTGAGAGGTAAGCTGTACAGTATCCTGCAGGTGACAGACTAAATCCAATGACAGTGACATCTTAAGATACTTGGTATGTTAATACTAGCATCAGTTCATTGTTCCCATTCCTTTACATATCAAATTTACAATTTAATAACTCTCATATACTTAATATGCACAAAACATCTGTTGAGATAGTATGCTTTTAATATTTTATTAATTTATAATATATTGTGATTGTCTTATTATTTCTCAGCATGAATGTTATTAGTCACACATTTGTGGTGAGTTTTTTTTATATTTAAATCTAGTGTCATTAGCCGCTACACGCTGCAGGATTTGCTGAGGAGGGGATCAGAGCACTTATGGACTGAATGATTCATGTGCAATGAGGATGATCTGTCGACTAACTAACTAACCTGTCAGGTTAGTTCAAATTTTTCACAGAAAAAAACAGAGGAAAACAAACCATGTAGTTGAACTATATAAATGCCTAGAGTTTACAAGGGGCTTGTGCAATGGCTAGCTCACTTGCTTACTGAATAAGTGGGCCTAGATTTCAATCTCTCTCAGGGATGAATGCTTTATGTGATAACAGGCTCCAGTTGTAAGCCAACCTGATAAAATAGATACCAGAATATTTTCTGAGAAGTTAAAGATGATCAGAGGCCAAAACACCAACAGAGTGCCAAATGATCTAAAACATGAATTTAAAAGCATATCTGCAATACACTACAAGGCTTGAGAACAAGGGCAGCTATGGTAGCATGGTGGCTAGACACTTGCCTGCTGATCCGACTGTCATAGGTTTGAATCCTCACTGAGGTAGATTGTTTAAATGACCTAGGCTCCAGGTCTATATAGCCTAAAATGAATACCAGAAATGTTTTGGGAAATAATGATCCCCGGTATTATATTGACACCAAATGTCTATTGGTCTATAAAATATAGATATAGCACTGTATGCCCAATGTGTTTTATAGCATGTGAAAGGGTCGTTTGCTTGCTAACTTACTTGGGAGCATGATATTCAGTTAATATAATTGAGTGTTAATATTCTGCATTTGTGTTTGCTTGGTCATTCACAAATTTCACAGTCACAATTAGGGCTTTTTAAATTACTTGCTACAGAAAGTTTTAGAATATTCTAGGTCAAGAAGAATATATTAACATTCAAGATTTCAACACTGAAGAACACTGGCTTATCTGCAACATCATGTCTAGGAAATCGAAATAACATTAAATGTCCCAGTGGCTTGGAAAGAACAGTGATAGAGGACTTGGTTCCTAAGAGAGGAAGCTGGGGGGCCAGTCAGCACAAAGATGGACTCAGGACATTGCAGACGCATTGGGCATGAGTGTGCAAGAGGTGAAAGAATTAACAAGGGATTAAGAAACTTTTCAGCAGCCATGAAGGGAGCTGCTACATGTAGATGATGAATTCACATTTCCAGTTTAGCACAAGTTCAGAAAATCTCACCCTGACATCTGCGCCCATCAGGCAATAGTCTATATCCTTCTGGGCATCCACATTGGTAACTTCCTTGGGTGTTAATACACTGCGCATTATCAAGGCATGGGCTGATGGTTCGTTGACATTCATCATCATCTATTCACGAAATACACAAAGCATAATATCATTATTTATATTATTTGATGGCTTAGAATGAAAGGGGGAATGTTTGCCAAAAACAAAACAAGGATATAAAGATATATGTTCTAACATTATAAGTTTGTTAATTACAATTTATATTATGTTATCTCAATAACTTCACTACTCATTTGGCATTCACATGTGTTCCGTCCTGCGATGCAGTAGCCATTCCAACATATTTCTGCTCACTGTTGCTTATGATATCTCCTCTCTTGACCTTGTAGATACCTTTGACCTGCTTGACCAGTCTTCACTCCCAATTTATGTAGTTCGGCTAGCATCAGAGTCTCGTTATTATTGACCAGCCACGTCCACAATGCACTGACTATTTCTGCTCTGACCATGCTTCTTCCCATTTGTATTGGTGTATTATTTGGAAGATGGTCTGCATATTCATGATCTTTTACTCCAGTATGTCTGGATACATACATTCAGTGTGACTTCCAAACACTTTCTACTCATTCAGAGCAGAAACTGTTGGTTGTTACTTTCTGGAGCATGTTTATGGAGACTGATATGATTATCATGTGTGTGGCTGCCTCTTCTGCTGCCCAAGCAAGTATTCTGGGGGCAGTTGTGATCTCCATAGTCAGGCTTGATGTAATTATCTAGCACACTCTACTATTCGTTTTGATTGCATTCCATATCCTTTGTGCGTGTACGCCCACTAACCTTTACATGCAATTAAAATACCACCTGTGTAGATGATGATGTCTTCTAGATGTGGATGGTGTTCTATCAGTTCCATTATCTGTGTTGAATGATGCAGACAATAGACTTCTGCAGTATTCTTCTAGTACAATGACAACCTAAGAATATTTTGCATGTCTATGGGTATATGAGACCATTCTTCTCCTTGCTGAAGATTGTCCAAGTTACAGACCTGCTTAATTATCTCAAAAGCCTCAGACATCAGGGAGCGACCTTTTTTTTGAGGGTATTTCCTTTCTGCTGTTGATAGCACTATGCAGGAGGTGCTTTGTTAAATATCCGATAATATTCTCATGTAAGCTTTTATTCTCATGTAAGCTTTAACACCTGGTGACCATTGTACAACTGGTCTGGCATGTTGTCTTTTGTGAAGCCAAGTATGAGTCTCATTGCTTCATTTTGCACGTTGTTGAATCTATCTAGCCATGCTGACAGTAAGAAAGTGCAGCTGTAGTCTATGATTCTTTTATCACACATCCTTGTTCAATGTTGGCTATAGCCAACCCATTTATTGCTGTCAAGCCTTTCCTGGCTCTGAATATAACACATTGTGATAAATATCTTTGTGATACATGTTTTTGTGATATATGTCTGTGAATCATGTCTTTGTGATACATGTCTTTGTGATACATATCTTTGTGATATATGTCTTTGATACATCTCCTTGTGACACAGACATATGTCTGTGATACATGTCTTTGTGATACATGTCTTTGTGATACATGTTTTTGTGATATATGTCTGTGATACATGTCTTTGTGATACATGTCTTTGTGATACATGTCTTTGTGATACATGTCTTTGTGATACATGTCTTTGTGATATATGTCTGTGATACATGTCTTTGTGATACATGTCTTTGTGATACATGTCTTTGTGATACATGTCTTTGTGATAAATGTCTTTGTGATACATGTCTTTGTGATACATGTCTGACCAGCATCTGTCAAAGGTATGAGTTTGGAGCTTCTGGGTTAAAAAAAGTTAGTTACATATCTTTTACAGAACATTGCAGTCAACACCAGCATATTTTGCTGTTATGATCTCTTTGCAAGTTTACATTCAGTAGTTTGCCATTGCTTCTAGGTAAAGTATCACATATTTTATTCCATTCTACTTAATATTGTTTTATTTCGCATGATTCCATATTATTATGCCTTAGTACAGTCACTGTTGTGTCATTTCCATTTTTGTGTGCATTGTTGTTTTCTTTTTGTTGCTTGCTGATGAAGGCTTGTGCATGCAACAAATTATGATTTTCTAAATCATATTGTGTACAACTGCCCTACACTATCTGTTTTTCAATTGTTCAGTAGCATTAGACACATTAACCTTTAAATCAAAGAAATATGAAAGTCCTCAAATGTCAGCCTAAATCTGACTTAGTCCCATTAACAATTTCCTTGTTTGATGGCTTTGTCTTATTTCATTTTTCTTCTTCTTCAATAACCTTCAGACTTCAGCCTGAATGTGTTTAAAGAAAGCATCAGAAAACTTGTGACTGATGACACCTTAATTGAGTTGTACTAAAATGTAGCTGGTGTTGGCCAAAAGTATTTTCTTTGTTCCAGGTCTGTTGGACCTTCATGCAGCTGTCATTAAATTCATTAAAAAGTTACTTCACCAATTGTTTCTATCCATAGCTTGTTGAACAAGTTGTATCTGTTATGTATGAAGATGACTACTTGTTCACTTTTGTGCATCTGGCAATATGCATCATCTTTCTGGTGGCATGAATACTCTTTATTTCCACTTGGTTCTACAATTGGTTCTTTATGTAATTAAAAGTCAGATCTCTAATGTTGTTACATGGTCAGCCAGACTGGTTAAGACTCAGTTTCCAACAGATCACAATGTTAAGCTATCATATAAAGCTTTGAAGCAGCTGCACTAATGCAATACTGATAGGCAGTGTACATTCAAAGACAATGACCAAATACATAGCAAAGACTAATTTTAAATTGTGCAAATAATGATACTTTACTTCTAAAAGAAACATAACAAAAGCAGAAGCAATGAAAAAAATAGAATGCAAAGGCAATGCAAGAATGAAAATAGACCAGAAATAATGCTCTAATTAAAGTTTCATACATATGCTATTTGTTTCTATTAAAAATATGTAAATTACATACATAATGAATTTGTTTTATTTGTGCAATGATTTACTGTTCCCCATTAATCCATTTTCTTCATTTTAAAAACAACATTTCACAAACCCTGTAAAATAAACTGTTCCTCAAGTCTGCCTGAGCAATTTTATATTCAATTTATTCATTTAAATATTTCACAGGACCGTATTATTTATAATGTAGAGTATATGTCTCTGTGCCTGAACCCATGGATAATTTGCTTTCATATTTGTGTAGGTATTACTCCACAATAACTGACAGAGAAATACAAAGACTAAAGTAAATACCTTCACATATCTGCCTTATGCTGTCATAAACATAGCCTCTAAAACATTCACATCTGAAGCCATATGGTAGATCTCTGCAACGTCCATTTCGACACAGATCAGGATTAACCTCACATTCATTAATGTCTGAAATAAAAATCCAGATTTGAAATATTTTATTATTTTAAGATAATTACAACAAGAGTGATTGGCAAAAGAACACTGATTAAACAGTATTTAATAACAAGTTTGACAACTATTTTCTTCTTTTGTATTTATCTGAAAGTAGCTATACTATTCTTTAACACTGAAAACATTCTGGAAACATAAGACAACTATATGCCATAATTCATATCAACTGAAATTATGAAGCAGTTCTCTGTTTCTTAAAGAATGTATATAGTTGCATTGATGTAATATCTACTATTTTACCTGTAATTCTTGTTGGACCTTTTTCACATAGATTTTCAAACTCACCTGGAAAGAAAAATTAAATTTAATGAAACAAACATACTGCATACAAGAATGAACAAGAAAGTGATATTTAAAGACACCTTTCTAAAATCTTGACAATGCATTCTATTGAGCAATTTTGCTTGTATTGTCTAAGATCATAACAAAGAAATTACTTTATGAACACCAAGGAAGTATCTAAGAAAGGACAATGTATAAATTTTTTTTAAACATTTGCATCTCCTGCTATTTAAGAAAGTATTCTTTTCATTAGAAACATGAAATCTAACTTTGATGTACATTGTTTTCCTGTTTAGTGCATTGTTTGACCAAGTCTTCATTGCTGCATTTCATACTTATCAACTCATATGCATGCAAAGTAATTTGTATTAATTTCAAAAATTTTGTTGGTGTATGAGCAAGGTTTGTATAGTATTATAAAATAGATTTTTTGTTTGTTTAAAAAGTCAAATTATTACTGTAATAAAGAAAACAATCCATCAAGGCCTGATTTCAATATCACAATTATCTCTGCAAATTATGCATTTTAATTCACCCACATCATCCCTTTTCATCTTCACTAGTTTCTTCACATTTTGATATTAACAAAATTAAACCCATTTATGTCCAGTCCAAATTTTGCAAATATGTTTCTGACAGAAATGTTTACTGTCATGTTATCATTGCCTTGTTTATAATGAGCTGAAGTTAAAAAGACACAGCCACTATCTACATCAGTAACTCATACAATTGTGAATGGTTGTTTGGTTTTGATCATGAATCCACTACTAGTTTATTCCTGTAATATTAAAAGTACAGCCGATGTGCCACAAAATTAATGGTAGAACACTTTTCATTTTATAGTTATTTCTATATGGAAAATCATGTGACAATGACAATCTTTGTCTTATAAAATTGACAATAACTGTCAAAAACTGTCATTTACTGCCAATATAGTACCTTGCGGTGTATGGCAGGGGGATCTTTGAGCCTGAGGAATTAAGGCCGCCTGGCTAGTGCAGTCGCTGCGAACTGTGCAGGTTAGGATTTTCTTTTTTCCCCAAACAGACAAATATCCCACATCTTACTGAGGATTCGAACTGGGTCTCCCAAAGGAGAATTTGGCGTTCAAGCCACTCAGCCAGTCGCTCCTCAAAATTGACAATAATGTACATTTGTTTATAAATAAACTAGATAAACACTTCCTTAAAATCTAAATCAAAGCATGTTTCCATACCAGAGCACAAGATACATTATTTTCAGCCACATGGAACATAACAGAATCATGTGGTAAAATCACATTGACATATGCACATACACCAAGGTTAAATTGCAATCACTGACAGAAAAGTAATCTGTGGACATTTGTTGACATAAAAGCTATGATCTTCATGAAAAACTGCATGGTGTCCAAGGTGAAGTTGCATGAGTTCATTTATTTACATAAGATGAATAACATGAAGAGTATAATTAACTGATTCAGCGCTGAAGGATAGTACATTGCCAAATATCACCTCCCATTTGGATAGAAAAATTATATATCGCCATACTAGGGTTAGTGTTATTTTTTTTCGTTTCGTGGTACTTCCGCAATTTCAGTATGAATGAACATTTACATTATAATAATTGTTCATTTGACTGTGTTCAAATCTACTCTTTGTTTGGCACTGAATCAGTTAAAACTGCTGAAAAGTGATGTGGTTTTAGAATAAGCACTGACAATGTTCAAAACATCATTGTGAAGGTGCCTTTATTGCTCAGATGTATCACAGTGAAGTCTAAAAAGAAAAGAATACACTAAACAAAGTCTTTGGCCACACCACTTCTATGGAACTTTAAACATGTATTGTTTTTACTGTTTTGTAATATCATTTATTTAATTATTTAAATAACATTTAATAAATAGATGTCAAAAAGCAAGTGCACTTACATATCAACTATCACCCACCCATACTGAAACATCCATATATACCCATGTCCGCAAAACGACAGATAATAAACAGCTTATTCACACCACACACCAACAGTATGCTACCAATCTCAAACCTGGACTTTATCCAAATTACACTTTTGCAAAATCAACACCTATGAGATGAGATGCCTGAGGAGGGCTGCCAACTTAACAATCTGAGACCGAGTAAGAAATGTTGTTATCAGACAGACAGTAGGATTGACACCGTGTGCCACATTTATTGAAAGACAGAAGATCAAATGGTTTGGCCATCTTGTTAGAATGCAACAACATGTACCATTACTGGCCTTACATCAAAGATCATCTGCTACGAGAGCAAGAGGATACCCAAGAAGAAAATGGATTAATAACATCAAAGACATTATACAATCACACGGAATGACACTATCCAATGTCACCCATCAGGTGCTGGAGCACCAATTATTTCTCCCCACAACACTTGACGGCAAAAGTGGAAAATGGTGGTGATGATGATGATGATGATTTAATAAATATATTTAAACTTCTCCTATTGCAGTAGTATTAAATAAAGTGAATAAACATTTATACCTATATGGGAATGTTTAAGAACATATTAAACTGTCAAATGGATAAGAACCTAAAGAGAAACATACTTGAGCCTCTGACAGGGCAGGCAGTACAAGGTTTTCCCCAGGCAGAGCCAAAGAGGCAGCAACACTGGAACCTAGTCTGGGGTGTGGAAAGTGGGTCTGTACACTCAATGTTCCGTCCACGCTGAGAAATATTTCGGTATTCCCTGTAGCAATCTTCTTTTCTCATATCTGTAACAACACACAAGATAAAAGGAAATATTACACAGTAAATATCCTGATAAGAATTATAAACATCTAATCCTACTTGTTTATCCTATTAATGTTCCCATGAAGGATTAATTTTGGTTATGTTCATGCTATCATTTAGTTTTATTGACTACATATCATCATCATCATCATCATGCTGCAGAATGGTACTCTCATCACAGTCCATCAGAAAGACTCACAATCTTTTATTAGTTCTCTTGCCTCATGCATTTTCATAGACAAGTTGTATTTAATGTCATATTTCTGCCTTCATGTTGGTTCAGCCCTTCTTCCCAGGAAACATGGCTTTCATTAGTGTTATTTCTTCTAAGTCAATGCAGTATTTGATGTGGCCAATTATTTCAGTTTCTGAGATGTGATACCTGTTTATGAGCCAGCTTTCTTCAGTATTCACGTCTTGTATAGTGTCAATATTTTTAAATATGTCTACACATACTTAGCTACAATATACAACAATCTCTTCTAGCAATAAGCATTTGGGATATATTCTGGACTTTATCATATGTTTATTGGATTTGATGTGTTTTCTTTAAAGCAAGGATTGCTTCTGTCTACAAATGAAGTAAGGTTTTCAACTTTACAATAAATGTATCAATTTTATGCTCTGCTCTCCGCTACACTGTTTACAGTTATTCATTATACACATTTTTCTTACTGCATTACTTCATTGTTGTTTTCTTAATTTGTTATTTATTTATTTTTTCCATTCTCTTTTCACAATAATTTTTCAATATGATGAAAATTTGGTGATTTATATTCCCTTTGAGATACTTTTATAATCTTTACAAAATATTTATATTTCCATTTATTGTTTAAAAATGATTTTGATAAATACAGTATGCAATTGTAATAATTTTATTTGTAGCATTCCACTGAAGTTGATTAGTGAATTAATCAGCACCATGCATTCTTATTTTCTCTTACTGATTAAAAGAACATGTTACTTACCAATCATGAAGTAAAAAGTAAGCAAATGACCATTTACATGCCTAGAGATTCATATGGTGTATTGTGCTAACCATATTTGTATAGGTCAATCAGCATTTGATGGGTGATGTTGTCAATATCATGCAGACTGTCATTATTTCTCAGAATTTTTCCTGATTCCCATTATTGGTCCAGTCTGCCTGACAGCTCAGGTCAATTAAAACAAAATCTCCATCTTGAAGAAGATTCAAAGACATGACCACCAGGCTGGTGGTCAAGCATGCCATGAATTCCAATCTATAATATAACTGTTTTTAATTACACTCAGTTTTGTACTATTTAATATTAAGTTAAATGTAAAGAAATGTTCATACCATGTGGCTTATCGGAGATATGGTACTAGGCTCATATCTTTTAGACCAATCAGTAATTAATGGGCGATATGGTTAGTTTCATGCCAGAAACTGTAAACTTCCCAAACAATTTTCTGGTACCTATATATTTATGAAGGTGGATTGACCTCAAAACCATGCGATCTGTAAAACAAAACTGTCCCACATTGGGTAATTTGAACCCAGGACTACTGGACTGACAGGGGAGTGCATTGGACATTGTACTACCAGAGCTCCTATTGTTTAATGTACCTTTTAGAAATCTAAGCAGTTTGTGTATTTTATTGTTACATACCCATGCAAGTTTCTCCATCCTCCATCAAGATGTGTCCATCTGGACATACACACTGGAAACTGCCTTCTGTGTTGATGCAGCGACCAATGCCACAACGATCTGGGGCCTCTGCACATTCATCAATATCTAACCAAGAAGAAGCAAAGTTACAACAAAATATTCATCAAATATTTATAAGATATGCAATTCCATCATTTGCTATAATGATTTTATAACATAATTTGATTTATGGCATGAAATAATGTATTTTCTTTTAGATGAAAATTGCAGATATTTTATTCAAAGCTTGCTAGAGCAGTGACTATTTCCCAAAAACATGTTTGCTAATGCAATTTAACTAATATACAGTGCAGCTGGTGTAACTTTTTTAACTTCATCTAAATATATTAAAGTTTAACTTCACAAAACGAAAAAATCTTGGCATCAATGGTCAAAAATAGTTTTCCTCTATTCATTCTTACAAACAGCAAATCTACGAACCTCTGCATTTTGTCCTAGTTTGATCAAGTCTATAGCCACTTCGGCATGTACACACGAAGGAACCAAATGTGTTTTGACATTCACCTCCTTCACAAAGCCCACTAATCTCCGAGCATTCGTTAATATCTGAAATGTGAAAAGACAATTATGCTATTTTAAATATTGATATGCTGTTTATGACAATTAATAAGTAGTATTCATTTGTGACATCCATATGACATCAGGGCCCAAAGTGAGCTCCCTTGGGGCAAGATGGTGATACTTTTTTTCGTCTGTTAGGATGAAATGTGTATTTACTCATTTGTTTGTCTTTAAGTGTGAGTGTCTAGGTGAAATGGAGTTTGGGCCATGCAACGGAGTGCCTAACGGCAATAATTAAGTCTGACATGATAACCACACAAGAAGAACAAAGCCAGGAAAAGGGGCTGGTACCCACAGAATGTGGTTTAAATGTGACAGGTTGAGTATTAAATAAGTTTGAGTACTTTACTGAAATTGTGCCTCATTTAATCAATGTCGACCCATTCTTGAAAACCTCCTTGATGAGAATGACATCGTGGTTCTACAAGAAACGCATCTCGGAAATGGGACAATCAATGTCATAGGTTTTCAGTACTTCTACAACAGGCAGCACCTTGGGCAGGTCATTCTTGTCTGTGATAACATACTGGTGTCTGGGGTCGATATGTCAGAGTGGAATAGTGATGTCCTGCAAGTGCAGGCAATCTGAGTGATGACTTCATTGCAACTGATAATTGTGAATGTTTGTGCTTGCAATAGGAAGGTCTGCGGCAGTGGCAGAATTTACTTGTGACAGAGGAAAAGAACATCATCTACTATGGGGACTTCAGTGCCAGAGGCAGGCAATGAGGTAAAGACATCATCATAGACAGGGGGAAGATCTGGAGGATGTCCTGGTATCTGCAGCCATAGTTTGCCTGAATGATGGGAAGGCCACTAGAATAACCACCCGACCAGGCGATTCTGACAGCATTACTGACTCGGCCTTGGTGTCGCCCACCATTCAATTGCACCAAGTTGCCGGTGGTGCAAACTGGGATCACTACCCTTGTGTCATCTTCTTCAAGAAAAACAGGGCCAGAAATCAAGAAAATAAGATAAATGTCTTCCTGTATGACAACACAGGGCAGGACATCGTCAGCAAGATTATGAGAAAAAAACTAAACCCCTCCTGTAGGAGACATGAAAGATAGCTGCAATCACCATGGTGGAACAGAGAGGCTGAGAAGGCATGGTTGGGAAGGAGGCAGGCTGTCAAAGTATCACAAAAAGCCAGAAAGACTAACATATATCACTGTGAGCTTAAAAACCTAAAGAATGATGTCCATAGGACAGCAAATTTCTTCAAATCATGAACCAAACAGGCCAAAGTCGAGAAATTGTCAGATTCTGCAGGAAGATGTACTCCGAGCTTTCTCTTGTGACATTCTGGCACCTTCATAAGAGCTTTAAGTGTCACACAGCTTAGGGGTATTCCAGACTTTCAAAACACAGGTCTCACATGGAAAAAATTGGGTGCAGATAAAGCATAAAATGCAATCACACTTGACAGCCAGTGCAAAGAGCAGAATCCTGCTGCTGTCAATACAGAGATCAATGTGCTCATCAGTGAACATTCAGATGATTTTTATGTGCTTATTTATACAGATGGATCTGTTTATACAAGAGCATAGAAGTGCATGGGCATTCAGGGTAGTTCCAGAAATGACTACCTGAAGTCTCCGAAAAAATTGCACTCATAAAGCGAATGATGGAGTCCAAAAAATAATCCCATGACCTTCTCAGCACTAGGTAGATGGCCTGACCACTTTGCAACGTAGATCACCAACTTGGAAAAAGCATGTTTTTTAGTGAAGTATAGTTCCAACAATAATTATATATACCATATAATTGGTGATGATCATCTACATACATTAAACACTGAGTCATTGGAAGTTTAAAATAACTGGGTACTAAAGTACAGTAGCATTAGTGTAATACAAAAGTAAAACTGAAACATATTATAAATGATTTGACTGTTGGTAATGAATCAAAGCAGAACAAACATATGAGATGCCCACCTTCTAATTCCAGTGTTATCAGATTTGGTTTAAAGCCTGGGCCTCCAGGGCAAAGGGCAGCAGCCTCAGCTGGAAATATGTTTTCAAAATATTATTCACAGCAATATCCTGACAATATTTTTGTATTTTCTTTAATACATTATTAGCATCTGCAGATTAGAGAAAAGTGAGATGTGAAGTTTTAACACTGACCGACATACTGATTCAAAATCAGCTGTGAGCGGTTTGTATGCAGACTGCTTTGCATTGATTTCTGTATTATGAGGTGTCAGCCATTCCAGAAAGCAATGACAAACTACTGAACTAAAATATGCTTAGTAAATCACAAACAGCCACTAAATGCTGGGATTGACTGCAACATCCTGTAAAGGATATGGAACAAACTTTTTAAAGAATTATTAAATTACAAAGTTCAATAATGTCTTTTCAGTAATAGTAATACAATTGCAAAATCTGTTATTAATCAATAAATCATTCAAAGACTAGAAGCACCATTTTTTATAATTGGCTTATATAGAATTCAATATGAAGTGTTACTGCCAAGGATAAAAAAAAGTCGCTTAAAAGTCGACAGGGTCGACTTCATTGCACCGGGTTTTATCTCATATGGCTCGGTCTCTTTCCGCAGGACGAAAAGCGTTGCACAAAGCACGAACTCCGTAGCTTTTAGCGACGACCCACAGGAGTCTCTGAAACATTTAACTCGTAAACCGAAGGACGCGGCCCGGAATCGAACCCACGACCTTCGGAGCACGTGTCAAACTGCCAAGGATATGCAAGCACATTATATATGTCTTTTACTTATTAACTGATTCTATCCTACACAGGAGAGGGATAGAAATGGTATGACAGAATCATCAATGTGGAACTCATGAATAAAACTAAACAAATTCCAGTGATTTGCATTTAACAGAGTGAGGTTGATGTAGATTTTTCTCATGACCCTGAACCATCTCCATGGGGACTGTTTTCTCGCGTTCTCATTCCCCTCTCCAGGCTCAGAAACCAGCAGGATGTGCAAGATCAACAATGGGGCTGCAGTACAACTTGACTGTGTCCCAGAGTTGTGGATATTTTCCATTTATCTCGCTGGCTATTTGTAAATAAGTTTGCCATATATTAATCTAACTCCAGTTGTAATATTGTTAAGGGAATTTTGTGCTATTTAATGTCAATTGAATTTATGTCAAATGGATCCATCACCTTTCATGGCTTATTCGTCACTATCAAATAACTGAGTCGAATTTGCACAACTCTAGAAATGTTTCAAGTGTTGAACATGCACAGAAAGATCATCTTGCAGTTTTATGTCAACAATTTTAATATAAGACTTAATGTACACAGGTTGTTTGTCTCCAAGATATAATAGCAAATGAGAGAAGTGAAAATACTTATGTTGCTGATGTTAGTACAGACATTTGAAAATTATAAATAAATAATATGTTTGGCAATTACATTTGGGTGGCCTCCTTATGAACTTACTGAAACACTCTCCTCCACCAGAAACAATGTCAAGTGACTCCCTAGGAGTATGATATGGCTTCATAGATAAACTAAAGGATTTTTTTACACATCTCAAGGCATAAAGGGCATATGATACTACACTCATATTTTTATAGACCAATCAGTACTTGATAGGTGTTGTGATCAATACCATGCCGGTAATACCATGCTGGCCATCTTTATTCCGAGACATGGATAAGAGTGTGTGTTCTTAAACATCCGGTGTGCTGATGCAGAGGCAAGGGGTTAAGCCCCTAAAACGAACAGTTGGACTAAAATGTTGACCTATCGTCTTTGATTTGGGGACGCAAATTACAAGTACCTCTGAAGTCAGAGTGGGTTTTCCTGATGGTGAAGGACACTCTTACTAGGGAAAGCTAATCTACTCGCAAAATTCAGTCCAGCATTACTAGAAGTATTGTGTATGGGCTTGAGTTCAAAGCGAGCGCCAAAAAACAAAACATCCTGAGACATTTCCTGGTACCCATGCTAGGCAGGGCCAATGTTCACAACCAGCCTTAATGTGAATTCAAACTCATGATTACTGCCTGGCAGACAATGTTCACAACCTGCCTTAATGTGAATTCAAACTCATGATTACTGGCTGGCAGACCAGCACGCTAGTCACTGCACTAACGTAGCACCCTTGGTCTAATGGCCTCCATTAGAAAAAAAATTAATGAGCTAGAGGATTGTGAATTTTGAAGTGCTCTGTATGTTTATTATTTTTCTTGCGGTTGTTATTTTTTGTGAATCCTCTGACTACTGAGGCACCTCATTATCAACAAATTCCAACACATTGTGCAGAGGAAATCTGTATGTTCACAAAAATATCGGCTGAATATTTAGTCTTTTGTATTTTCTTTGTTAATAAAGAGTGCCAACTGTACATGATCACCACTACAAATATTAATATGGATATCATTATTAAAATAATATATTAATAACTACATTTTTAAAAACAATTTACCTGAGCCATTTCTAGGACAAGGTTCACAGAAACCAATAACTTCTCCCCAGCCCCTCCCCACACTGCAACAGCAAGTTGCTCTAGACACATCATCAGCAATCTTGTCATTGCAGACACCAGTGCGACCAGTGGAATACAGAGGAACATCCATATAACAAGAGCCAACACGTTTGTCTACAGCAGAACAGAAAGACACATGTGTTAAAGTTTACATATTTTAAATTATTTATACACAAGAATTAAATATACATTTTAAAAATGTTTACTACACATACAAAAACTGGCACTGCGGTAAAGAGGTTATGAAATGCAATTTGTAATCTCTCATACCATGTTCGAAACACAGCTGCTGATCTGAGAGCCGACCGCCTTGCGCTGATTTTCATACAATGATATAGTGTTGGTCATTCAGAAAACAATGGCAAACTATGGAATATAAACATGCCAAAAAATCACAAGCAGCCAAAAATGATGGGGTTGATTGCAACGTCCTGTTAAGGATATGCAACTAACTTTACTACAAAAGTAATAAGAGTTAAATTTTTTTTTAATATGTATATACAAGAATTACAAATAAAAAAATTCACCGCAATTGAATGCACTCTGTAGCTACTTAAAATTCCATCTAACATACTCTCATGGCTTTTATACTCCCTAGAGATATCAAGAATGAAAACATTTTGACTAATTCCAGAAGTTTGAAAATGTCATGTGCAAAGTAGTTTTCTCTTTTATTTTGACAGGTAAATAATGGTATTTGCTACTTAGGATAAGCAACTCATGCTAATACATTATAGTGGTTGTATAAAGTTACTAACATTTTACTTTTCTTAAGAAATAGAAAGTTTAATATGTTGACATTATGCAGATCTAATGTAATTCCAATGATTTATTCTGTTGAAAAATTCATCTCTAAGTTCATTGCTTAACCAAAATAACATTAAACACAAAAATAAATAAACAATGCAGGAAATAAATCTAAAAATTAAGTATAAGAAAAATAATATCATCACCATGTGGCTTGCAAATGCACAGACATTCATGTCTCTCCATAGATCTCAGTCCTTGATGTTCTGGATTAATTCTATTGATGATATTCCTCCAGGATACCAATTTAGATCAATTTCTCTGTATCTGCCTCTGTCTTTTCTACCATTGATCCATCTGGTTTTGTTGATGATCCCCATATGACCAAAGAGCACTGCTTATCTCTTTCTTATTGTTGCATATAATGTTCCACTTTTATTAGCCCCTTTGTTTGGCAATTTTTGAGTTGAGACAAGAACCGATATCACAGCACTCAGGACATTCCCATACATGCTCCATCCTCATCTTTGACAGCCAGTGAAGAGCCCCAATACCAGTAGCTGTTTGATTATGTGTCCGCCTGGCCTTTCCTCAAAGTCCTGAGTGTCGGCCACATCCTCTGGTCACTCCCTGGAATCCTGATGATTGATCTGTTCTTCTGCACTATTAATTAATTGTTAAATGAGTAAAGTGATAATAATGACAAACAATACAAAGGTGCAAAAAGTTCAAACAACAGATTAAACAAGCAACATGAAATAATGTAATATATACAATGTTAATTTTAATCTGTTAAAAGAATACAAGAAAATAAATAAAAAGAGCCTGAATTGACACAACAATATATTTCTGGCATTTAATATCACATATAAGTCTACAGGTGACAACTTACCAATACATCCTGTTCCAGTCGGGTTGCTCTCAAAGTTGGGTGGACACTGACAAATATAGGTGCCTTGTTGGTTAACACAAGTTCCATACTGGCAATTGTCAGGGTTCTCACATTCATCAATGTCTACATATGAAAAATAGAATATACAATATTTTATCAACACTGGAAATGAATTTTTCTGTCTTAATAAAGCACAAAACAATTGTATAAACATTTGTATTACAGGTAGAGTGCTACTTACATATGTCAGTTTTTTTTGCATGTCAAATAAGAAATTTTTCTTTTGTTCTTTAAAGTATGAGAAATGCAATCAAAGTCTCAGCTCAGTCAAGGGAAACTTCCAACAAAAGTCCCACATCTAAAGAACTAGCAACACACGAGTGCAGCAAATGCAGTTTATGGACCAAATATGCACTAGAATAAGTGAACAACTCTGAAACTGAGCAGAACATGGCACTAATTTGCCCCGATAAAAGAATATTATTGTTAATGTTGGAGATCACAAACCACCAATATAGATGTGGAAGTTAAAGAGAAACCATCACATTATCTTCCTAAGAATAAATTTATAAAAAGGCCAGAAATATAGAATGGTATGAACCTACATTGCTTGCTTGCTGCTTCTTCTTCTTCTTCTTCTTCTTCTTCTTCTTCTTCTTCTTCTTCTTCTTCTTCTTCTTCTTCTTCTTCTTCTTCAGCATTCCGAGCCATTGAGGTTCTTTGCTGCAGACATTGCTTGCACACTTTAGAAATATTTATGGTGATTTATGTATTAAATATGGTGCAACAACTGTGTCAGTAGAAGAATAGAGAAAATCTCACAAGAAAACAAAAGCAACAGACAGAAAGAAATAAAAAAAAAAAAGGTTCCAATTACTATAACTCAAATACAGCACTCACCAGTACAATTTCCACCAGTAGAATCAAGTTTGTATCCTTGGTTACAGTTGCATCTGAACATGCCAAATACGTTCTCACATTTTCCATTAACACATAAGTTGCGGAACATGGAGCACTCATCAATGTCTGTGAATTAAATTAACAAATTAATATAAAGTGTGGAAACAAACATTGTAAAGACAAACAACTGCCATGCACATAATAATTTCTCCCTTCTTTTAGAATGTGGAAAGCAGAAGCTACATGGTTCAAAGCCATCAGATGCAATTTAGATGGGTAAAAATTGCGGTGAAATGAAGTCTATTCTCTCACATTGAATTAGATCCTCTCACATTTAACCTTTAAATTTTAGAGTGTTTTTATTAAACCTGCTACATCTTATCTGTTCTTTCTCAAAACATCTCACTTATTTCTCTTTAAAAATGAACAGATTTAAGTTCTTTTTTCCACTGCCATATACATATAATTCCTGTGCTCACAGAATTATGACTGCTCATTTATTAATAGTTTTAAAATAATAAACACTACACATTTTGAACAAATGATTTCAAATATATTTGCGTCTATGTCTATTTTGTTACATGTTCAATTATTTCACCTGCTACGAGGCTATAATCTTGTGGCTATGTATCCTTGGTTAGTTATTTGCATATCTTACAGGACGTGGCTGTCAATCCCAACATTGTTTGACTGTGATTTATTGGCATGTTTACATTCAGTAGTTTTCCATTGCTTTCTGAATGACTGCTACTCATACCTTTGTATGGGAACCAACGTCTGCTTCCAAATCACCCGTAGCTGTGTTTCGAACGTGGTATGCGGAATTATGAATTGCATTCCTAATCCTTTCACTACAGAGCCTGTTGAATACTGGGTGGTGAATGCTTAATCAGCTAGAAAAATATGCAGTGATTCACTAAACCTTTAAATTTAACACCTAACTGTGTTCTAATCACTTATCAATAAATACTGAAACATAACTTTGCTCAATGTCAGAAAAGTAAAGTGAAGTGAAGCAAAGGACCATTTTCAACACCTTCAGATTTAATGCTATATAACCCTAGCCCCATCGTTTTATAGACCAATCTTCATTCAAAAAGTGAAGTGATTATTATCATTTTGAACACTGTTATTTAGTTAGTAGAGTATTTCCTCTTGCCCATTTAGGCAGGGACATCCTGGGATTCCAGGTCAGTTAAAATAAAATTCATGCTTGCTATATGTATTGAACCATGTATGGAAATCTAGCTTTGCTCTGAGTGAGAAAGAAAGAAAATGCTACAATGAAGTGAACTGATAATTCTGACACATACAGAAGTAACTAACAGATGCAGAATTTCTAGGACTTCACTTAGCACTACCAACATCTTTTGGGGATGATCTATACATTATAGGAGCTGAGGTAATGCAGTGGTTGACTGGCATGCCTGCCTGCAAACCCAATGGTCATGTAACTGAATCCCTAATGAGTCATGCATTAAAAAAAAATTGACCTGGGTCTCCGAGTTAACCCAGCCTAAAATGGGTACCAGGACATTTGCTGGGAAGTAAAGGTGCCTAGTGAGATATTGACTACATAACACACTGAGTGCTGTTGATTGGACTATAAAAATATGGACCTAACACCATATGCTCAGTAAGCCTCTAGGTGTTGAAAAAGATCCATTACTTTTACTCTTTCCTGTACATTATTCTTTTTAGTGAGCATGGATTTCGGTATAAGAATTTAAATGCTTCTGGTCATTAAATTGACTTTGTCAGGTAATCACAAGATTATCACTTATATTTTTACTTTCCAGTACTAAAGTAAATTAATTAAGCAATTTATTCATTCACATCCTTGTAAAATATGTCCAAGACGTGTATAATATGTTTAATTAGTTAATGCCTTGTTCTGATACATAATAACCAACTGACACTTTCATTTCTGTTCAACACTGAATTAAACAAGAAAGATCTACAGCACAGGTGCTTAATTAAGGATACAATTGTATTGCAAAACTGTATCTCCATAAATGACTCAGCCTGCTCCCATAGACCACACAAGGCAAATCTCAGCACAGTACATGAATTCTGTTCCACTGACAAGCATCCAGGTGTGGGTATACCAGAATCACACATGCAATAAATATTCTTTTATTTTGTAGGGTTTCTCATTTTGAAATTTAACTTGCACAGTAGCAAAATAAATGTGCACAATCTAGAACAGTGAATTAGGGTTGCAATGATGACCACACAAGGTTTATTTTTTAAAAACATAAGCCAAATAGCTAATCTAAGAATCTAAGTCTTGATGATGTTTGGCTTATGTATTTGTGTTTTGGTAGCGTAGTAGCTATTGCACTTGCATACTAGCACAGAAGTTTAGGGCTGCATGCCAAGTTACAATGAAGTCAAACCTCCTGCCTTTAACCCCCTTTTTCCCTTTTAACTACACTCTCTGCCTATTATGATGGCATGGTGTAAGCTGTTATTAAATCCATTGCTGCCCATTTAATCAGCTTCATTGAGGTAACTTGATTGATGGCATCTTCAGCCTGTGCCACCAAGGACCCTCCTCTCTTTATTCAGTTTCCTTTGGTATCCTTGAGGTTACCATGCAGTAGCTATCTGTCATCACTGGTGACATGCATGTAAACATTGGTCTATACGCCAGTACAAATCTAGACTTAACCAATGTAACATCAAGCATGTATCTTATTGTTCTGATGGGGGTATGGGAGTGTCTCATGCAAAACCCCAAGACAATTCACATTCTTTCATTCTAGATCCATTCCAGTTTTTAAAATAACCAAGCCATAATCAGTTACTGAGAGGATAGATGGTTGAACAATAAGACAAGTAGTGTTAAATTGGTACAACTATTTTCTGTATCTCAACACCATGATTGTTTTATGCACTTGCATTCATCCATTGCGTAAACTGTTAAACTAACGGATGTTTTTTTATCCAGAAGAATTATGTAGCGACCATAACCAGGACATTAAATGATTATCTCAACCTTCACATTTATCACCTGAAACATGAGGATGTTAAAGTCTTATACCAATTTCTGTAGCATGTGTGGTCACTGCTTTGCACTTCTGCAGTTCCAATAGTCGACATGAATGAACATTAATGCTAATCTGTCAGTCATTTTCTGTCTTTGCCTGCCAGCTTTTCTTTTTCTGTCTTTCCTCTCCCTCTTATTTTCTCTCCCTCTATTCCTGCTACTTCTATTTAAATCTGCTGAGGGTATTGACATCATAGCATGATCAGCCTAGCTACCTTGAAGATTCCAAATCCAATTTGAAATCAAAATTGATTGTAAATAAATGATGTCCCAGACGCAGTGCTTAAGCATAGCACCGCCCCACCCATCCACCAGAAATCCAATATTCATGACAGCTTTCCAAGAAGCCATTCAGTCTTTCAGCACATTGATTCACCTTAGACTTGGAGGTCATGTAACCCATGACTGGGAGTGGACTGATGAATGTCAGAGCATATACCAGTTACCAATGGGTTATGCACACTGTTTCTCTGGGGCTCCACTCAGTTTAGTTCAGGTCCCAGAAGGGACCGTATATTCATAGTGCATTATGAGGAAGTATGGCGTGTGGTTCTGTATAAACCAGCAGCAATGATCTTACAAGAAATACCACTTTTTTTCACCTCATTACTGGCTGGAGCTCTTAGTGACAATTGCAACGTGGTTCCAACATCCATCACTGGCAAGCATAACGTTTCCACATGTCAGTTTGTTACCGCACCACTCTATCCCCCGAAAATCTTGATAAGGATTTATTTCTTGCTTTGTTTACAGTCTCTTTACACGACTGATAGAAACACTAAATTACTTCAATGTGTTTGGTCAAGATTTTCCTGACATCAATAAGCCTTTCAGATATATGAAGCTGAGAAAGAAAGAAACACTTTAATATTTCCTGAAACAAACAACACACAAATTTACAATGATTAATCTACACCAGGGTGATGGAGTCTGGATCAGGTTACATAAACAATTTTAGAGCCATGTCATTCGACAGTGTAACGTTTCAGCTACTATATATACTTACCAACACAAGCTCGTTCGTCTTCTGTAGGTGCAAAACCCATGTCACATTCACACCTGTACCCTCCATTATAATTGATGCAATGACCATTCTCACACAAATCAGGGTCAAGAAGGCATTCATCAACATCTGTTATAGAGAAAAATAAAAAAGATCATTAACACTTCTGTACCAAGCAATGCACAATGTGTGATAGGCTATCCTTCATGTGTACCATTCAACATATAATGTGGGGTTGTGTTAGTTCCATTTATTAAGGCTATACTCAAATCTGACTATGTACTAATTTTCTTGATGAGCAGAGCAGGACGCTCACTTGTCCTGACAGTCGGAAGTTACTGTTCAAGATAGAGGTAACATATCCTCAAGTGTATGTGGATGGCAAATGGAAACTTCATTATCTTCTCAAGATTTCATGAAATTCTATAAATCAGAGTCAAGAGACCAAAATCTGTGGAGATACATGACTGTCAGGGTGATGATGATAATGATGATGATATAAATTTGCCCTTGTAAAACTTATTTAATAATTTTGACTATTGACCCCATAAGCAATTGCTGTGATTTTCTAGGGCTCAAATGTTAACTGATAATATCTGGAGGATAATTATTCACATCCTTTCTTTAAGTGGGGAATTTAAAAAAAAATTGCCCTGGGTTCATAGATTAACCCAGCCTTAAATGAGTATCATGACATGTTTTCAAAAGTAAAGATGGCTGACTAGATATTGCCAATGAGTGTCGATTGGTCCACAAAAATATGGAGCCAGAACCATGTACTCAAAATGCCGAAAGGCAAGAAAATGGGTTCTTTACTTTGTTTTTAAAACTTCTTCAATAATAACATTATGTTATCAGATATTTACTTTCAATGACAATAATTTTTCAAAAGCACCAATACTGTGTCATCTGCCTAGCGTATATTATTTATTTTATAACCTCTAACTAGTATTCCTGTTGTCTCTTTGATCTCTCTCATTATTACTTTGCTTTATCTCTTCGTAGCAACCCTCTTTATTTCCCATTTTAATTGCTGCTCCTTGGTTCCAGCAGAGCAGGGCACTCACTTGTCCTGATAGTCGGAAATGACTGGCAAAGGCAAGGTTAAAAGACCACCATGTGAATGTGGAAGGTAAGGGGAAACGACCACATTATCTTCCCAAGACTTCATGGCAAAACACATTTCAGAGTTAGTGAACAATGTTAATGGCTGTCTTAGGACATCCTCGTCTGGTAGGGACAGTCATGAGCCACAGGTGACACCGGACTGTCATCCAGCTACTGATGGCAAAACTAAAACTAAAACTAAACCATATACATATATGATCATGATTCAACAAATGTAATATCAGGCCATCACACCATTGTTTAATATCAGCAGTTTGTGTATGGTGTGTGCACATGATTATGTTTGCTTGTGTCTAAATATTTGTGTGAATCTGTGTGCATGTTTATGTGTATGAATGTGTGTATGTGTGTGCATGAACGTGAGTATATGTGTGTGCATGAATGTATGTGCTTGTGTGTATACAAATCATAGACACATTTCTTCTCTTACTTGTTGAGGTATTAAAAACTATTCCAAATTACATTTAACAAAATAAATAAAGGTCCCTTTTACATGCCTAAGGAGCATTGGACATAGGGAGCTAGACCCATATTTTTACTGGATAAACGGCAGGTAGTGGGTGATATCGTTGATATAACGCCTGCTACCTTTACTTCCCAAAACATTTTCTGGTACCTATTTTAGACTGGGACATGGGACCCAAGGTCAATTAAAAATTTTGATTCTACCCTGATGCAGATCGAACACAAGACCACCTGTACAGCAGGCAAATGTTAACAAAAATAATCATACTTCATTCTCCATAATCATCGTCATGTGCCTTGGCAAGTGACATAGGCATTCATGCCTCTCCACAGATCTCAACTTGATGTTCTGGACCAGTCCTATTGATGACATTTCTCCATGTCATTGCCTTAGACCATGAAGCATCATGTCTCTTGGTTGCCTCTGGCTCTCTACAACTGATCTTTCCAGTTATCACAATGTTCCCTAATGTCTTTCTTCACAGAACACTGTCTCTTTTTTTGTAGTTGTGTATAGAGTTCTGCTTAATTAACCTCCTCCAGGCACTTAGTTACTCTGGCCGTACAACAGAGTAACTAAATTAGCAGCAAATGCAGATACTGCAGTAAAGCACAATAGTAAAACAATCAAAAATCAAAGAAAGATATTCTATTAAGCCTTTCTATTCCAAGCAATGTACCATGGGTGATGGACTATTATCTGTGTGTATCAAGGAATGCATGGTGGGCTTTTATATACTAAGAAAATCTGGCTAGGCATTTAAACATGCAGCACAATATATATTGTATGCAAGGTGTATGTTGTCTTTCTGGGGGTAATACACATTTGCCTGTTTCTTTGTGTGTACTCTTCTAGGACAGAAAAAGTTAACTTAATTGTTAGAAAACTGGATATTCAAGTTATAAATTTAGATACATGAGAATATATACTATAATGACGAAATTTTAATAAACAATTTAAAAAGAAATGTGGTTAAATAAAAAGCTGATCTGAAAATACAACTGAAATACAAACCAGTGATGTACATATACATTCATGAATTAGCTAATCAAGAGCACTATGGAATAATACTTTTAATTTAAACATTATTAAGAGCATTTACGTGTAGAAGATCCCAGACTGCCGGCTTCCTGGCCTAGTGGCTAGCGACTTTTCTCCGTAATCTCATATACTCTCGTAAGTAACGTGACAACGGTGAGAATCAGCAGTGGTTCGAATCGCGTCGGTAACTTACGGGGTATGTGAGCCAGCCACTCAGAAAGCAATGGTAAACTACTGAGCATAATCTTGCCAAAGTAATCAACAATCAGCTGAAAGATGTTGATGTTGACAGCAATGTCCTGTAAAGGATATGCAAAAAAAAAAAAAAATCCTAGACTACTTACCCTGACACGTGAAACCATCTCCACTGTAACCTTCATCACAGATACATCTAAAACTTCCTGGCGTGTTCACACAAGCTGCATCACGATGACATCCTCCATTATCCCGTACACATTCATTTGTATCTGTCCATATTAATTTTTTCATTAAAAACCAAACTTTATGAAATATACTGATAGATGTTACTAGCTGAACAAAATAATCTACTGCACATTTTTGATAGAATTCATAAGCAGACTGACAAAATAACTAAAATTAAAATGATAAGATAAACATATAAAATAATTATTATGAATTATATTGACTGAATGACAATGGAATTGGAATGAAAAGCTGCAATCAATCTTTTTGAGTGACTCTCTTTCACTTCATTATCTCTGATCTCTCTCTCTCTACTTCCCTCTCCTCTCTCTTTTTATTACTCATACACATTGACACACATATATATAAAACAGAGTTACAAAACTGTCTTGTGACTACCTAACTCTACAGTTCATATTATGAAATATAAAATATTTAAATGTGAATGACAGAAAATATGATTCACATTTGAAGATTGTGAACTCTTGTTTGAGCACACTTCTACATCCTTTCTTACCTCTACATGTGAAACCATCCCCTGTATATCCTGGTCTACAGTCACACTTGAAGGATCCCTGAGTATTTATACATGCAGCATTTTCATCACAGCCTGATGCTCCAGTTTCACATTCATTGTCATCTGTGGAAATTCAAACCGCAATAATTAAGATTAAATGACTAAGCAGAAAAAATGAAAACAGAAGATTGTTCTAGATTTCTCTTCAAATCCAAATGCCTAGAGGCACAAAAGAGGAGGAGAAACAGAAGAAGAAAGAAGAGGAGAAACAGAGGAAGAAGAAAGAGAAGGAGAAGCAGAAGACTAACGCTTTAGTTCCTAGGCAAAGCATTATATGTGACTGATTCTCTTTAAAACTCAATTATCATGTAATGTGTTCTTATTCTCATATTTGGCCAGATCATACTAGAGAAATTTGCCTTCCTCAGTGACCACTTCCACTGTGTATTTAGCATCTTCAAAAGTTATGTACAAGTATTTTTTTTCACAGTGGTTATTTCCCCATGCTATGAAACGTTTTGGGTTGGGACTGACAGAGATACCTGTCATTAATAATACTTCTATTTGTATTTGTGTCCATGTATAGACACGCAAGCATAAACTATTTTTTTGGTAAATTTAAAATATATTACTAATAAACAGTAAAAATACTTTAAATATTTAATAGTTCCCTATGTCCATTTAAAAAAAAACATATATACTTTGGAATTGACATTTTGAAATACTGTTGTACTACAACATTCTGGGCTCAAATGATATATTACAGAATTGAAATAAGTAGCAATTTTTAAATGATTTAGACTTTAAAATTTGTGCTATTATAATATCTTTGAATCTAAGTGTTGTGGAAACCTACTATCTCGTTACATGATATTAAATCAAGTATTTTAAGATGATTCCTTGGGTGAGCCCAGTACTAGAACGCTATGTGTCGGCTATGCAATTATGGAAGCCTTCTTGGATGGCAGGGAATGCCCATGGTCTGCCTCTGCCTTCTCTTGTGGGCTGACCGCTAAATATCTGGTTTATCTGAAGGGACCAGCTGAGATGAGGATGACACCACAACAGTGAGTTGACCACCCTATGAAACACCCAGAAAGGTTTTTAACCCGGTCAACAGATGCCACAGAAGTTGGATGTGTTGTGCAAATATCGCAGCTTTGCTGTAAACAGGCACAATGCAATTATATCCAAAAATTATTCCGGATGAACGCAGAAGAAGAAGAAGCACACCCAAATTTATATATTTGGCAGCATAAAGAATGCAATGCAAAATTTTGATCAAAACAATTTTTCCACTTATAATACTCCTGATACCAGCACATAAAATCAAGAATGACTAGCAATGAAACTCTTTCTGCCCCAAGCAATGAATCACTAAGGATCTGCTATTGTTCATGTGCACCGATCAATGTGTTATGTATGACTGCTTCTTATGTCTAGTCACAATGTATTAAAGAAATATCTGACAACCTATTTGTTTTATACAAAGTGTGTATATTTAAACCCTGTGACAGTAATTTGTCTATGAGATTTTTTGCTGTCTTTACTGCACCCTTTGCCAGCTTTGTGGCGAAGGGGTTACGGAAGCAGTTTATAATCCCATATACCACGTTCAAAACACAGCTGCAGGTGATTTGGCAGCAGACAGCCTCATGTTGGTTTTTTATGAAAATGGTATGAGTACTGGTCGTTCAGAAAGCAATGGCAAACTAATGAATAAAAACTTGCCAAAAGATCACAAACAGCCAAAAAATGTTGGAGTTGACTGCTACGTCCTGTAAAGGATATGCAACTAACTAACTGCACCCCTAGATATTTGCTTGATTTCTTTGACTAAAAGAGATAATTTAGTTTGAATTCTACAGCACTTCTGAGGACTGATAATGGTATATCCACAAATGTATCTGGCTGCTCTTTAGCACACAAGATTAAACTACATGGACACCAGACACAAATCATCAGTATACAAGAAAGAAGTTACTGGATGTTACATGGATACATATTTTCATAAGAATAACGTAACAACTTTACATAGCTTAATGAGGGAATGTATCTTTAAAACACATTGCAACCTGGAAAGCTTATATATAAGAAAAACATGTCATTTGGATAATTTTATGAGATTGCAAATGTGTATCAAGAGGAGGTAATGCCAAGCTACACATAGTATTTCTGTGAATTGGATGGTTAACAAAACTGAACAAAACATGAAAATTGACAGCAACAAGACGCTTCAACAAGTATAACATCCAAACTAGCTAATATAACATTTGAATAGATAATTTTGTTTAAATTTTCTTATTAAATGTATTCACTACATGATCTTTATCCCTTTATCATAAGTGTCACTGGAAATAATCCATATTTTGTGGGTACACAATAAGAAGGGGAAAGCAGAAGTATAGAGAAGACCAAGAGAGATGTTAAACAGTTTTTCATCATGGCTTGGAGGATCATCTGTATCAGAAATGATTGCCGTTCAAGAGACAGAAGTCTGTGGACAGACATGATGTCACACACCACATGACATGGACTATAAGAAGATCACTGGGGAAGTACAATGGCTGTGGTGTTTATTTGCTTTCTTCGACAGTGTCTTTTAAATTGCATTTGGCAATCTTCCTGAGCACCAGCACTGTTTTGATTACCTAACATTAATGTATACCATAACAATTTATGTATCTTGACTGTGATGATTTTCATATAATGTTATTATAGATGTTACAATTGCTAACAGAATTCAGCTAGTGTACCTGTGCATCCAGTAGCCCTGATTTGTGTTTTCACAGAGTATCCAACATCACATTTGCAGACAAATGAACCATGTGTATTCTGGCAAACACCATTCAGGCACAGGTTTTTGTTCAGGAGGCATTCATCAACATCTGAAATAAATAAAGTCATATGCCAGTTACTGATGTAATATCATATTTAATAAAAGTAGACACAAGTATAGATGATCAAAAAAAGCAATTCAATTGATCAAGAATATTCAATGCAATATATCTTTGTCAATCAAGGTGTGGATAGGGAAATTCTTATGGCCATATCGAGTCAACCCTGATGTATGAAAGTAAATCATGGAAACTTAGCAGACTATAAAATAATTATGATGATGTATGAAAGTAAAATCATGGAAACTTAGCAGACTATAAAATAATAATGATGATGTATGAAAGTAAAATCATGGAAACTTAGCAAAATAAAATAATTATGATGATGTATGAAAGTAAAATCATGGAAACTTAGCAGACTATAAAATAATTATGATGATGTATGAAAGTAAAATCATGGAAACTTAGCAAATTATAAAATAATTATGATGATGTATGAAAGTAAAATCATGGAAACTTAGGAGACTATACAATAATTATGTAAAAAATGCATTGATATGGTTTTATATAAAAATGATGAGACCACTATAGTGGAACCTCACTTAACGAGCACCTCTCATAATGAGTAATTCGCATAACGAGCAAAATAAATTGTAAACAAATGATTCGCTGAACGAGTGACATTTTGCATAACGAGTGACGAGGGGAGGGGAAGTCCAGGATTGTGCGCATGCAACCGCAAAAAGGCGTGGGAAGGGGTTACCAAGAGAACCCTTACTTCTGCTTGGAAGAAGCTTTGGCCAGAGAACGTTGTCGAATGTGACTTTGAGGGGTTTGAGACAGTACCTGTGGAGCCTGTAGTCAACGAGATTGTGTCTTTGGCTAAGATCATGGGACTGGATATGGATAACAAAGATATCGATGAGCTTGTGGAAGAGCATAGCCAAGAGCTGACCACCGAAGGGCTTATGGAATTACATTGTGTTTCACAGCAAGAAGTTTTGGAGGAGAGTTTGTCCGAGGAGGAGGAAAAGGTAACAGCAAACCAACAATCTTCTGGCGCAATAAGAGAAATGCTGAAAGCATGGGAAACTGTTGCATCGTACATTGAGAACCATCACCCTAATAAGGCAGTGGCTCTTAGAGCTACTAATTTATTTAATGAAAATGCTGTGTTGCATTTCCACCAAATTCTGAAGCGTCGGCAAAAACAAATTTCTCTAGACAGCTTTCTAGTAAAAAAGAATTAGGTATGTAGTATAAATTGTAAATTAATTACTTCAATTTTTTTGTTTTCTACAAATTGAATTCTCATTCCAGGTTTGTTCATTCTGTGATAGAAGAGGAAGATGAATCATGCTCCTTAACAATGTATATATAATTTTCTTTGAATAAACGTTATACAAAATATTTTGAGTATTTTTTCGGCATGGAACGCATTATCGTATTTTACATTAATTAACGAGTGTTTCACATTATGAGTAAGATTCTGGAACGAATTATGCTCGTTAAGCGAGGTTCCACTGTATATGGATAATAAGTGCAATAATGATATTTGGAAAGATGTTAACTCACAAAGAGAACTGGTTAATTTCATCAGATAAGACAGTCCACATTCTTTGGACACATCAAGAAAAGGGTAAAGCAGATGGGCATTGTAACAACAGAAAAGTTGAAGTGAAAGCCAAGCATGGAGCATATCAACAGAGAGAAGACTAGACAGTCTGGCATCATGGCACAACAAGACATTAAGATGTGGTGAGCAACTCACTTCCTCAACACCTTTCATTTTCAGATGAAATATGTACATGTCCATTTCAAAAAGATAATAAGGTCAACCTCAGAGTCATATTGACTGGGAAATGAAAATGCAGTTCCGTTATTATTGTGAACTGAACCTGAGACCATTGTATTACACACATTTTGTACACACAAGTCTTTGCACAGATTTAATGTTTTGTTTTCATAGTAATTCATACAAATGAAGGATCAGGTATGTTAGTTTTGAAAGTATATGTGGTAGAGGCGCTGAAAACAGAGAAATCAGAGACATTGAAATCACTATGTAATAACTGCTTGCTTGAAGCAATAAACTCTTGCTGATGGGCCAACAGAGATATTATAATCACCAAGCTCGCATGTATTGCCTGATGAAACAACAGAAATGTTTAACTCATTAGGCAGTCACCTCTTTTCTAGTGTCAAGTTAGAGACAATGAAATCACTAACCACCCTTTTAGAATCACAAATTACTAAACAATCATCTCTTTCTTGAAGGTACTTAGTGATAGTGAAATCAATCATCAATCACCTCTTTCTTGATGATACCTTAGAGATACTGAAATCATCTCTTTCCTGACAATGTTATAAAAATATTGAAATCATTAAGCAATCACCTATTTTCTGATGACACCTTTGATTATGCAGCAGGTCCTTGCAGAATACACTCTAATCACAACACACCTGAAAGACTCGATCTTTTGTCAGTTCCTCTGACTCATTCATTTTCATGCCCATAGTGTCTTTAATGTCCTGTGTCCACCTTCACTGTCAACCCCTGGAACCTCATCCAGGAACCATGCCTTCCATTAGTGTTCTTTCTCAGCTACAGTGATGTTTAATGCGGACAAAGTATGTCAGTTTTCAAGAGATGTCGCTGCAAGGCACGTTGAGCACTCTGGTCATCCACTGCATCTATATTCATCTCCTGTCATCTTGACTTGTCTTGCCACTGGAATCGGACTCAGGCGAGAGAGTGAGGTCGACGAATTGCGCAACTCTTCCTCACTTTAATCCAATTCATCGTGCAAGTCATTCTTCATCCATCTTCATCTATCACCTTCAAGCCCTGTGGTGATGGGTGAGTGGTGAAGCGGCATGCATGGGTACGCTGACAGTCATAGTTGCAGACCTGCACACAGGCGGCTCAGGCCATATGGTCATCTTCTACTGACCGGAGCAGCAGTGGGATTCGGCAGCCCCCTGAGTGACTGAGCAGCCCTCTATAGGAAAGCACTGCTCACCTCCATAGCTTGAGGAAGGGGCTAGAAAAGGTTTCCTAAACATTGTCTGCTCCATCATTACCTAACCAGCTAGCCGCGGTTGGTGGGTACACTATACTGTGGTCGACATCAGCCATCTTAGAACTCATGGTTCCATACTTTCAACCCCACTGGATAATATGAATGGTCATCATCATTCTTGTCGGCTTCCTGGCCTAGAGGTTAGCAAATTTTCTCCGTAATCTCGTATACTCTCGTACGTAACGTGACGACGGTGAGAATCAGCAGTGGTTCGAATCGCATCGGTAACCTACAGAGTAAGTGAGCCGGCCGCTCAGAAAGCAATGGCAAACTACTGAGCGTAATCTTGCCAAGAAATCAACAATCAGCTTGAAAGATGCTGATGTTGACAGCGATGTCCTGTAAAGGATATGCAAAACATTTTTTTTTATCATCATTCTTGATGGATAAACAACATGAAGCTGATTATGAGCCAGTTTTGAAAAAAATGTTTGAGATCTTGCAGAATTTCAGTAATTTTCTTCTTCTTGTTCCATGGTATTCTAAGAATTTGTCTGCAATATTTAAGTTTAAAAGCCCCGATTTGTTTCTTTAAAAAGAAACTTAAACTTAAATAATAAATGAAAAGCTTGGTATTTCTAATGCTTAAATAATGTGCACTGATTAAATTAGTTGGCCTTCTTCAAATACATATGACAACTCACCAAGACATCTCTTTTGGTCTGGAGAAGAAGTAAGTCCACCAGTGCATTGGCACCTGTAGGAACCTGGCAAGTTGTCACAACGGCCGCCATCACATATATTGCCCTGCTCTTTGCACTCGTCAACATCTATATACAAATTCATGACATAGATTAATTTAATTATAACAATATGATAATATTATGATATAAATATAATTTTCAAATATTATATAATATAAATAAATAATTTGTATACCTTTTTCAATGAATAAAAAATAGTTGTACTATAAAAAATGGCTATTTTATTCTGAATGTTGTGAGTTTTACTTTGTGCATCACACATAACTGTAGTAAAGTAAGCAAAGGATGCATCCGGCTTCAGGCATATTGGGCATAAGGTAAATAATGTAAAGTATCCTTTTACATGCCTTGAAGCACATTGGGCCTATGGTTAGTTTGTTAGTTGCGTATCCTTTACAGGATGTCACATATACTTACCATTTCATAAAACACCTAACGCAAGGCAGTCTGCTGCCAAATCGCTCACAGCTGTGTTTCGACCGCAGTATGGGGGATTACGAACTGTGTCCGTATCCTCTTCAGCACAGAGCTGGCAGGCAAATGGTGCTAGACCCATATTGGTATAGACCAGTGGGCACTCTATGTGTAATGTGGTCAGTACCACGCAGGCTGACTTTACTTCCCAAAGCATTTCATGCTACCCACTTTAGGCTGAGTTGACCTGGGAATCAACCCAATGAGGAATCAAACTCATGACTATGAGGCCTGCAGGTCAGCATGATGCTAAACCCATGCTTGTATAGATCATTCAGAACTTCAGGGATGATGCGGTCAATATCACACTGGTTGCTTTCACAAGACATTTTTTAAAGTATCCATTTAGGCTGAGACAACATAACCACCATGCCAGCAAGAAAAAGTCTAGTCATTACTCTATCATGGCTCTCATACATAGTCACTACTATATCATGGCTCACATAGATAGTCACTGCTCTTTCATGTGCTCATACATAGTCACTGCTCTACCATGACTCTCATACATAGTCACTACTCTATCATGGCTCTCATACATAGTCACTGCTCTATCATGGCTCTCATACATAGTCACTGCTCTATCATGTGCTCATACATAGTCACTACTCTATCATGGCTCTCATACATAGTCACTGCTCTATCATGTGCTCATACATAGTCACTACTCTATCATGGCTCTCATACATAGTCACTACTCTATCATGGCTCTCATACATAGTCACTGCTCTACCATGGCTCTCATACATAGTCACTACTCTATCATGGCTCTCATACATAGTCACTGCTCTATCATGGCTCTCATACATAGTCACTGCTCTATCATGGCTCTCATACATAGTCACTACTCTACCATGGCTCTCATACATAGTCACTACTCTATCATGGCTCTCATACATAGTCACTGCTCTATCATGGCTCTCATACATAGTCACTGCTCTACCATGGCTCTCATACATAGTCACTGCTCTATCATGGCTCTCATACATAGTCACTACTCTATCATGGCTCTAACACACAGTCATTACTCTATCATGGCTCACATACATAGTCATTATTCTATCACGGGTTTCATACATAGTCACTACTCTCATACATAGTTATGCACCTCTCCAAATCAGTCTGCCTTTGGCAAGTATTTATGGACTATTTACTTCCTACAGACAGAATTTATCTGAGTTAGCTGGCTGTGTCTATCCCACAGGTAGGCTGTTTTAACTGACAAATGTTGTCAGGGCAATGATCTTATAGCCTACCCTTTGTGATTGTCCAACTGTTGTTGGTGTTTTAACTCTTTCAGTCCCAAGAATTGCACAAAACGTGCTTCTCTCTGTGAATCCCAACATTGTCTTCATTGCACACTTGGTTAAATCAAACTGAAGAAATCTGGTTTCTCCAGTGACCACTTCTGTATGTATAATACAATGTGTATGTATTTAGTCTATTTGAAAATAATGCACTTGTGATTTTTCATAACAGGTATTTCTAATCTTGGGAATCTGCTGTGAAACTGCATGGGACTGAAAGAGTTAATGAGAAGAATGTGTACAGGGAACTTCTGATTTCCACCCTTATTGAAGTAGCTTAGGTATGCTATCTCACCAGTCAAGAAATTAGTCAAGCATTAAAGTCTTCACTTGTTCATAACTTACGCATCTGTCCATATTTTAAAAGTCCAGTTAGTTTTTGTAATTCTTCACTAACAGCACATCTGCATTCATCAATATATTTTTTATCCCATTTATTCATGATCCATTTGTCAAAACCATATGATGTAATTGACTAGATATAAGTTAAGATCTTATAAAGCCACAAGTGTCATTTTTTTTAAATTAATTATTTTATTGGAGCAGTAAAACCTGGATTTACAGGTGTCCTGCTGGGAATTTCTCTTGGTTTATCCTCTCTCTAGAATGTTGTTAATATTTGTGACAAGTGTTGCTCTCTGGTCTTCACAAAATATGTAAGACCTTCCATAAATAAATACTGTCTCACATGCCTCACGAAATACTCACCGATATATTTATTTGTGGTTGTAGGGAATGTGCTATTCAAATATCTGCAATTAACTAGCACTCTCACAAAAAATGTCAATACAATAGTGATTATAAATTAAACATACCTACACAAGAACGGCCATCTGTCAGAAGTAGATATCCACTTCCACAGCTGCACAGGAAGCTGCCAGGTGTGTTCACACAGACAGTCTGGCAGCCTCCATTCCTGTCATGACACTCGTCATTATCTGAAAAGGCAATTAGTACATGTTCATATAATAAAAGTTTGCTTTTGCAAGAAGTGAAATATTTAACATGATTTGTAATCTGAAATGCCTGAAAGCTTTAAATGTTGAAAGGGGTAAGTTTTGAAAACTTGTTTAGATGCTTAAAGATGTAACATTTACTTTTACTAATCTCTTTTAAAACTTCAGGAGCATTTTTACTAAGTAATAATAAATTAGCTTCACATAAAAGAAAACATCTACATCCTATATAATTTAGAATTTAAATAATAAATCCAATTTTATTTCCTAAATTACTGAATTAAAAGAAAAATTTAATAAACTGTAAACTTATAATGTAATAAAGTTCATACCAATACACATAGACTTCAGTTCATTGGGCATATATCCCTGATTACATAAGCACTGGTATCCACCCATAAAGTTCTCGCAATGACCATTGGAACATATACTGCTGCTGGAAGAGCACTCATCAATGTCTGAATTATAATAATATAAGACAAACATTTAATACAAAGCAAACACATTGTTGTTACTGCAATTTTTGAGATGTTCACATTACTACCACAAATACATACATTTTCTGCACACTCAATTACAATTCTATAATTTTCCAAAATATGCACAAATGTTAACTTAATTAACGTTTCTAATATGCCATAACAGAAAAATAACGGTGAATAAAGTATTTATATATTGGTGATATCTGGCAAACTTGATGAGAAATGAGCAGGGGAAAGACAAAGAGGTGAACAACTAACTGGTTGGTTTGGCATAATTGGGAAAAGAACACAGACCTGAAACAAGACCCATGGTCGTGTGAGATGGTGAACCAGACTGCCTAGGCTTATTGACACAGCATGTGGTAATGATGATGGTGTCAGAGATGATTTACTATTAAAATATTTGAATAAATTATATACACTAAAATCAAATCAATGCATAAATTAAAAGCTAAAAGCTACATTTATTTGTTCCTGTATAAAATTATTTCACAGTGCAACAACAATAATCTCTGGTGTATAAATTGTTTTCACTTTCCTGTCTTTATCTTTGAATCAATGCCTTCATCCTTATTATCCTCTTCTTCTTCTTTGTCATTTTCTTCTGTTCCCTCATTTATCTTTTCTTAATCTCCTTTGCCTTAATCTCTACCATCTTCTTCTTCATCAAATTCTACTACTTTTATCCCTAGTTTTATATAGAGCATGCCAGATGAGCTATTCTGTTACTGTTCTTTACTTTTCTTTTGGCCCACCAAATTGTAATGATGTCTTATCTGTCACCACATCAGGAATTATGAATTCAGCAATTGTCACCCTCATATCCACTTAGCCCTGCCCATGCTTCTTCCTGACTGTGTTAGTGCATTGTTTGCAAACTGGTCCGCATTTTCATTTATCTTTACGAAGACGATGTATCTCAAGATTTTCGCTGGTGCTACAGAGTTTCGTGCATCTGAGCGAATCAATCCTTGATTGAATTTTCACAGGAAGCCAAAGAAGATTAATAAACCAACACAGAACTGGTGTTGTGAGTCGCTACACACTGCAGGATTTGCTGAGGAGGGGATCCGAGCACTTATGGACTGAATGGTTTGATATGCAGTGAGGAAGATCTGTCGACTAACTTATATATATATATTTGTCTGGGAAATTCACACAGTGCTTACCTTTACACTGCTGCCCATCAGGTGCTAGCTCGTGTCCTTCTGGGCACGAACACTCATAACTTCCTTCTGTGTTAACGCAACTGCCACCCCGACACAAAGTCTTACTTTCCTCACATTCATCAATGTCTGCAATAAAAACATCAAACATTGATGAAATCATAATTTTAAATACAGTGATAAACAGCTGCCATGATCACAATACTCTTGATGAACCTTCTTCTTAAAGTCGAGGCCATATGGTGTTGGTTATCATGTTTGTGCACAGCCTTTTGTCTCATATGTATAAAACATTTCTTATAGAGGTGTTTCTCCCTACCAAGATGCCAAGTCATCCAGCATCTACACTCTAGACCAGGGGTGGCCAAGACAAGGCCCGCGGGCCACATGTGGCCCGCCAGGGGTCATGTTGCGGCCCGCGGAGCTAGGTCAAATGAACATAAATGTTAACTTTATTGTACATATCACTAAAAGAACATTACATCATGAGTCATTGTGACATATTTCCAATATTTTATGCCTATCAACGACACTTGGATTCCCTATTAAACTGTGTATTCAGAGGTCACAATGTTAATTCGAGGCCAAGCCCAATTTTCTAACCATAACACTTAAGCCGCCGGGATGTTTGAAGTTGACAGGAGTTGGAAACTGCGTCCACATGACATAGGAACAGAAAACATGTGACCATCTTGTGGGTGACAAGAAGACGGGAGATGGCAACACTACTGCCCCTCCCCTCTCTCTCTTTCTCCAGCCCGGCCCTTTCCGAGACACCATCCCCATCAAGCTGTCATGTTCCGTGCTAAAAGTGCGCCTAGGATAGGTACATTAAAAGAAATCGAGTGGGTGGATTGAATTGAGAAGTTTTTAAGGGGTGACATTGAGAACTGTAAGGAGTCTGAAAAATGCTTTTCTAGCTGTATTTTCCGTATTGCATACAGTGGGGTTCTTTGGACACTAGGATGGTGGACTGTGCCTTAGCCTAACATGAAGCATAGTACAAATGCTCTAGCTCTCATGTGGATTGGCAGATTCATCGGCACCGGATGAAAAGGATTCACCTTCATATTGCTGTAAGAGCAGAATTTCCTTAATATTATTTGCTCTCCAAGTTTAAGGCAACCTCAACATTACAGAAGTCCATTGAGTGAATGATAAATGTATATAAGAGGATGGTCTGGCCAACACCAATGTATCTACTACTTAAGTAAATGCACCGGCTGAGTCCTCCCTTCATTGCTAGTTGTTAAATTCAGGAGAAGGGTTATGAACATTGTCGAAACCTGGCAGTTATCCAGATGGACATTTACAAAACATGGATTGATTCCATCTGGACATTTTTTAAATCTGAACTTTATCTATGAGGACATTTTGAAAACCTGAACGGCATCATCGTGGATATTTTTCACCACCTGAAACTTATTACTGCCCGTCATTTATCATGTATGGATAATTTCCATCCTTGACTGGTATCATTATGGATATTTATGACTCTTGAAGTTTATCTGCCATATGGATGTGTATAACTCCTGAAGTTTATATGCCCTTTGGATATTTATAATGTCTGAACTTTATCTGAACTATGGCCATTTATAACTCCTGAAGTTAATCTGCCCTGTGGATATTCATAACTTCTGGGGAAATTTATTTTCAAGTATATTTCACCGCATGAGGAATGCTGCACCGGATACTCCCAGATCTGGAACATTTAGCAGAATGAATATGTGCACCTTGGGAACTTATTAACCTGGCTAGTTCTACTCCAGTGACTTGAACATGAACATTCGTAAAGGGAATATTATGGACCATAGATTGTAGGAACCATGGTGGTTTAGTTTGTGAAAAGACCTTGTGGTATTAGATATAAACTCTCTGTTCCTGATATTTCTCTGAGTGGATGTTGTTGAAGGAAGAAATAATATTGGCTAGATATTGGCTGAGAACATCAGCGAGAAAGGTATGATTAATATAGATTATTAATATTATTTTGATGTGGGTTTTTGTTATGTGAATATTCATTATGTGTATTTGAGGTATTACATAACCATGGCGTCAACTAGTAAAGACGTTGGACCAAAGAAGAGAAGAATCACAGAAGAATTAAGAAGTATTCAAGACAGGTGGACTATATACTATTTTTTCATGGAAATTAAAACAAAGCTCATATGCTTGATATCCAACGAACCTGTTTCTGTCTTGAAAGAGAATAACATCAAACGGCACTACGAGACTAAACATGCAAATAAGTTTTATAAGTACAAAGGGCAATTTCGACAAGACCAAGTAAATGACTTTAAAAAAAAAAACATTTCTGCACGACAAAGGATAATTACTAGAATGGGTTCAGAGTCAACATGCTATGTAAAAGCTAGTTATGCGGTATACAATTTAAAAAAACGAAGCCCCATTCAGATGGTGAAATGATTAAGGGATGTTTGGAGAGTGTCGTTGAAACTCTGTGTCCAGAAAAGAAGAAGGATTTCTCAAAAAATAAGTCTGTCTTATCAGGCTATTACTAGGCATGTGGACAACATTGGAAAATATATTGAAGATAATTTGAAAAGTCGAGCATCCGAGTTTATATTTTATGCTCTAGCAGTGGATGAAAGCACAGATATGGCAGATACTGCCCAACTGGCAAATTTTATCGTGTGTCTTGATCATCATCATCATCATCTTCCTCTACTTCTGCCGTCAAGCGTCGTGGGGAGGAATAATTTGCGTTCCAGCGTCCGGTGGGCGGCAATGGATAGTGTCATTCCGTGTGACTGTACAATGTCTTTGATGTCGTCAATCCATTTTCTTCTTGGACGTCCTCTTGGTCTCGTCGCAGATGATCTTTGATTTAAGGCCAGTGATGGTAGTTGCTGGCGTTGCATTCTAACAACATGGCCAAACTACTTGATCTTCTGTCTTTCAATAAATGTGGCACAAGGTGTTGATCCTACAGTCTGTCTGATAATAGCATAATAGTTGACATCCATTTTAAAAAGACAGAAGAATAAGCGGCGCTGTATCCACCTAAGGACACTACTAAGTTACAAAATTTGTTAGAAGCAGTTACATCGACATTGAATTGCTTTTTGTTACAACTTAACTTATTGGGCTTAACAACGGATGGTGCTCCAGCAATTGTTGGGAAACATGAAGGTTTAGTAAAATTGATTGAAAATAAGGCCTCCAAAGTCGGTAACACTTCAATGCTAAATTTTGATTGCATTAATCATCAGGAAGCTGGCTTCGTGGCTTAGAGGTTATGACTTTTCTCCGTAATCTCGTATACTCTCGTCGGTAACTTGATGATGGTGAGAATCAGCAGTGGTTCGAATCGCATCGGTAACTTACGTGGTATGTGAGCCGGCCGCTCAGAAAGCAATGGCAAACTACTGAGCGTAATCTTGCCAAGAGATCAACATACAGCTGAAAGATGCTGGTGTTGACAGCGATGTCCTGTAAAGGATATGCAAAAAAAAAAAAATCATCAGGAGAATTTATGTTCGAAGGCCCTCAAAATGGACCATGTCATGAAAGTTGTCGTCAAAATAGTGATCTTCATGAAGTCGAATGGGTTGAATCACCGTCAGTTCCAACAATTTCTAGTCTTTGGACTCAGATTATCATGATGTTACATTTTATGCAGAAGTAAGATGGCTGACCCGTGCCAAATTGTTGAAAAGAGTGTTTGATTTGCAACACGAAATACAATCATTCTTTGCAAGCAAGTCGAAAAGTATCCCAGAGTTTGAAGACAAAGAGTGGGTTTGCGACTTTGCATTTCTGGTCGATATAACTAGCCACCTAAATGACGTTAATACTCATCTGCAAGGGAAAGGTAAATTAATTAACAAGATATATTTTTTTTTGGTTTACATTAAACCAGGCAAGCGTTTGAGCACGATCTCACCTACCGGGAAGCAACTATGTGGTCGAAGTTGTAGCACGCTTGCTTATTTACTTTAATTAATAACAACAATAAAAAAAAATTAGGTACGTGGCCCGGCAGGAAATATTATTTCCGAAATTTGGCCCACCTGCTGAAAAGGTTGGCCACCCCTGCTCTAGACCTCTTCCTGCCTTGTATCTCCTCCAACAACAGATAGAGAAAGCAAGGAAGATAGCAGCACATTCTAGACAACTATGTCAACCTTAAAGCTGCCTCCAGAGCACGTGCATGGGCAGCTGAGCAGTAAGTTGCACTCGTGATGATCATATCAAAAAATGTTGAAAATGATAGAGAAAATTGCAACCAGTGGTCTCTGCTTTGGAAGTCAAGCTTTATATTACTCACTGGATGTTCACACTGGGGCATGCCAGAGTAAAAGGTAATGAACAAGCAGATCGTATGGTAAATAATCAACCAATACAAATAGGAAGAAGCATGGACAGGGCCGATATAATAACTGCAATACAGACTTGGCTGGCCAATACTGGTGAGACTCCGAATCTAGCCCAAATACAAAAACTTGTAGTGAAGCCTGGTCAAGATTGTCAATGCCGTCGTTGAGGTCAAGAAAGGAGATATAACCAACCCCTGGGAACAGTGAGCAGTAATACTTTAGGATGGATGTTGTATAGGAGAACTGAGCATGCATGGGAATGCCCAATGTGCAGTGACATCGTTAAACATAATATAGGGTGTATTTTTAATGACTGTGCAGTGTTTTAAAATACTGCAGGTCCAAGTTTTGTATTCACCTCTGTAAAGTTCATGCAACATAATAGGCAGATACAAAACTTGGACCAGCAATAATTTCAAACACTGCAACTCATTAAAAATACACCCTGAATAACATTCAATTTTCATATTTTCCTGTTTACCCCTTCTCATAACATGTCCAAAGAAAATAGTTAACCTCCTAAAGTACCATGTCCTGTTAGTGACAAATATTATACAAATACTGTTCAATGTTTCTTTGTGACCTAACTGTTTGTATAACTCCATGTAATAATATAAAATCTGCTGGAGCAGACTTCAGTATTGGGAACAGCAGTGCAACAGCACTGACTAGCACTTAATCTTAAGAAAATTCCATTGACATAATTCTAAAAAATGTCCAAAAAATGTATATGTTTATTATAGTAAAAGGAACATTCCCACTTATATTACCTACCTACACACATCTGGTTCATCATAACTCCCCTGTATCCAACACCACATTCACAGTGGAATGTTCCGGGCTCATTGACACAGTGGCCTGGACTGCAGATACTGACCATAGATATTCTGCATTCATCAATATCTGTCAAATATATCATGCACTCAGTAAAGATATGATGCAGAAGATGAACATGTGTACATTTTACATTTGACTAAGAATGTAAAACATAATACAAAGAAAATAATAATAGTATAGAAATGGTTAGATTCTATTTACTATTTTTAAAAAAAATGACTACTTACATCCAAGTTGATTTTGTCAGCTACAAAAGACAAAGAACAAATGGAATATAACACAACATAAATTGTCACTGCACAAACACATAGTAAATAATTAAAATGCTACATGCAATAAAGATTACATTATTGTTTGACTTAAGTCTCTAGAACAATTCACAGATCATCAAATTAGACAGCATATAGAATAAAGATCAGGGATTTAAAATTAGTAACATTGATAAATGCACACTGATGTAACAAGTATCAAGAAAGGAACACAGACTAGACTGACAATGTTTAATAAATAAGCAATAAGAAGAAGACAGCTGAAGGGTCATAATGCCTGCTTCACATTTTGTGAGATGTGGTTTTAATCCTCTGTAATCCTCAGGGATTTAAAGAAAACCCTAACTATAATGCTTCAACATTTAAAGAAAATCCTGAGGCTTAAGCATGTGTTTTGTCAGTCTATTAAGAGAGTCATTTTTGGGCTGATTCTGTACCTTTTTGACAGCCTAGAAAGCTGATGTTTTTTTTCTCAGAAGATTTTGACATATGAGGAATAAATAACTAGAAAATAGACAGAAGTGACATATTAACTCTTAAAGGATATGCAGATCTTCCCATGCTGGTACATGATTTGATTTTATCTTTGATTTTGATTTCATACACTTAGAAAGCTAAAGATCATCTAATTCAGTTACAGCACAGTGATAGTTATAACAATTATAATCAGTACAACAGGAAATAAGTGTGATAAAAGTTCAGCCTCCTATCATGAACGCTTGGAACAAAAGGACCACAAACACTGGCAGCCTTAACTCTTTAAGAGCTAAAACACAGATTGACAACATGAGCAATTTAATTAATTGCAGTAATGAAATGGTCTCAGAATAGTAAGACGGGAGCTTGAGATTGAGGGGCATTCATTTAAAACCCGTTCCAATGGCTTTAATACAAAAGCATGAAAGAAACATTAACAGGTGTGGTAAAATTAAACAAAGCATTCATTTTGAATGAATTATGCACCATGGGTAGGTCAGAAGAAGTCGCTGTAGGAATTCAGGCAAGCATCCCATTGCTTAGGTAGGCGGCGAATGCCGTCCACAAAAAAGGATTGTGGTAGCTCACTGAACCAAGTGTTTACTGCATTCATTACGTCTGCATCTGCATGAAATCGTTGCCCCTTGAGAGCTTTTTTTAGAGGTCCAAAAAATTCGGTTATTCTTAATGGCTTTTTGCAGCTTGTCTAGTGTTTGCAAGTAATGGGTAGAGTTGATGCTGACACCAGGTTCTTTAAAGTCAGCCAACAATAGCCCTTAATGGTAAAAACAAATGCGGAAACCTGTAACTTGTATTTTTTGGCTTTTGGTGATCCAGCATGCTTCCATTGCATGATCTCTCTTTTGCTTCTCGGCTCAAAGTGGTGACACCATAATTCATTGCCTGCCACTATGCGGAAGAGAAATGCATTACCCTCCACTCTGTAACGAAGCAAGTGGTTCAAACACCATCCCATGCATTCCTCTTTTTGGTGGTCGGTCAACATCTGTGGTACCCACTGTGAACACACCTTCCGATATTGCAGTTTCATACGAACAACCTTTTGAATTGTCCCAATTGGCACATCAAATTCTTTCACTAGCGAACGTATGCTTCGACAACGGTTCATCTGTACTGCTGCATTAATTTTGGTGATGGTTTTTTCTGTATCAACAATATGTGCTTGACCTAGCCGTCGAAGATCTGTCATGAACTGACGTCCTTTCCGAAACATTTGTGCCCAGTCTGTCACTGTTGTCTTCGACACACATTTAATTACCGTACGCTGCATGCATTCTTTGATGAATGTCCACTGGTCGACATCCTTCAATTGAAAGAAACTGAATCACCACTCTTTGAGATTCTTTGGATGGATTTTGAATCAACCCGGCCATTTTCTCAACGGTCAGAAACAGCACCTATGCATCATGGAACTATAAGTGCTTGCTCTTTTATTAATTGGTCAGTACTTATCACATGACTATGACATGATCATGTTCAACGTACGCAATTACGCACAGTGCTGCACGAAAGGATTTCAAATGAGCGCCCCTTATTTATATATATATATGCTGTCAGGTCTTAGTCAGATATGACTGAGCTAACGTATGACAGTAGACGGTACTACCTGCTTTCTGTCAGCGCCGAATGTTGGGCGGCGCTTACCAAACCCGACACCCCACATTGTGCCAACGGCTTCGGGCGGAAGAGCGCAATTGGGAGGGTACAAGCCTTATACTGGTGCGAGGAAATGCAACCCAAAGACAAAATAGTCATGGCAGGGCAGACCAGGCCCTAAGCCTTGGTTGGCAGCTGGTCTAGGATCGAAGCTCCGACAGGCGGACAGTTAGAGCATTGCTTTGCTGATCCGGCAGCTTCTGCAGCTTGTCTTGTTCCAGATGTGTAGGTGTTAACTTTCCTCTGGAGTGAGCTAGGCAGGCCGAGAGAGGGATTATGCTGCATGGGTAACACATGGTTTCTTTATTTTAGCCCAGGCTTTGTGCTATGGAGAGGCAATAACTCCATCCCTGGTCTTAACCGGTCTCGGAATCAAAGCGAGAGGCAACTGTTATGGGTTATAAGTCCTTGTCAATTGGCGTAGACATGGGGCGCCACGCGTTGCCTCTGACGGTGGGAGACACCTACAGGTGTCACTGATCAGCTACAGCCCGCCTCAAGCTGGGCAGCCCCCGGCCAATTGGGTGCTGATCCGCCACAGCCTGCCTGCTGCAATGGGTGCTTGGGGCTACGACAAAATCTGAATCGCAGGCAGTAAAATCAATGCACCAGGTACTAATAAAAAGAATAATAGAAACCTCAAGCTACAGCTTGCAACCTGGAACGTAAGAACCATGTGTCCAGGATTTTCCACTGACTTGACAAATATTGACGATGTGAGAAAAACGGCTGTGATTGATGCTGAACTCAATTGTCTTAACATTGATATTGCTGGCCTGCAGGAGACTCGCCTCGCTGAGGAAGGGTCACTCAGGGAAAACAATTACACCTTTTTTTTGGAAGGGTAGAGGGCAGGCAGAAAAAAGGCAACATGGTTTGGGCTTTGCAGTGAAGAATTCGCTACTGGGAATGATTGATATCCCAGCTGAAGGTAATGAAAGATTATTATCCCTGCGCTTGGCAACCTCTTGTGGATTTGCCACCATTATAACTGCATATGCACCGACACTCGCTTCCTCTGATGATGTGAAGGATATGTTCTATGAGCAGCTAGACTCTGTGATCAAAGCAGTTCCAAAATCCGACTACATTTATATGCTCGGTGATTTCAATGCTCGTGTGGGCAAGGAATCGAGTTCATGGCTAGTGTGCCTTGGAAAATACAACATCGGTCGCATGAATGATAATGGGCAAAGGCTGCTGGAGCATTGCACTAGAAATGACCTATGTATTACAAACTCCTTTTTTAAAACAAACGAGATGCATAAGGTCACATGGAAACATCCAAGATCCGACAATTGGCATCAGCTGGACTTCATTATCACACGGAGACAACATCTGAACCATACTCGAAGTTACCACAGTGCTGACTGTGATACAAATCATTCTTTGGTTGTTGCAAGGGTTAAACTGTGACCAAAGAGAATCTACACAGCTAAACACAAATCTAGTCCCAGGATTAATATTCTTAACACTCATGATCTCAACAGCAACTTGAAGAAGCTTTCACTGATCCATCAGAAAATTGTATAGTAAATGATAAATGGAGTAAACTTAAGGAAACTATTTATAAAACAGTGGTAGGGGTTTACGGCACTGTGAATCATAAGAGGCAGGACTCGTTTGCAGCAAACAGCCAGATACTGCAGCCCTTGATTGATAAAAAGAAGATAGCTCTCTTAAGAAACAAGGAAAGACCAAAGCGTAACACTCTGAGTGAGCTGAAGCAAGCTAGGAAGGATGTGCAAAAGGTTGCTAGGCAGTGTGCAAATGACTATTGGATCAAGTTATGTTAGTTAGTCTTTCCTCTTGAGCCTAAGGCGGCGCATAGGGCAGAAGTCCTGTCTCTCCATGCTTGGCGGTTCGCTGCTACCTGTTGTAGATCTTGGATATTTACTTGGCCATTGAATGAGCCTTCTCTAATGATGGTTCTACGCAGGGTCTCTCTTGGTCTTCCTCGTTTTCTTTTCCCTACTGGTGACCATATGAGGGCTTGGTAGGGGAGTCTTGACTTGTCCATTCTGAGTACATGGCCGATGTAGTTCCAACGGCGTCTTCTTATGAAATTGGATACTGTATCTTGCTTAGTCTCTTGTCTTATTTGCGAATTGGTTCTGAAGTCTGTCCAGTGGATGTTTAGAAGTCTTCTAAGATATTTGTTCTCAAAATTGTCTAATTTTTTATCTAAAGCTACCGTTGATTTCCAACTTTCACATCCATACGTTAACACTGGAATCACACAAGAGTTGAAGATTTTAAGTTTTGTGTGTTTGCTGAGTGTCTTTGACTTCCAGATGTTTGACAGTTTATTGAAGGCACTAGATGCCAGTGCGATTCTAGATGATATTTCTGGTGTTGAGTCCCCTGTAGATGTCATTTTGCTTCCTAGGTATGTAAAGCTGTTGACTTTTTCAAGAACGTAGCTGTTCAATTTGGTGTCATCTGAACTGTTGGTAAGATCAATAGTCTTTGTTTTTGTGGTGTTAATTTGGAGACCAATTTGCCCTGAAACATTTTGGAGGTGGTTTATTTTCTCTTGGGCATCCGGGTGTGTTGAACTCAGAAGCACTATGTCGTCGGCAAAGTCCAGGTCTTCTAGAATTTTGTCAACCCAATGGATACCCATATTTGTGTTGTTTGTGCATTTGCGCATGACCCAATCGATAGCTATTCCAAAAAGCATCGGTGATAAGACACAACCCTGTTTCACTCCTGTTTCGACTGAGAACCAGTCAGAGTTGCCTGTTTCTGTTCTTACGCAGCAACGTGTTTCTTTGTAGAAAGATTTTATGACGTTGGTATATTTGGTAGGAAAACCATAGATGTTAAGTAGATTCCAAAGTGAAGGACTGTGGATACTGTCGAAGGCTTTTTGAAAGTCGACAAAGTTGGTGATTAATTTCGACTGGAATTCTACGGAGTCTTCAATGATTATTCTGAGGGTGAAAATGTGGTCTATGCATGACCGTTTTGGTCTGAAGCCTGCTTGTTCTTCTCTGAGCCTTTCATCTATCACCTTTTTCAATCTCTCAAGTAGCATGCTACAAAAAAGTTTTCCTGGTACTGACAATAGAGTGATACCACGCCAATTATTGCAATCAGACATATCGACCTTTTTAGGCAGTTTGAAAATTACACCATCTTTCCACTGTTGTGGTGGGGATTCGCTTTGCCAGATTTCATTGATCAGCTGTAACAAACATTGTAAGGTGTTCTCATCTGCTGCTTTGAGCATTTCTCCTGAGATTTCATCTGCACCAACAGCTTTGTTGTTCTTCAATTTTTTGATGGCTGCTTTAATCTCTTCCATGGTGAATGACTCGCAGGAGGCATCTAGTGGGGGCATAGTAATTTCTCCATCCAGGTTCGGAACAGTGTCAGGCTGTGGTCTATTTAATATTTCTTTGAAATGTTCTGCCCATCGTTGCTTTTGAAGGTCATCGGATAACAATTGATTGCCTTGTTTGTCTTTGATGGGAATATTTGGTGTAGGTGAGTGATTGCATAGTTGCTTCATGATATGGAATACGGCTCTGTTGTTTCCAGTTCTGGCAGCTGCTTCGGCTTCGGAGGCCAGGCTGTGAATAAAGTTCTGTTTGTCTTTTCGTGCGCTTGATTTCACGTTATTTCAAGTTATGTGAATCCATTCAAATCGCAAGTGATAAGGGAAACATCAGAAGCATGTATGAAGGGATAAAGAAAGCCTGAGGTCCAATGATCAAAAGAAGTGCACCGCTGACAACCTTGACTGGAGAAATCATCACTGATAAGAAACAGCAGATGGATAGATGGGTAGAGCACTATTTAGAGCTTTACTCAAGTGAGACCAAGCTAGCGGATGATGCCCTCAACGCCATAGAGGCCCTGCCAACTCTTGACCACCTGGACACACTTCCCACCATAACAGAAGTTAAGTGTGCTATAAATGAACTTGCGTCTGGCAAAGCTCCAGGTAAGGATGGGATTCCAATAGAGGTAATCAGGAGTGGGCAAGACACACTCACTCTACAGATCCACCAGCTAACAGAGCTATGCTGGCGAGAAGGACAAGTCCCACATGATTTCAAAGATTAGAAAATCATAACGCTGTACAAGAACAAGGGCAATCGGAGCGACTGTAACAACTATAGGGGTATCTCACTTCTGTGTATTGTTGGGAAAGTATTTGCCAGAATTATTCTGCGCAGACTTCAAGTCCTGGGAGATCAAGTCTACCCCGAATCACAGTGCGGCTTCCGTCACAGCCGGTCTACCATTGATATGATATTTTCATTGCGACAAATGCAAGAAAAATGCCAGGAACAAAATCAGCCACTGTTTATTGCCTTCATCGACCTCACAAAGGCATTCGATTTGGTCAGTCATGAGGGTCTGTTCAAAGCACTAAAGAAGATTGGCTGCCCATCAACTCTTCCGTCCATTGTGGAATCATTCCACACAGGCATGAAGGGTATAATCAAATTTGATGGCTCAACTACAGAAGAGTTTGAAATCAAGAGTGGAGTTAAGCAAGGATGTGTACTAGCTCCCACACTCTTTGGGATATACTTTTCACTTCTACTGAAATATGCCTTTCGTGATCAGGATGACGGTATATACATTCACTCACGCTCAGATGGTGGCCTCTATAATGCTCAGAGATTGAAGGCCAAGACCAAAATTAGGAGGGTACTAATCAGAGATTTGCTTTTTGCGGATGATGCTGCGATTACGACCCACTCTGAGGAAGAATTACAACATCTATTATCTGCATTCTCCAATGCTTGTTCTGAATTTGGTTTAACAATTAACAAAAAGAAGACACAGATTATGTCACAAGGTGCACATGGTGTACCATCAATCTTTATTGACGACGCCGAACTGGAGATAGTAGACCATTTTACATATCTAGGAACAGAGGTAAATAGCAAATTATCGCTCGATCAGGAAATCAACATCAGGATTGGCAAGGCAGCAACAACAATGAACATGTTAGCAAAAAGAGTCTGGGAGAACAGGAAGCTTACTGCCAAAACAAAAGTCCTTGTCTACCAAGCCTGTGTCCTTAGTACTCTTCTTTATGGCAGTGAAACCTGGACAACTTACTCACGCCAAGAGAAACGTTTAAACAGCTTTCATATGCGGTGTCTGCGAAGAATACTTGGTATTAAGTGGCAAGACAAAATCACAAATACTGAAGTATTGGAAAGATCAGGTTGTGTGACGGTGTATTCCATGCTCAGTCTTCGTAGACTTAGATGGATAGGACATGTTAGGAGGATGGATGATGGTAGAATACCAACGGACATCTTTTTTGGTGAATTACAGACGGGTAGAAGATCTCAGGGTCGGCCTCTACTACTATACAAAGATGTGTGTAAGTGGGACATGATTGATACAGGCATTGATAATGCACATTGGGAGCAAGTCGCCGCTGAACGTGTTGCATGGAGGGCAACTATCAGAAATATAACTGTAATATATATATAACTGTATTTCTATCACACTTTTAAGGTTTTCATATATAGCTGTTTAAACGTTTCTATATATATCCATCCATCCATCATGTGCCATGCCGGTAAGCGTGGGCGGTCATGTTTTGCCATCTCACTCGATCACCAGAGTCGTGGATCAGCTAAGTGTTTCTGTCTCGACCATGCCATGAGGCCAAGTCATCCAAGTATTTGCTTCTAGGTCTTCCTCTTGGTCTGTTCCCTTCGATCTTACCAGTTGTCACCAAGTTCTCCAATTCATTTCTTCTCATAACATGCCCAAAAAATGTTGACTGTCTACGTCTAATGTCTATAATCAGTTTACGATTTTCATTTGTTTCTTGAAGGACTTGTTCATTGGTCTTTCTGGCTGTCCATGGTATTCTTTGCATTTTCCTCAGAAACCATATTTCTATAGCCATCAGATGTTTTTCACCTTGACTGCTCATTGTCCAAGTTTCACATCCATATAAAAGTACATGTTCTATGTAGCACCTCAACACTCTTTTTCTCGTTTCAATTGATATCTTTTTATTGGTCAGCATGTTTTTCATCTTGCTAAAGGCTTATATATATAAGGTTTCTCTTCTTTACGTTTATGGTACAAAGAATTACAAAAAGAAACATAATATCATAAAAAATTATAATTACCAGTACAGTTAGTTCCCAAACTGTCCTTTGCAAAGCCTGGATTACATTCACATTCGAAGCTACCAACTGTGTTCTTACATCTTCCATTAGCACAAAGACCGGGGAACATTGTGCACTCATTTATGTCTGGTCATAAAAATAAAACATTTAAACTGATGATTAATTATCTAAATAAATTAGTAAAATGTACTGGCTTTTTATGTAATTAAGATGCATGTTCACATGTGAGAGACATTCACACCTCATCAGCACAAAGCATATACATAAACAGTGCAACAGAACCAGAAGTATGTCACAGAGGAAACATCTCATGCCAGTGATCCGGAGTTCGATCCCGGGACCAGTCAGTGATATGCACTACTGACGAGCTCAAGCAAGAGCAAAACTTGAGTCTAGTGCTTCCAGTCTGATATTGGCAAGCCCAATTTTCATACCGGAATATGATCAGTGTTGCCAGTAATGAGTAGTGCGCAATCTTCAAACCTCAAATCCCAAAACAACCAAACAAATCAATAAAGAAGAAAGAAGAAATTAAAGCAAACAGGTATAGAACACAATAGTGTCAAATAGGAAAAATCAGAACAGAAATAAGAAAAGATTAAATTCAGCACCCAATGAACATTTGTAAAATAACAGAAAATCTCTAGCTGCAGTGAAAAGATGGAGATTTGTTCAAAGAAATCAGAACATAAACAGGTGAATTCAGACCATCATTAAAGTTAGTTGCATTTTCTTTATAGGATGTTGCAACCAACTCTAGAAATTTTTGACTATATATATATATATCTGATTTACAGTCAATTTAAGTTCAGTAGTTTGCCATTGCTTTTGAAACTAAAAGTGATCTACTTCCAAACTGTCCATTGCTGCTTTTGAACGCTTGACTCTGTGACGGGGAATTAAGAAACACAGTTTTACCATACAAGTAACAGCATCGGTTAGACCACCATAATATGGAATAAATTATACAAATAGCAAAAGTTTAGCAGAAAGTAAAGATATATCAGAAGGATGGAAGGCGTTTTGTCAAGAAATGTATGAAGGTATGATAAAGAAGCAACTGAAAGTGAAGAGACAAAGGCAAAATATTTGTTAGAGGACAGCTGATAGCAATACAAAGTATGAAGAAAGGGAAGTCACTAGGTTGTGACACCAGCTGAACTAATCAAGAGGAGAAGACGACGTCTATATCTGTACAAAAATTATTCTAAAATGTGAGGTAAGGAAATTAAAGATTCCTTTTTCACAACGTTAGGTTAATTGGATATATTGTTAGGCACATATACCAGTCAACACTTGATGAGTTACATATAACAGCACCTACCTTTACTTCCCAGGACATCCCTAGGTTCAGACTTTAGGCTGGATCTAACTGAACCCAGGTCAATTTTAAAAATCCATCTTCATGGGGATCAAACACAAGACCACAGGGTTGGCAAGTAAACATGCTAGCCATTGTGCTACTGTGGCTCCCAAAATACATGATGTAAACAACTCCAAAAGATAAAGAGATAAAGATGAGTTAAAGATGTCTGCTGGCCAACAACAAATTCATACAGGAACAAGTTAATGCAAATGTTCCATGTTTGAATAAATGAGTCATTCATTGCATGAGAGATCCATTTACAGGATTGAGATATATTGATGTGCCTATAACTTTCAATTTGTACATCGTCTAGTTTGTTCTCTGATCTATACTTCTTTCTTTTACTTCCATGAGTCATCAATCATGTAAACAATTTCTCATGCTATTTCAATGGCCTCAATTGAATCAGTGAATTAATATTTATAAAAGTACCTTTGTGTTCCCCTGGCCTGCCATCAGCACATAGTGCCTCAAAGTCCTCTGAAATAATTTAACAGTTAAGAAAAAATTAATGTATACATTCAGTTTTTAACATGATTGAAAAATAAAAGACTTTCATCAAGATTAGCCAAACGGTGTGATGTACCGAGGGGGCTTCAAATGAATACTGTAAATGTTTTTTGTTTGTTTGTGTGAATATATTCTAAAAACTTAAATCATTTGGGGCTAGGTCTGGTGAGTATGGGGAATGTGGTACACACTGAAAGTGGAGGTATTCAATTGTTTTAACCACTGCAAGAAAAGTATGGGGTCGAGCACTATCATGCTGCAAAAGAACACCCTTACTGAGAAGTCCACATCATCTGGATGTGATTGTGTTTTGAAACTTTCTACTGGACTGACAGGCATGCATCACCATACTGGACCTTCAATTTCCAATGAATTTCTATAGGTTTCATCTCTGCACTTATCAAAATACAGATAACAGAATGCTGCTCCTCTTTGGTGCATGTTAAAAGTGGGGCAGCCATCTTTAAACTGTCCTTTTGACGTCACTGTGTTTATCTGCACAATGATGTCACATGTTTAGCACTCTTGACATCCATAACAAAAATATTGACAGGTAACAAGACAATGGCATGGTTACTGTAATTTCTATCACACTTTTAAGGTTTTCATTTGAATCCCCCTTGTACATATCAATATCTTCCTCTTCTGCTCTTTATTCTTTATTGAGCATAGGCCCCACAATGAACTCCCACCAATGTTAGTAGAATTTAAATAATATGTGTCTTAATACAGACAATATAAAGCAGGGGTGTCAAACTCAATCGCTCAACTGGCCAAAACTCAAATAACACATAAGGTTGCGGGCTGAACAGGATAAACATTCAATAAGCCAAAAATTAAACCTTTTTTAAACATTAATATAAATTAAAACAGAAAAAATGTTTTAATAATAAAAAATCATTGGTATACACATTTTCACTTTTATGTCAGTTTGCCAGCGCACGATGTTTGGCATCTTTTCTTGGCTACAAGTTCATTATGTTGGGAGTAATGTTCTGTATCATTGAGATTCTCATGATGGACTGCAAGTGTTCATCATTGAGACGATTCCTGTGTGATGTTTTGTTAATCTTCATCACAGAAAACAGCTGCTCACACAGATATGTGCTACGAAACATGCTCAAGGTTCAAGCCGCATGTAGATGAAGCCGGGGCATCTCTTCAGGAATGAAACCTGATTGAACTGTGCAGGCCCCACCGTGTCATATTTTGCCTTTAGTGTAACATTACATAGCAGCTCTATTAATTTCATCTGCAAATTTACAGGTGCAGTTTCCACATCTACGGCAATTGATTATGAAACAACTCAAAATTACTTTTCTGTGCTTCAAAGTCACTAAAGCGCCGTGCAAACTCGACACGAAGTAAGCTAAGTTTTTCAGCAAAGAGTACATTGGAAATACCATAGCATTGACTTGGTTTAACACTGCTTGGCAACAAGAAAAGTGAGACAGGTTGCATTGGTGCATTTGTGTCTCCCATAAACGCAGCTTCACTTGAAAAGCCTTCACTGCATCATGCATACCAGTGATAAAGTGATCCCGTTTCTGGAGCTGCAGATTCAAGTCGTTGAGATGAGTGGTTATATCAGACAGAAACGCCAACTCAAATTTCCACTGTTTATCGCAAAAAACTGTGGAATCCTTTCTTTTACTGTCAATGAATTGACAGATTTCCTTGATCAGCTGGAAAAATCTACTCAGAACTTTGCCCCGACTTAGCTACAGCACATGTGTATGAGAAGGCATGTCGCCAAACGCCGGCTCTATGTTCTGCAAAAACGACTGAAATTGGTGATTTAAACCTTTGGCATTGATAAAGTTGATGGTTTGTGTTACAGTGCTCATTACATCTTCATGTTGAGGACTTTACCACACAGCAATCCTTGGTGTATGATGCAGTGATATGCTATCAATTCACCAGTACAGTTCTCCTGCATCTTTAACCACATCCTTCCAACTAGTCCACTTTTTTCGTAACACATCGCCTGTGCTCCATCTGTTGTCAGTCCAACGAGTTTGTCCCAAGGCAGGTTCATGTTGGTTAAACTTTGACATACGTTGCCAAAAATGTCTTTTCCTGTTGTTGTCCCATGCATGGATTTCATGTCCAATATTTCTTCTGTAACATTCAAACTGGAACTCCACGGATGAAGATGGCGAGCTGTGCAGTGTCAGTCGTGTCATTACTTTCATCGACAGCAAGCGAGAATGCAACAAAGTCTTTGCCTTTTTCGATCAGCTGTGTTTTCACATCAGTGGCCATCTCACAAACCCAATCAACAACTGTATTTCTGCTAAGGCTTACGTTTGCAAGCATCTGCTTTTTGTCTGAACACAAGACGTCACACACTTTCATCATGCAGCACTTCAGAAACTCTCCTGTAAATGGTTGACCTGATTTTGCGATCTCCTCAGCCATAATAAAATTGCTTTCACCGCAGCTTCAGTTTGTGATTTTGCTTTGGTGAAAAACATCTGCTGTGATGTTAGATGCCTCTTCAAGTCTTCTACATTTTGTAGCTTCTGCTCTGCAATCAGGCTGTTTAACTTGTCTTGATGTTTAGTCTTGTAATGCCATCTCAGATTATATTCTTTGATCACAGCCACATTACCTCCACAAATTAGACACACAGGTTTACCGCCAATATCAGTAAACGTATATTCAGCCTCCCAGTGGCTTTGAAAGGCTCTGTTTTCAGAATCAACTTTTCTCTTGGTCATTTTAAAGGCTAGCTTTGCGCTAAAAAGATTGTGGATCTACCGACAGACGCTTGATTTATATCAGATTAACCGTAGCGGGAAAAGGTGATGTAATATCCGGACACTACAGTACTTTCATTTCTTATGCGCCAATCCAAAACGAGAAACTGACCATTGCTAGGTCACTATAACGACAAACATCCACTAACTACACAACTTTTATTTTTGCTTATTCTGATCAAAGCAAGAATGCTCTCCGGTAGCCTATCATTCAGCACAGCTGCTAATTAGGGAATTTGATTTGCTCTTTATATCGTGGCCATTAAAAAATATTTTTGCCTAGAATTCTCTCTCAGGCCGAATATAGTTGTACGTTGGTGGAGACCTCTCGGGCCTGATATGATTGTACGCCGGCCCTGATGTGGCTCATGGGCCTTGAGTTTGACACATGTGATGTAAAGGATCTTGTTTCCATGCCACATAACATCATCAACAAGTGCCATGCCGGCTGGCGTAGGCATTCATGATTCTCCACAGATCTCGGTCTTTTGGTTTTCTGGATCAACTCTGCTGATGATATTCCTTCATGTCACCATCCCAATCCATACAGCATAATTTCTCTTGGTCTGCCTCTGCCTCTCTTCGCCTTGATCTTTCCAGTTGTCACAACGTTCTCATATGCTTCTCTTCTCATCACATGACCAAGGAAAGCTGTTTGTCTCTTTCTTATTGTTGTATATAATGTTCTAGTTTCATTAGCCTCTTTCAGATATTTGTTGTTAGTTACTTTGGCAGTCTAAGGAATTCACAACATTCGTCTCAGGAACCACATCTCTGTTGCTTCCAAGCTCTTCCTAATTTGTTCATTTACATTCCAAGATTCACAGTCAAACAGCAAAACAGCACTTCAGCACTCTCTTTCTTACATTCAATGATAGTGACCTATTGCATAAGATATTCATGTTCTGAAATGCAGCTTTTGCTTGCCCTATTCTGCTCATAATCTATGTTGTACATCTTCCATCTGATGTTATAAATGCCTCTTGGTATTTAAAACTATCCACTCGGTTAAGGATTTTCCCATCTATTTCTATTTCACATTTTGGTGTCACCTTTTTCTTTGATATCACCATTGTTACAGTTTTCTTGATATTCAAGGAGAGTCCTTTCTTTGCACTCCCTGTTACTACAATGCCCAACAATTGTTGTAGATCTTTTGCATTATCTGTCACCAATACTGTGTCATCTGCATATTGTATATTGTTTATATTATAACCTCCAAATAGTATTCCTCTTTGATCTCTCTCATTATTACTTCGCTGTAGAGGGAGAAGAGATCCAGTGATAAAACACAGCCCTGTCGTACTCCCAGCCATATTTGTTCATAACTGCCCTCTTTATTTCCCATTTTAATTGCTGCTACTTGGTTCCAGTAAATATTCTTTATTATTTTGAGATCTTTTCCATCAATGTTATACATAACAAAATTACAGAGGAATTTTCACTGAAATTATAGGTAGAAATACACAAACCTGTTCCAGATCTTGGACAGGCAGCACAAGGATCTCCCCAGGCAGCACCTAAAGAACAGCAGCAATCTGACCTAGTGAACAAACCCATGAATTGCATGGAGCAGAACATCCGAGAGTAATCCTGGTAGCAGTTGCTCCTCCTCAAATCTGCAACAGGAAATGATATTGAAAAGTACAAAATTCAATTACAGTAACAAATAACATAAATAATTTAATAAACAATATAGCTATAAATACTGGAATATAGTATTTAACAGATTCAGTGCAAAACAAAAAGCAGGTTTGGACCAAACAAAAATGGCTGGCAGAAAATAGGAAGTAGGGGTGTGTCACAATTGTGACATAAATGTTTTTAATATAGTAGCAGACATGTTGTATTATATTGTATATTAAATTAAAGCAGGTTACTTAGGGAATACTACTGCACTGATATTTTAATTGAAATAACATTTTGCAATGATAACATTTTGGCAATATATAAACCCATGGCAGATATAGGAAGTCACTTAAGATGATTAATCATCCCATAGCACTTAATCGGTTAATGTAATTATTATTATCTATTAAAACCATTAAGAGCAGATCACCATTATCAAGTACTTTGTCAGCTTGTGTGGGTGATCATGCTTCCCCACCTCGCCTGATCTCCAACAGAATGTATCAATCCAAGTGTTGATATTATTCCACGCTATGATTAAAGATTGTCAAGAATCTTCATTCATTTCCTTTCTCTATTTCTTTTCCCATTAATCTTCGCTGTTATTAGAACATGTTTTCAAATTTCTCCTCTCATAATGCAGTAAAAATGTTCAATACCTCTTTTTTGTTGCTTTTTTCTGGATTTTGCATTTTGGCCTTTATCACAAATTGTAGCGCATGTACTCATGTCAATAAGACAGCCTCAGTGGCACAGTGACTGCCATACTTGCCTGCCTGCCCAGTGGTCATGTATTTGAATCCCCCTTGAGGCAGACATTAAAAAAACTGACCTGAACTTCCAGTTGGACCCAGCCAAAAATGGGTAACAGGAAATGTTCTGGGATGTACAGGTGGCTGACCTGCTATTAACCACCTCATCAGTCAAGTGCTAATTTTTTGACAGAAAATATGGGTCTATAACCATACATCAAAATGCCTCAAGGCATTAAAAATGGTCCTTTACTTTTTTGCTTTAGTAATGCTGAATATTATTAATTAATTATTAAGAATTAATTCATTATTCCTTTACTTTGCAGGCATTACTACTAGATCACTCATCTAAGCCATAAGGATAACAGACATGGAATTTTATGGTGCATTTAAACAGACAATATAAAAGAGTAATTAGCCCCATGTGTGAACAAACTAGGCAAGAGAGGTAGAAGAAGAGAAAGAGGGAGAGAGACCGATAGAGAGAGGAGAGAGAGAGAGAGAGACAGACAGAGAGAGAAAGAGAGAGACAGACAGACAGAGACAGACAAATGAGATTAAGTGGAAAGCTTAAACAGTTGGGTAACAAGTTGTAATAAAACATCACAAACGTCATTAAAATATCATATCATATAACAGAGAGCCATTGCAAATATCAGATCCAAACTACATCTGAAAAAAAGGAAGATAGTTTGAAATATTTATTTTAAACATTAATTATTAAACAATAACTGAAATAACTACAAAAATGATAGGATATCAAGTTCTACTGAAAGAAATGAACATACATTTTAACATGTCTATTTCTTAATTTCTCATTTCATCTCATCTCATCATGTTCCTCTTGTACCTTGCGGTGGCGAGTGCCCGATTATGGGCTTCATATATCGATATTCCCATGGACTCTGCTATTCCCTCCGTCCATTTTCAAAAGGAAAAAAATATGCTTCATACTCACCAATACATCTGCGTCCAGTTGTATCCAATGAAAGCCCAGGAGGACATGTGCATGTAAAAGAACCATCTGTATTAACGCACTGACCACCTCCTTTGCAGATATTTGGAATGCGTTCGCATTCATTGATATCTAAAGAGTTATAAATTGTTTATTGTAATGCTTGTACTTTTTACATTAACATTTGGGAAATGAAATTTTTTAGTAGTATAATCAAATTGCATTTTTGGAAACTTGAAAAGCAAACTGGTGAACTGTAAAACAATTATAAGCATGCCTGAAGTAGAAACTCAAAATCTTTCCCTCAGTTTTTAATTCAAATATTTATTGTAAATTAATTATTATTTCACAAATATTGTTCTTAGTGAATGCCACAATATGTGACAGAAAAGTTGTGTGATGTGTGTATTTATATGAGAGAGAGAGAGGTATAGAGAGAGCAGGAGAGAGAGAGACATAGAGAGTGAGAGACAGAGAAAGTGTGTGTGTGTGTGTGTGTGTGTGTGAGAGAGAGAGAGAGAGAGAGAGAGAGACAGAGAGAGAGAGAGAGAATGAGAGAGAGAGAGAGAGAGAGAGAGAGAGAGAGAGAGAGAGAGAGAGAGAGAGAGAGAGAGAGAGAGAGAGAGAGAGAGGTATCAAGTACTTTGTCCACAGACATTGGCAATCATGCTTCTCCACATTTCTCTAGAAAAATAGTATCAGTTCATGTGCTGATTTTTTCCTATGCCATGATGTAATGCTGACCAGAATGTTCTCTTGCTCATCAATATGGCCTTTGGAGAATGTCAATCTCATCAAGAACCATTGGAAAGTTTCTCGCTCGCTTCCTTACAGTTCTCATACTTCATGCACCCTAATGCCCAAATGTCTGCAGTGTCCTGTGTCTACCTTAATGCTGTTTGACACCTGCATATCAAACCCTTGTCCAACTGTACTCATGACATTGCCAGCGTAATGTGTCTTTCTTGAGAAGATGGCATAATTATTTGTATGCTGATGATTTATGAGTTACATTATATGTGATATATTGTTTCATATACAACATTATAAACACTTAAATATATTGCATTTTGTTTATGCTTTAGATGCTACTTAGACGCATTAACAAATATATCACATAAAAATAGCAACATTTCTTTACATACCTACACAAGTCACACCATTTTTGAAAGAATATCCTTTTGGACAGTGCAGCTCACCTGTAAGTTTTCACACAATTCATTATCAGAGAAAAGGATAAATTTTCCGTGAGAAAATAGTGAATACAAAACATCATGCTAAAATAATTTTGTTATAACAAATGACAAAAAATGCTGAAGAAGGGGTTACAAAAATGGTGGTTTACAGGCAAGAAGATCAATTTCAATGCACTGGGTTTTATCCCATATAGTTTGATTGCTTTCCACAGTGTGGCATGCCGAAAGCGTCACACAGAGCATGAACCTACAGCTTCAATAACAACCCCCAGGAGAAAAATGCACATGTGAACCAAATGATAGAGTGCAGAAATGAACCTGTAACCTTCAGAGTACAAAGCAGGCAACTTAACCAATTCGTCACAGAGATCCTGGTATTCAGTATATATAAAAATACTGAAAAATGCTATTGAACTCCCCATTATTTGCTATATTTCAAATCAGCCTTACACAAAAGTATTAATCAGTTGTTTTCTTTTCATTTAAAAGGAATTAAACATGTTAAATTAAAATTGCAAACTCCTTGAAAGTTATTTACTTAACATAATATAGTTTGTGGGAGCTGTGGTAGCATATTTGCTAGCTCGCTTGTTTATCGACCTAGGGCCATGTATTTGAATCAAAGGTGTGATTTTAAAAAATTGACCTGAGCTCCCATGTTGACTTAGCCTAAAATACCCATTTAAGGAAGTATAGACTGCTAGCTTGATGTTGACCCAGATTACCTATCGAGCTGATTGGTTTATAAAATATATAAAACTATCATCATATACCCAATATGACCTGAGGCATGAAAAACGTCCTTTAATCAGTGTGTGATTGCTCATGTCTTTACGTGTTGTAACTCATATGTTCAATAAAATCTGTATTATTTTAAATGCAAGAACATTATATATTTCATGTCAATTATCCAGTTCCAGCGTGGTATAAAGTGTTGCACTTTAGTAATCATTTTAACCAGGTCAGGCAGTCTTTAGACGTCTGATAATGTCACTCCCATGTCACCTATTATTAATAATTCTCTAGTAGTACAGTTGTTTACTGGACATTAAATTAATCATTTCTCCTGGACTACCACTACCTATTATTCTTCTTTTCCTTCTCTTCCGCCTCTTTGTTCCCCTTCTTTTGCTCCTCCTTCTTTGTGTTCTGCTTTGTCTGCTTCTGCTCATGCTTTTACTGCTGCTGCTGACTTTATTTTTTTTTTTTTTATTGAACAAGTCACCACACCATAAATCTAATTTTGTGGCTGCCCAGTAACGTTTTCTTGAGAAATTAATGTGGTGGGTTTACCTTGGCTTTCATATCCACATAAGATATGTACATTAAAAAAATATTATACGGTTAAAAAAAAAAGAAATGCAACATTTTTAGTGTTACTTTTATAAAAGATATTCGCTGATTGGACATCAGTCAACCAATCGACTGTGTTCATCTGGTCATTAACTTCTCGTGGTTACCTGAATTGTACTCACCTCATGGTTCGTGAGGTCATGAAAGAGGTCAAGGTCAAAACAACATTTTTGACAATAACTCGTGACAGGTTCATGATAATCCTGTGAAACTTACTGAACACAAAATCTCTGATCATATTATTGAATGCCTATAAAAGATTGACGCTCCTCAAATAAATTCAGTTGAAAATTCAATGCGTAAGTATGGCTCATCTCACTACAGAACAACGACTCATCATCATTGGACGTTTACAGACTGGACAGTCACAAAGTGTAGTAGCCAGAGAATTTATGTGGTTAGAAGCACCATTAGTCGCCTTTGGAGGTGATTTAAAGAAACTGGCTCAGTGGCAGACCGGCTGCGCAGTGGAAGACCCAGAATCACAACTGCTGACAAAGACCGCTTCATATGGCTGCGTCAACTTAGGAATCGATTTGCATCTGCATCCTGCACAGTCCAGTCAATGCCAGGAGCTCATGGAATTTCAGATCAAACGGTCAGGAACTGGCTGCACGATGCTGGTCCTTGGGTTAGAAGACCCTACAGAGGTCCTGTTCTTACAGACTGGCATCGCCAGTACCAGCTGTAGTGGGAGAATCAGCATCGTCAATAAAATGTTGGTACAAGTTTGCAATTGAAACTGCAATAATGTTGCGTTTCTTTTTTTGAACAGTATATATTGTGACTAGCTTCTATAATTGCTAAAATATTGCCAGAGTAGTAGTTAATTAAGATTGTATACATAAGTAGTATAAAACAATACGACTTCTTCTCCATTTGTCCAATATTTAGTTGTTTTGGGCTAAATGTATTGTGCCTGTTTTTAGCAGAACTGCGATGTTTGCATCTTTTGGCCAACAAATCTTACTTTCTCCCAGCATGTGTTGACTGGGTTAGCCATCTGGGTAATTTTCTATGGCATTCAACAGCCTCAGAATGGTGATGTCACCATTTCATCTTTAGGTGATGCACTCCAACAGGTCTGATCAGAACAGCTGCATGCATGCCAGTCTGCCCTCAAGGAAGGCAAGGGCAAAAATGGATATTCTCTGCAATGCAAAGAGGCTTCCATAAGTACAGAGCTGACACATGATACTCTGATTGTGGGCTCTCTCAGGGAATCATCACATCCAGATAGCATCTAAATCATTAAGTTCCTCAAAAAGGCACAATTCAGAATATTTGTTAAAACCACATGAATTTGTTATGAAAAAAAAATAAAAATATGCAAAGACATACATTTATACAGATTAAAACAGCAACAGCATACCTGCATCAGTAATTAAAGACTAATACATATATTATTCACCCATGTAAAGTTTCACTACACTTTGTATGTAGAATAAATTTGAAAATTTGATAACACCATTCTGTTTGGAGTGCAAATAATTACTCCAGCAAATGACAGCCATTCGCTGCATATTGCTTCGCGATGGACTGTGGAGCACATTGTTTTATAACATCATATACTTAATTTTTCAAATTTATTCTACATACAAAGTGTAGTGAGACTTTGCAAACACCTGGTAATATCATCTGAATATTTACTCTGTGGTGGGCAAGGTGCACATGGGCTACCCCATGCTTGTCCTACAGAGCCACAACACTCAGACTGAGTCAGCAGTCCTGGCAGATTGTCTTCACAGTGTCCATCAATGATACTCAACCAGCAGGTGCCTTGACGATTGTCTGTGAATAAATATAAGCTGTGAAATTCTATTCATGATATTTAATCATGCTGTTAACACTCTAATCTGATAATCCAGTAGTTTTATAAGAATCTGAGAATAATCTAGCAAGTTGATGATACTCTAAGAATAATGCAGTAATATGATAATAATCTGAGAATTTCAACAGAATTAAATAATTATTTTAGAAATTCTTGTTCCAGGAAATTAAATAAATATATAATATCTGAATAATGAAAATATATATAATTGCCGGACGTGATTTTACACCTGGGCTTGTCGCTTGCCAAAATGAAGGAAAGATTGGCTACCTATTCCTCCTTTCTCTCAGCCTACAGGATGTGTTAGCACTATCACATGACAGACACATAGCAGCAAACTGCTTCAGGACAATTTAAAAAAAATTAATAGATTGAAGATTATTGTCTGGCATATTTTGCTGTATCTTGTCAGGTGCATACTACATAAATAGTTGAAATAGACAACACATAGTCATATCTGTCAATGTAAGTACTGGCAAGCTAGTTTTAAACTGACTTTTTGTTTATATAGTTTAGGGTTACAAGTGCGTATCACAGCTTCCTCTTAAATTTTCAACATGTGTCCACTTTGTGTAGAGTACAGCATTCAGAATACAAGATTTGCATCAGTACATACCTGGGATCCAGTAATTGGTGTGCAATGACAGACAGAGGCTCTTTTTTATTGGTTGCTTTTCCTGGGTTTCCAGAATATTCTTTGACTTGCTTATCTACACATCGCATTATAACACAGTCAGTAAGACAAAATCTCTGTAGTAACAAAATTACACACAAATGCATTATCATACCGATGCAAATGCGACCTGTTGTGTCCAGTATTCTGCCTACTCCACACTTGCATCTGAAGCTGCCTGGGGTGTTGATGCATTCCCCTCCAACACATGGGTTGCTCTGACATTCATTCAGATCTAAGCAAGAAGAACATGTCATTAGAAACATTACAGCATAGACAATATTTCCACATTTTAGTATCTATAATGTAATATTATTCACCCAAATAAACATCATTCTGCCAAAAGTACTCTTATCGGGATCATATTTCTTGCTGCACTCAGTCTGTGCTGACTCACCTAGGAAACAGCTGTGACATTTGACACAATAATATCTTGTACATGGCGTACACACTAGGGTGTTAATTAAATGTTGAGTCATATCATAGTACGTCAGTGGTTCACTTCAGATGCGGAAACTCACATCACCTGCTTTAATTTTAGAATAAATGTAAGTATCCTTATCGATATATAGGAGCAGAAGTAATTAAGTAACAGGAATGTTATGAATAACTTTTTTACAATTGTGCGAACCAGAAAATATGTGTGTTATTTCTCAGCATAGTTCCCCCTTCCTGGCAACACATGGTTCACCTGTCCACTAGCTTGCTGATGCCTTCTAGGTAAATGTTTAAACCAATTTTGCACCACCTCCATTAACGCATTGTTCTTAAACAGATGTTCGTCAGGGTCTCTGCTATCCTGATTACTGTGGTGGCCAATGCTTGAATCCACTTCCAGATTCATGTCTGGGTCTAGTTGTTGTAGTTTGACCCCATTGGCTAGATGCAAATATTCTTTCAGGAGTCCAAACAAGTGAAAGTCAAATCGCTACAAGTCTGGATGTATGCTGGATGTTTTAAAACCTAAAATTTCAGAGCACATAGTGTATCCACTGGATGTGCAGTTGTATTAGGGCGGAAGTTGTCATGCAGCAACAATACTTCTTTTGAAAGAAGTTCACTGCATTTCAATCAGATCACTGGCTTCAATTTGTTCACTAACGTGTCACTGCATTGAACACTAGTAACAGTTTCACCCCTTTCCTGGAAATACACCAATATTGGGACATTGATATCCCCAAATAATGGTCTTGATAACTTTCCCTGTAGATTCCTGCATCTAGAATGTGCCTTCCATTTTGAAATCTTTTTATCCATTCATACACTCTCCCCTGGCTCAGACAACTGTCTCCATACTGAACCATAATTTTTCTAGATTTCACAAGGTTCACACCCTCTGACCACATAAAATGAATGACGCCTTGTTGTTCTTCCACAGTGCAAGTTGGAAGTGGGGTAGCCATTTTGTAATCAGTATTGCTCATGCACAAACTACTCAACTCTCATGACCCTTGTATGGAATATTGCATAAGAGCCAGTTTGTATTCTAAAATAAGATTTTCCATTGTACATACTCTTCCATGCATTTGATATTAAAATTCCTATTACTTAATGACTTTCCCTAGTAAATACCTAAACTTAGAAATGTAAATTTACAGATTGTTGAAACTTTGTATTAACTTGCAAACCTTCACACATTAGACTTCTGGAATTGAAATGAAAACCCTCTGGGCAAACACAATGGTAACTTCCAGGTGCATTCCTACACTGTCCTCCATCACATAGCCTTGGATTCACTTCACATTCATTTATGTCTGCAGGATTAAACCACACAAAAGAAGTCAATTAAGGACACAACTAAAATCACTAGCAGATTAATAATTAGTGAATTAAATAAAACAATGAAATGTGCCCGGTACTTCTTGCAGTTGATTAACACTTACACCAAATAAAAGCAAGCTTCTTCTTATTCTTTTTCTTCAAACATGAATAGGATAAGCTTCTTCTTATTCTTTTTCTTCAAACATGAATAGGACTCACAGATGAGGCTTTGGAATAGAAAGACCTGTAAATTTTGTATTTATATTCGATTTTGTTCTGCAAATGATCACAATCACTACATAGTCAGATAACTCTATAAGGGAGCCAATCTCCTCCTACAGAAAGTGAAATTCAAAAACAGTGAGTGAACTTTCAGTGTCAGTGAGGAGCCACATATGTGTATATCACAAAGACATGTGCTATAAATATTCACTCATGACTCAGTTATTCAATTCTATTTTTCACATTCTAGTGTATTTCTAATTGCCAAATGTTTTTTTTTTAAATGGACAACTTGCACAGAAGTTCACCTAATTATGTGCTCTTTTCCTCAAAACCAGAATCAGAGGACGTATGATATCCTTGGGTTAATTTGTTTTATTCATCTTTTGCCCTTTATCCATCATTGAAATTTAGGCTCTGAACCAACTCATCCCAAGCAGTCATAACTTATGCTATTTCCCGTATTTACTACAGTATTTATCTGTGTCTCCAGATTTCTCTTTTTAGGTCTCTGTCTATTTTGTTTGTCTTGTGGGTTCCAGTGAAAGGACTTTCTAGTTACACTATTCTCAGGTTTTCTCACACTATTCTCAGGTTTTCTCACACTATTCTCAGGTTTTCTCAATGTGTGTCCTATCCTGTGCCAGCCTTTGTCACTTCTCTGGATGTATTAGAAACTGTCCAGCTCTCACCCTTAGCTTCACACACTGATTCTATCATACCATTTTGGTCATTCTCTTTTAGGTTCCTTATTTTTTGTACAAATCTACTGCATGATATGAACACTTTGTTGTTAATTTACTGACAACCCTCGGACCCTCAAAAGACTCTGTCCCAGATTCATAGTATATTTAATAAGCCTTGCTAAGTTACTGCTGAGTAAACTACTAACTTATTAAGTGAGACTAAAAATAAAATCAGAAGGAATTAGTAATATACAACTAACTTTTTCTTCTTCTTCTTCTTCAGCGTTCCAAGCCATTGAGGTTCTTTGCTGCAGATACAATCCGTGTCCATTCGTCTCTCTGGTGGACCCCCTCTTGCCAGTCGTTGATTCCAAGTGCTTGTAAGTCTGTATATGTATTATCTCTCCACCGCATAATAAATTATATTTATGAAAATTGTTCTTACCTAAACACTTGAGCCCTGTTGAATCTACTCTAAAACCAGGATTGCATACACAGCGGTAGCCATTATCAAGATTTTCACAACCTCCATTGGGGCAAATATCTGGCCACTGTTGGCATTCATTGATGTCTAAGACAGAAAATGGATTTATTAATATAAATATTTGTAACATAAAGAGAAAACATTAGACTAGTAAATAAAAACACATTTCATTTAATTTTCTACAACGTTATTAGATAGATAACATGAAAAAATATCAAATGTGATATTTAAAAACACATATTTTTTCATAAAACTATGATTAAAAATTTGGTTACTTTGATATTCTATACTCATCACATCTATATATTTAGCATAATGTATTTATGTTGTTTTATACAGAATATTGGGTTGTAAGATGGAGAGGGGTGTGCACGCAAGCTGTGAATACTCACAAGATTAAAGAGGTTAAAGGGAATAAAGGCTGAAGTATCAACTTCACTGCACTGGTTTATATCCCATTTGGACCCGTATGTGGCTAGCACCATATACACAATACACCTGAAGGTGTGAGGAAGGTCCTTTTTTATATTTATTTATTAATTGTTTATCGATCTGTATGGCATTATTCTTCAGGTCTCCTAATCCATGCCAGTATGATCACGGGTACAGCTAATGGAATGTGTGAACTTCCAGCAACAGTTAATGTTTATGAATTTCAACAGATTGGCAATTTTAAATGTCTGGATGCAAGCATAGAGACAACAATGACATATACTAGAGAAGTCCAAGGTGTAGAACTAAGAGTGCATCCACAAAGAAGCTCAAGAGACAGAGGGAACTAGATCTAAACACATTGAATACCATGGACTGAGGAGCATCATTGTTGATGCATAGAGATGAATGAAAGTAGAATGTGTACTTGCAGCAAAGAACCATGCCAAATATTTTGATTTAGTTTAACTTAGATTGTTTGTCAAATCCTAAATAACAAAGTCTGTTCTACTACAGACTCATGTTCTAAAAACATAATAATAAATTAGTCATGAAAATCAATAAGACATTTATTTAACTGATTCGGTGCCAAACAAAAAGTAGGTTGGGACCAAACATGGTGCACAATCAAGTGAACAAGTATTATAATGTAAGTTTCTGTTAAGTGAGTATTGAAATTGTGGAAGATACCATGAAACAAGACAAATAACATGATTACCCTATTATGGCAATATATTGTCCTTCTGTCCAAATGGGAGGTCACATTTTTATATTTATTATTATTTGGCACTGAATCAGTTAAAGAACTTAATGCACCTTTCAAATGATGTTACAAACTGAAAAAACTTTATACATATAGGGTGTATTTTTTATGACTGTGCAGTGTTTTAAAATATTGCCAGTCCAAGTTTTGTATTCACCCACTGTAAAGTTCATGCAACATAATAGGTAAATACAAAACGTGAACCGGCAATATTTTAAAACACTGCACAGTCATTAAAAATAAATCCTATATGTGGAACAGTTTATAGTGACTGTTTCAATGACTGATTTAATAAACAGTTCACCTCTTCTATCGTGATCTTTGCCTTTTCCATAAGGACACAACTGAATAAATTCTGGATGCTCCATGCTAGGACATGGTTCACATGGTGAACCCCATGCATATGTCTGACCAGGTGGGGTCAAACTACAACAACAGCCTGACCTGGACATGAGATGTGGAAGTGGATTCAAGCATCGGCCACCACGGTAATCAGGATAGCAGAGACCCCGGCGAACATCTGTTTAAGAAATGTACATATGTAGTTTCAATTTAGTTTCTTTGGTCCAAGTTTTCTAGTCTTTAAGTAAGAATTTGAGGCAACTTAAGTAGAGTTATAATGTAGCAATTTAAAGAATGCATAGTTATATGTAAAAGACCAAGATACATTATGCTGGATGAACTGGAATGGTGGACTGGAGGAATATCATGAATAACATTTATCCAGAACACCAAGAACCAAGATTTGTGATGATGTACACCAGTTAGCAGGGCATATGATGAATATATAATATTAACAATTATTATTTTTGTGAGATCTAATAAATAAGTTTCAAATTAATTATTTAATAAAACATATTACATCACTTAGCCTTATGAAGAATATCTATTTTGCTCACCAGAACATGTTCTTCCATCTGGACCAAGTACAAAACCATGTGGACAGTCACAGCGGAAACTTCCCTGATTGTTGACACAAATCCCTTTGTTGCAGATATTTGGATTGATCTCACATTCATTAATATCTAAATTTGACAGACAGACAGTAAGTACAAACTTAGAAGCAATAATTTCAACAATATTATAAAGTACCAATATATTTTAGTATTCTTCTTCTTCTTTCACTCTTTATCCCCCACTGGGGCATACACCATAAACCAAATCACTCCAAACAGTCCTATCTTTAGCTATTCCATGCAGTCCATCCATTTTATACCATACAGTTTTCTGTTAAATCTACCAATCATGTTCTTGTATGTTCAGTGAGGAACAACTACCTGGTATAGAGAATTAACCATTGAAAAAATATACAAAAATAAAAACATAATTTAAAAACTATACTCACAGCAAAAAAATAAGGAGAAAACAAAAAAGTTAAGGACTCTTTTACATGCCTTGAGGTGTATTGGTGTATGGTGCAAGCCCCATACTTGTATAAATCAGTCAGCACCCAGTGGGTGATGCAGTGATATCATGTCAGACACCTTTACTTCCCAGGACATTTTCTGGTACCCATTTAGGCTGTGGCGATGTGAGGGCTTTGGTCAATTTGTAAACATCTGCCTCAGTGGGGATTCAATCACTTGATCACTGAACTGACAGGCAAGCATGATAGCCATTTTATCAGAATACTATGTTAACCAACCTAATGCTGAATAGCATGACAAAGAAATTGGAATGAAAAAAAGATTTAATAATTGAACAATAAAAATAACATATATGAAAACCAGAAATTGATAACCAAAGAAAGTAAACAATTAAAAGAACGTAAATAAAAATGAAAAATCAATAGCTTAAGCAACTAAACAATAAAAAGAACATAAATGAAAACCAGAAATCAATAACTAAAGTAAGTAAACAATTAAAAGCACATCAATGAAAACCAGTAATCATTATCTAAAGTAGCTAAACAATTAAAAACTATTAATCAACAGCTATTGTAATAAAACAATAAAAAAGAACAAATTAAAATCGGAAATCAATGGCTAAAGTAGCAAATACTTTGAATAAAATGCACTATATTTATGAAACAAATGCACTCAGTGAACATTAATATTCAATAAAATAAAATGTTTACCTATACAAGTCTGCCCATCTGGACTAAGCTGGAAGCCAAGGTTGCATATACACTTGTAACTTCCCATCATATTTTGGCATCTACCATTTGCACACATGCCGGTTCTCTTACATTCATCAAAGTCTACAAATAAAGAAAATTCATCAAACCAATATAGCAACCTTTAGCAATCTCTCTCTCTGTCTCTGTCTGTCTGTCTCTCTCTCCCTTGCTCTCTATTTCTCTCTCTGTGTTGACTGTCACTTTCTAATGCTTGTTGTAATAAGTTTGTTTCTTTGGTCTTTGTTTTTTCAAAACATTTTAATATTCAATTTGACGGTACAAAGTATTTTCAGCATTCTTCTGTAAACCTTATATATGTCTGAGACATTTTCCCTTGTTTACTCATTGACCACAATTCACAGCCATATGGTAACATTGGTTTTATGTAGCACACAATAATTCTTTTTCTAACTTACATTTACAGGAACGTTTGATGTTCTTTATTTTTTTTAATGCAATTTTTGCTTGTCATATTCTGTACTTTATTGCAGTGATCATCAGATGTTATCCATGTACCTAAATGCTTAAAAATTTCTGTAGGCAAGTAAAGGGCCCTGTTTCGTGCCTTAAGGCCTATTGGGTATAAATGCTACAATTATATTTTTCTTCACCATTCAGCATTTTATGTGTGATGTGGTCAAGATCACATCACACCTTTATTTCTTAGAACATTTCCTGGTATCTGTATTAGGCTGGGTTGACCAGATACATTTTCAAAAAATCACAAACTCAATGGAGATTTGAACACATTGCCTGCTGGCAAGCATGCTATCGACTGCAATAATATGGCTCCCCTCTGGTATAGTGATTAGATAAAAATGACAATCAAGATGTTTTTATCATGACTAAAAATGGTGAATGTGAATCTGATACAACCTATTAAAGCAGTACTGGCTGAAGGTCATTAAATATTAAATTCACAATAAAATTGTAATTATGGAAAACATTAACAACTGCTTTTAACATTATTTTTTTTTAAATTGATAAACTACGTGTTAAACTTTAAAACACATGAATAAGTTAGTTTTTAGTTTGCTATGCAACCATTATATATTTGCTATTCTTATTATTTGAATGATAATTCTTATCTTCATTTGGTGTGTTTATTTCTTATGTAAAACTAATTCATCAGAGCATGTATTATTCTTCCTGTTGTCTGGACTTTTGAAAATCTCTTTAATTAGAACAATTGTCAAAGTAGTGCAGGCAATGCAGTCATACAAAAATGTGTAAATATATAAAAGAGCCCATACCTAAACAAAAGGCTCCATCTGGTGACAGCTGAAAACCTGCATCACACTCGCATCTGTAGCTTCCTTCTGTGTTCACACAGTGCCCATTGTGGCAAAGCCTGCCATTTTCTGTACACTCATTAATGTCTGTAATATTAACACAAGGCATGTCACAAATTAATGCAGTCACACTAATCAGTTATTTGATACCTCCTTAACCATCTTCTTCTTCTACTGCCCTCTGTTTCTTGTTATACACATTAATGTCTGTAACATTAACACAAGGCATGTCACAAATTAATTCAGTCACAATGATCCGTTATTTGATACCTCATTAACATCTTTTTCTTCTACTGCCCTTTGTCTCTTGTTGGAGCATAGGCCCTGAACCAACTTATGCCAAACCATCACATTGTTTTGCTATCTCCTGCAGCTCCCATCATGTCCTCCCCATATTATTCATCCCTGTCTATAGTCCTCTTTTCTCTGTGTTTTCAGATGTCCCTCTGTTTCATTTGCCATGTGGGTTCCAGAGAAATGACTTTCTAGTCAAATTATTCTCAGGTTTTCTCAGCGTGTCTCTGTCTAGTCCCAGTATCTTCCCATCAACTCCCATGTACTTTATGACAACAAAAAATATTTCATTGAAATATTGTACAGAAACATGTTATTCACTTTCTTTTGTTACCAAATAAGGCAGATTATATATATATATATATATATATATATATATATATATATATATATATATATATATATATATATATATATATATATATATATATAAGCAGCTTTCTCCGCTAAACCCGAATACTCTCGTCACGTGACGCGAATTAGCAGTGGTTCCAATTGCAAAAGTGACTTATGAGAGTATGGAGCCGGTCGCTCAGAAAGTCGTGGCGTGCTGATGAGTGTAATCTAGCCTAGGAATCAACATACAGTGCTGGTGTTGACCGCAATATCCTGAAACAGGATGGAAATGCGGAAAAAAAAAAATATATATATATATATATATATATATATATATATATATATATATATATATATATATATATATATATATATATATATATATATATATATACGAAGATTTAATCCCTGTTCAGGATGTTTTAGGATGTAGTTAAGAGCCTTTAATTAAGCCTAAGGCAACAAAGAGAGAGGGAACTAGTAAACTAGAAATCATAATCAGGATACGGGTGAAAGATACACCATGGAAATTAACACTGTAAAGATAGAAAGTAACGAAAACAGGCAGGACTTCTAAGCCATTATAATACAATTTAAATTACGAATGAAGGAAATCATCACCAACTCCTCCTATAGAGCATCAATTCACTCCGTTTAACCTGAAACTGTGTAAGTTGTCAAATCATCATGTACTCTAGTGATTAAGACGGTGGTTCCCCCTTGGCTTCAGCCGGTTTAGGGACGGAATACTGTGAATGTATATCTACCTGCTTTTCAACACTCCTTTCAAATAATGAAACATACAGAATAAAAAATAATACTCATTCTTATAGATGAATGTTAAAAGTCAGAAGTAATTTACCGAAACAAATTTGTTGGTTGGGAGATTGCCTAAAGCCTGGGTTGCAAACACACTTGTATGATCCATCCATGTTAACACATTGTCCGTTTGCACACATCTGAGCAGTTTCACATTCATTCATATCTGTAAATAGAGTCAGTTAAAGAAACCACATTATTGCTTAAGATTGTTAGCTTGTTAAATCTCCAGAATCTGGATTTCCAATACTCTGGAAATGTAAAATGAAATGTTGATCTAAAGTTTGTTGATGTTCTGTTCCCAGGGTGTTTTGATTCTTCTTTCCCAGTATAGTTCGGAGATAATCATTCACCACCCTCATTATCATCACCACATCTTCCACATCAGTTGACGTGGGGAGGGATAGCTGATGTTCCAGCGCCCGACGGATGGCACTGGATTTGCAATTCTGTCTAATTGTAGTGTCTTTTATGTAGTCAATCCAATTTCTTCTTGGGCTCCCTCTTGCTCTCGTAGCAGTTTTGGGTGTCTAGCACCAATGCTACTAACTGTCAATAATTGAGGTATTGCATACTAATGAGATGGTCGAACCATGCGATCTTCTGCCTTTAAACATATGTGGTACGAGATTTTAATCTCACTATCTGTCTAATAACAATTTCATACCATCTTACTAATTTACAAAACTAGGTATGATTTTACTCATTGTCCGAGAGTACTGATGTGTCCTCTTATTCTTTCACCCTTTATCCCCGTCTTTGATTCTCTTCTCCGTGTGCTTTTAGTCCTCCCACTATTTCGTTAGCAATGTCGGTTCCAGACAAGGGGGTATCTAATTATACTATTCTCTGTTTTTCTTTGTGTGCCCCATCCACCGTTCGCGTCATCTCTCACCTTTTAGTTCTCTGGAATTTGTTTAGTTCGCTACATGAGGTTTATGGTCGATCAAATTTTGTTGCTAAAATTGTCTACGTGATAGGGGGGCAGCCTTACTCAAGCACAATTCTTCTTAGTCGCCTCTTACAACATTCGTGATAGCTTGCATTGCTACTATTCGTTCGTAATGGTTCTCGGTAACACAAAGGTGATCAATTTACTAAATAGTAACATTAGCGTCACTTATTTATATCGTTTGTAATTTTTTAACAAGTTTATTCTTAAACAAGATAATAACATAGCAATCAAATGTTGATAACATTATCAAGAACTGTATTTTAATATAAAAACAAAGTTGTAACACAGAGATCTTCACTAGACATTGCATGCTCCTAAAGTTTAAATATTAATATATGGAAGAAAGAGCTGAGTGCTTCAATATTTCAATGGCATGTCACAAAGAATTCTCCTCAAGATGTGAAGCAAGAACACATGTCACTGCAGGTGCGGCTCATCATCATCTTGTAGCAGGTCTTTCGCAGAACGTCGCTAACATCGTAATCAGCCAGAAGCACCCGGTCTTTGCCAATTCCCCTGCCTCATGAATTTTCATGCCCATTGAGTCTTCTATGTTCTGTGTTCACCTTCGTTATGATTGACCCCTGCCCTTTCTTCCCAGAACCATGCCTTCCATTGCTGCTCTTGCTCAGCCACTGTGACATGTTTCTGTAACAATGAAGTTAAAACCAGCATCTTCTTATTTTGCATTGGCGAAGTAGAGGCCACTGACATATCTATATCTTTACCACTATATTTCCCAATCTTAGCTACCCATAAACACATATAATCAACATAGTTATAAAAATAAAAATACAGCAGTGATGTGCGATACACATATTAATTTAAATAAGTGCAGTATAGTTACCTGCATACTGTGAACTAGTTTTAGAAGGTTAATAACTACTACAGCTATCCACAATGTAGATTAGTTTATAAGAATGAACGGACACATTGTAGTTGGTTACATGATGTGAAATAGTTTCCCAGAACGAATACACACGTTACCTGTGCAGTAGGAACCATCTTTTGACAGTGTGAAACCAGGATTGCACTGGCACTGAAAGCCACCTCTAGTATTCACACACCTGCCATTTCTGCAGACCCCAGGCTGACTACACTCATCTATGTCTGAGGAATATGGTTTTCATTTGATCAATGAAATCATAGCATGTTTCACAAAACATTTACACAATTATTTCCCATAAATGAATATATATATATTCTCAACATTAGATGCATTTTGCTTTATGGTGCAATTACATCTTTTCACATAGCTGACTAAGTATTCTCAACATTTGCGGAATTTTAAGTAAAGTTGTATTATAATTATGTTATAAATTGCTTCTTATTTCAAACTGAATGAACTGTTTAGCTTGTTGGTCACATTTAATAAATGACTGTTCTGTAATAGTGATTTTAAATTTTGATGCACCGTTAGATTTTATTAGGTAATACATTTTGTTGTTGTTGTAAGATGGTGCATTTTAATACAAAGAAGCCAAACACATTTATATCAACGTTGATATGTACAGGAAAAGAAAATAAAGAACCCATTTGACACCATGAGGCTTACGTATATGAGACTAATCCCTATAATTGTAGACCAATCAACACTCGATGGGTAATGTGGTCATTATCTCACCGGCGGTCTTTACGTCCCAGGAGATTTCCAGGTACCCATTTTAGGCTGAGTCGACCTGGAGGCAACGTCCCTTAAAACAAATCCTCATTGTGGGCATCAGTACACACCAGTCATTTACAGATACCTAGACAATTAAACAGGTACAATACATATTTCTCCCTACAAAGGAGAGTTAGACTAAAATATTGACTTCTCGTCCTTGATTTTGGGACGTAAATAACAAATACCTCTGAAGTCGGAGTGGATTCGCGAGGGACACTGGTAATATGAAATACTAATCCACACGCAAAATTCAGTCCAGTGCTACTAGAAGTAGTGTCTATGGACTACGCTTGAGTTCAAAGCGAGCGAGCGTGAAAAAATACATCTAGCAAATCCCAAATTAAAGACCCGAGATCAAACAACATAATATGGAAATAGCAATATATAAGAGAATAGAATCAGAGATCGTTGAGTAAGGAGTTCTAAACGTGATGACATTAATTCATTAATAGAGGAAGCAATATGTGTTTGCAGCAATTCAACCTCCAGGTTTTGTAATCTGAGAAACAAGAGGCAATGAATGTAAGAAGTAAAGAAGCTGTAAATACTAACCAACACAATTTCCTTGTGAGTCATTCCTGAATCCAGGGTTGCATTCACATCTGAAGGAATCCTGAAGACTGACACAGCGACCATTTTCACACAGCTTGTCAAACATACGACAGTAATCGATCCTGAATGGCTGGGATGCATTGCAGAGTCTAGTGTGCGCATCTGTAAATGAACAGACAAAAGAAATCAGTAGCTATATATACATATTATTTCTATAACAAAATAAAATGCTGCATTTCTTAAATAAGCAATCTGAACATTTTGAGGGAAGCTAAGTCGCAATAGACACCTTATCACAAACGTCAGAAAGAAGCAGTCATCATGTTTTGGCCAAATTATAAGGAGACAAAACTGGAACATAGTGTGACAACCGGAACGATTAGTGGAAAGAGATATAGAGGAAGACAGCATGAGAACATTCTTGTCAGTCTTGTGTCATGTCACGGAAGGGAGTCAACACAAGAATGTATCCATGCCGTCAGAGATGGCAATTTGTGGAGAAGCTTGTTCACCCATGCCAGCCAGCAAGGCACTGGATGATGATGATGATGATGATGATGATGATGATGATGATGATGATGATGATGATGATGATGATGATGATGATATGAGAACTGTGGTATGATGTGTCAGCCAGTATTTTTTTTCTTTTTCTGCTTCTTTGTCTTGTAGTTCATGCAATATGGAGCTGATGATCATGTCTGATTACAGACTTCTGTCTCCTGTGCTGCCAATTATGTCTAATACTTATATTCATCCATGCCATGATATCAAAATGTGCAGTATCTACTCTCTTGGCCTCTCTCTGCCTCTCATTTCCTCCAACTTTTCCATTGTAACGACATAGTCCATCTTTCCCCTTCTCATGACATGCCCAATGAATGTAGACTCTATTGTGATGCGAGTAACCAGTTCTCTTTGTGAGTTAACTTCCTTCACGATATCGTCATTACTCATTCTATCCTTCCACGGTATTCTCATCATTCTTCAATAAAACCACATATCCACAGCTTCCACATAAGTTCTCACTATCTGCTAATTGTCCATGGTTCGCTTCCGCACATTAGGATTGATCAATATAGGTCTTAAGAACTCTTCTTCTGATCTCGATTGACAAAGATAAATTGTAGATAAAATTCGTTATCTTGAACAGTATGTATGCATTCAAAATTTTGTGACAAGATATGTCACAGTTTCCAAACTTAATACCTGTTTGATTTCTTTCTCAACCTAATTTAAATATTTCTGCCCGTGGAGTGATTCTTGGGGATCTTGCTGAAATAACTTAATCCGCGTGAGCGATTCTACTTACCAATTTCCTACCACTTTTGACAAAAAACTTCAGGCACGTTAGACACGCAGCTTTTCTGTGATTGTCAAGTCATCATTTTGAACATGAAAACATACTGTCACAGAATCAAATAGCAACTGCTCATTACATTGTTAATGCCAGGATAATTCACGACACCACCAAGGATTGATGGATTATGAAAGGATTACTATATTAAAAGAAAACTTGTCGGCTTCATGACAGGCGGATAGAAAATGGAAACAGTTAAGGTCTTCAACGAAAACTGAAATAAGAGAAGCTTAAGAGAGATGGTCTCGGCTTAAAAGAAATAATAGATAGGATAATAACTTTGATGGACTACCTCTTGTTATCCGCAACTTCACCCCCTCCCAGTAAAAACTCCCATACAGTACAATGGGTATCAGTTACACTCGCTCTTTGAACAGTCTTACTTTTTATCCTGGTTTAGGGACATAATAAATTGTCCCTCAAAAATAGAAGCTTTAGGACAGATGAAAGCGGGAGACAATAAGGTATTCTTGACTTTCCTACCCCCAGCATCTGTAGGGAGATAACATTCAACGTAGACGTCTGCAAAATGTAGGCTATCTTCTAGAAAACAAAGGAACAATAAGAAAAGGCATCATGTCATTGATGCTCGGAGAAACACGATGATATTCACTTAGGACTCCCTGGTGTTGTGTTTCTTGTTAATGTGCTTCTCTGACAACTTTATCATAGGCGTAGAGACAAGGCAGACTTTTGGGAATTTGAAGAACAATGTTTGTGATGTAGAGGTTTTAATTCTAGAGTTACGTGTTCATTGAATCGCCACGAGTATAGTCGTCGCATTGTTGGTGACTAAGAGAAAGGGAGGCAAACTATTTTACTCAACAGATTTAGGCCATATCTGTCTAGTTTCTTTCAAGGTATACACTGACGATAAACAGTGAACATTGCACGTGAATATATTAAGACTCTCATACCCACACAAGAAGGTTTTTGACATTGGCATTTTTTGAGATTGGAAAAAAAAATGAGGATACTTGCAGCCTACATAGAACCAGCGTTAACGTATTGCAGTGAATACCGAACAATTAGTAAACAAACAAGTAAACCTCTACAAGATTCAGAGATGTGGTTTTACATAAGAATGTTAAAATTTCTTGTTTAGCCAAATGTTTATCTAATCGTTTGGAAAGACACAACGATAACTTATCACAAACAACAGGAAAAGACATCCATTAATTTTTGACTACATTATGAGAAGACAAATATTAGAACATATTGTGACAATTTGAAACATTAGTGGAAAGAGAGATAGAGGATGACACAGAGAGAGAGAGAGAGAGAGAGAGAGAGAGAGAGAGAGAGAGAGAGAGAGAGAGAGAGAGAGAGAGAGAGAGAGAGAGAGAGAGAGAGAGAGAGAGATTCTTGACAGCTTGTGTTATGGCATGGAAGGGTTACAGTGCACAGACTGATACATGATGTTGGCGGTCGAAAGCTGTGGAAAGCTTGACACGCCAGTCTGCAAGATACTTAATGATGATGATGTTTTCTTTCAGCAATGCTCTATTGTCATGTGGAAGCGTCAGGTTCGAATCCCAATGTACCTGTACCTTTTAATTTTTAGACTGTTTAGTGTGTCTTCTGATCTCTACTACTTCTTTCTTTTACTCATTAAGTACGTCGATCGATATATGCGAATTAATGGCTCGCGCTATTTCAACTCAATTGAGAGTTCTTTTTCTTCTGCTGCTATTGCCCCTCCTCTTTCTTCTATGTTTTCTTCTTCACCCTCTCCTTCTCCTCCTCCTCCCACACCCTTCTTCTTAATAGACTATCCAATCGAACCACATCACCCTGTAGGGAGCATAATTTGCTTCAGGTGAAATCCAATCACCATATTGCTATTGCATACAAATTAAAATGTAAGTTAAAAGCCTTCAAACTGGTACACGTGATGCCAGGAAACATATAGAAAAAATAAAAGCCGTAAAAACGCAACCACACATTTGGAATAATAACAGTGATACATGGGAACACCATGCAGTAGGCAGTAAACAAATGAGAAACGTTACTGGTTGCTATGGCCAGTATTAAAATGTTGAGCGTAGTAACAGATTAACGGCGTCGGCAGAATGTCATAATATTATGTTAGGTAATACTTGGGTCAAACACCATTCTGGACAGTTATGAACTTAGGGAAGCCCTGAATATTATGCTCTCATTATACTTGGTTACATATTAATCTCAAGGAAATTCAGAAGCAATTTAATAGAAACTACCTGCTGTGGTGATACTGTTTCACTTATAGGAAAGATGACATTAAAATGTAAGACTATAAAGAAGTCGCCACAAAATATGACTTTAGATCTAGCATTGCTTATAACAGATAGATAAATTAAGGAAAGGTACAACTGTACTGCCGCCTCCCTGGTCTAGAGGTTACACGACTTTCTCCGTAATCTCGTATACTCTCGTAAGTAAAGTGACGTTGCGCGAGAATTGGTAGCGGTTCTCTCCGCGTCGGTAACTTACGGGGTGATGTGAACTGGTCGCTCAGAAAGCAATGACAAATTACTGAGCGTAATCTTGCCAAGAAATCAACAATCAGCTGAAAGATGCTGATGTTGACAGCGATGTCCTGTAAAGGATATGCGAACAAAAAAAAAAAAAACAATTGTACTGCACAGAACTGATATAATTCCGTAGAGACAATATAGATTATTGACGAATAACAGGATATAAAAAATTTTTAAAGGTATCCTATACATAGAATTAAAGTGAGAATAAGAGTCGTGAAGTGATATATAAAACATATATTGCTGTATGTGTGTGAAATATAGACAATAAGCAGACTAGTCGCAAAACATCAAATGGTAGCGAAAACGTTTATACGGAAAATGCACAGAATACCATGGACAGAGAGAACAAATGAAGGAGACAGTACTTCGAGACAGAGATGGAAACCGTACTTTTTTATTGAAATTAGACTTTAAAACAGATACTATTTTTTGGGCACATTATGAGGACAAATGCATTTGAAAAATTTAGAGCCATCAGGCAAAAATGAATGAAACACACACACACACACACACACACACACACACACACACACACACGCACGCACGCACGCAGCGCACGCAGCGCACGCACGCACGCACAGACAACGGGATAAATATTTGAATGGCTTGGCCAAATGTACGAGGGTGAGTCAATAATTAAGTCACACAGTTCTGTGGGATGGCAGGTAAATGTAGGATCGATTCATTGCACCAGGGTTTATCCCAACTGGGTCGTTTCTCTCCACAGAAAGCTTGAACTCCGTCGCTCCAGCGACGACACCCCCCCCCCCCCCCCCCCCCAAGGGTTTCTGTAAAAACGGCACCCTTGAACGAACCAACGAATGACATTCGCAGCGAGAGTCAGACAGCTTTACCACTTCGTCACGGTGACCTTCTTTTACTTACTTCCCCCACCCCCCACTGCCCCTTTACACACCCCACCGGCAATATTAATGGGTTTAAGCAATATAGTTAATCGATGGACATTATACAAAGCCAGGCTAAATAATGATAATAGATTTGATGCAAAACATTGAAGACAATGGTGATGGCCCACCAACACTTATTTCAGAAGTTAAAGATGCACTACATTACATAAAAAAGACACACAAATTAAACATTCCGTTGAAGAAAACTGAGGATTTGGTAAATATTGAAATTAACGTAATAACTATCATGTCTAAATGGCATCTATAGTAGTGGGTACATTCCTAATGATTTATTAAAATCCATATTTAGAAATAAGATATACTATGCACTACAACATCTACTAAAATCAAATGCGCTATCTCGTAACACCAAAATCACAATATACAAAACACTGATCAGACCAGTTGTGCTGTATGGCTCTGAAACCTGGAGTACAACGAAAGGAGACGAAGCCTTGTTACAAACCTTTGAGAACAAAATTTTAAGACGCATCTTTGGACCCATTAGGGATATACAAAGTGGAGATTGGAAAAGAAGAAGTAACAAAGACATTTATGATCTGTTTAAGTCCCCGCAAATCACTGGTATCATGAAGTCTAAGAGACTACAATGGCTGGGGCATATAGAAAGAATGGAAGATAATAGGGAAACAAAACTCGCTTACACTCAGGAAATAAATGACCGTAGACCCCGAGGTAGACCAAGAAGACGGTGGAGAGATAATACATACACAGACCTACAAGCACTTGGAATCAACGGCTGGCAAGAGAAGGTCCACCAGAGAGACGAATGGAGACGGATTGTATCTGCAGCAAAGAACCTCAATGGCTCGGAACGCTGAAGAAGAAGAAGAAGAAGAAGAAGAAGAAGAAGAAGAAGAAGAAGAAGAAGAAGAAGAAGAAGAAGAAGAAGAAGAAGAAGAAGAAGAAGAAGACATTTGTAGCTCTGCCAGTGAATCTAGAATGTGAAGATCATTGCACAATACATTTTATGCTTGCTTGCTTGCTTGTGTTCGTTGGCTTGAGCTCCAACGCGAAGTCCTGTATGTCGGATGAAGGCATCCTGTTGTCCAACATCAGTGTGATGTCATACAGGACTTGAGGTTTGCGTGAGTATCCGTTGTCCCATGTCTGGCTTATTGGTGTGCAGACTGGTGGTTCCTCGCCGTACAGGCAGACACTCTCCGACTTCGGAGGAATCGGCGATCCTACTGACCTTAGCCAGGACCCCGAAGGGACCTGTTGCCCAGGACGCTCGACGAGGACGCGTCAATAGGTCTTGGCCAGTATATAACCCGGCCCTGGTGCCTTGGAAACACCTCTGCGTCCCAATACATTTTATAATTCACGTGACAAATCTATTACTGTGAATAAAAATGAGAAGAGTCAGAAACAAGATTAAACCAGAAATTAGTGATTGATGATGTGGATTTGTAGAGGAAAAGGATAATACAATATACATTCTTAGGACACAATAACAAATATTTATAAAAGTAATAACAGATCTATACGTAAGCTTCATAGATTACATGCACGTTTTTGACAGTGTGAATCAACTAGAACATTTACAGTAAAATTCTGAGAAGAATGAAGATGACCTAGCGAATAAAGATAGGTCAAGGATGTGACAGACAAGGAAGTGATTTCTCTCTTAAATTATTCTTGTTATACAGTGAGCATGTAATGAGATCTACGAGGGTCAGTCAATAAGTAATGCCTCCGATACTACTTTATCGGTTTGCAATTTATTAATTTAGCGGGATTCCTCACTCTTCTGCACTGTGTATCACTATCAACCTGTTTAGTCACTGGTTGCGCAATAGTAACGGTTTTAAAATGGAAACCACAGAAGTTTGATTAAAGCAAGGTAATGTCATAGAATTCCTCAAAGCTGAAGGCGAGCCCCCTATTCGCATCCATGAACGTTTGAGTATTGTTTATGGAGATTGAATGTTGTGTGGAGTTAATGCGGTTAACGGACGGCTAGTCCGCTTTGCGCCAGCCAGTGAGAATTGACCTACTTCAGCTTCGTCACAACGTCAGACAGTGCTAACATCCATTGTTGATTATCTATAAACAATACTCACCCGACACCCGATTATGATGAAAATAACATACAACGTGGGGAAAAAAGAATATAAACAAGTATTAAAGAAATAGAAAGAAACACTCACCACTGCCTGCAGTAGGACAAGGCTGGCACGTCTGTTCACTAAGACTCCAACCTTTCCCCATGTCCACTGAGCAGCAACAGTCTCGGAGGGACATCCTTTCAGCTATGCGGCCTTGACAGCTGCGTCCTACAACACGGGTATAGCAGTATCCTTGTTGTGCAGCTAAACGTCAGGTATAGAAAATACAACAGCTCCAATATCAATAAATAAATAAATACACAGGTATTATTTGGCGCTCATAAAAGTAGGGGTAAGAATTAGAAATTAGAGGACGTATAACACAATGAGACTAATCAGTCATGTCCATTCTTTAAATGTGTGTAATATACTAGACCCGGCGTCATGGTACGATCGTTTGTGTGTTGCAAAGTATTGCGCGAGATTACGATATGTTCAAAGAACTAAAGGTAAAAGTAATGACATTAGAGTCAGGCAAAAACTATAATGGACACAATGGAAAAACCCTACCAGAGAACAAATAAATCTTAATGGTTAGAAAGAATACTGCAGCGAAATATATATTTTTTTAAAATAAAGATTTTAAAGACAAAACATAAACACTGAAATGCGAACGGAGATAGAGCCAGAATCAACGCTAGATTCCCCACAAAAAGGGGAAATCAGCAGGATGTTATAGCATCACAGCAGAGGTTTATTATACCGGAAACAGGACTATGGGCAAAGGAAGAGGCTATAACCTATTATATCTAAATACAATAAAGAAAGAGCGACTAATTAATTACCGAATACACAACAAACGCCTTGATTAGCCACGAAAAACCCCACTTGTCCCGAATAAAGGACCTGCTATCGGTCTATGATGTTATAGGACAATAACATGTTATAAGCCTGAATGCAAATGGGAATAGGTGGTCAGTCTTTCTGTCACTTAACTTCGAACGGTGGCGTCGAACACTCGTCCGACGACGCTCAAGACATTGTCAGCATAGTTCCCCATCAACTACGGTAATGCCCCTGCTCGCGCAAGCAATACTTTAATTAAAACGTTCATGGAAATACTTTATAAGGAAATAGAAGAAAACAAACATATTACATATTGCTTTAGTTAGACGAAAGAGGGGCACATATGACACCATAGTTAACATGAAGACAATTACAGGGGCAAACAATATAATCCAAAGGTGTTGAACGGTGCATTGTGTGTGTGTTAAAATGTAACGTGGAACACCGTAAGGGCATTGGTAAACATCGTGGGTCCTGGGTTCTGTCCTTAGGTAAGGCAATGGGTTTTCATTTAAAGGAAGTCAATTTCAAATATTAGCATATACACGTCTTGAAAGGGTGACATGGTTGAAAGATGTAACACGCTCGCACTGAAACTTTCTCTGTTGACCGCAGTAGTGGGTTATTTCTACACACCGGTCAGTTGCACTTAAATGTTGACTTCTCGTTCAGAAAGCAAGGGCAAACTACTGAAAGTAACATTTAGTAAATTATAAACACCCAGTAGGGGCTGGGTTGGTTATAGCGTCTTGCAAAGGACATGCAACCTTGGTTTTGACACTCCTGGCGGATGCTTGGACAAGAGGCCTACCGAGTCTTACATCTTAACACCACCCGGACAAGACCAGTAATGGGATAAATGCAGCAACGACCGCTTTTTGTAAATGTATACCATTGTCTGAATACAAGCTAGAAAAAGGATTTAAATCATGGTCAGTCAAATATAACATCTTCTTAAAAATAATATATATCCACTGAAATTATGATGAAGGACTTGACGTTTTACTGACAAAGACCTGTGTTCATCTCTACGAGAGACATCATGCGAGGATACTAGTCTTGTTATTAAAGTGAGACTCGACTTTGGTCTCCATATGATGAAGACAGGCGAGAACTATCAACTACAGGTGCTGCGAGACTTTAACAGAGGCATAGTAATACCCCACGATGAAGGTAGACGATTAGCAACCACTTCTTGCACTCGTCTCTTGGAGAACTCACCAACATGCTCGGAATGAGTGTGTCTCTTGCCTACAGGAATGGACAAACATCGGCATCAGTTCCCAATTCTGTTTTGTCGTTCAAGAGTGAATAATTCGAATCGACAAGATTCAACAGCAGCAGTAATGATAATAACAGGAATAGTAGTAGTAGCAGAAGCAGCAATAGCAGTAGTACTAGTCATAGTAGTAGTATTGCTTTCAGTAGTACTAGTAGTAGGGTAGTATTGCTAGTAGTAGTAGTAGTAGTAGTAGTGACAGTAGCAGCAGCAGCAGCAGCAGTAGTAGTAGTAGTAGTAGTAGTAGTAGTAGTAGTAGTAGTAGTAGTAGTAGTAGTAGTAGTAGTAGTAGTAGAGGGTGTATTTTTAATGACTGTGCAATTTTTGAAAATATTGCCGTTCCAAGTTTTGTATTTACCTCTGTCTCCCTGGCTTAGGAGTTAACGTCTTTCTCCGAAATCCCGTATATTCTAGTGAGTAACGCAGCAGCGCAAGATTCGGTAGCGGATAGCGCCGCGTTGGTTACTTATGGGGGTATGTGAGCAGTCGCTCAGAAAGCAATGGCAAACTACTGAGCGTAATCTTGCCTAGTACATCAACAGCAGCTGAAAAATGCTGGCGTTGACTGCAACGTCCCGTAAGGGATATGCAAAAATTTTTTTTCGCATATCCTTTACAGGACATCGCTGTCAAAATCAGCATCTTTCAGCTGATTGGTGATTCCTTGGCAAGATTACGCTCAGTAGTTTGCCAATGCTTTCTGAGCATGCGGCTCACATACCCCGTAAGTTACCGACGCGACTAGAACCGCTACCGATTCTCGCCGTCGTCATGTTACTTACGAGAGTATACGAGATTACGGAGAAAGTCGTATAACCTCTAGACCAGAGAGACCGGATATGCAACATACAAAATTTTAAAAAAAAACATTATGTTGCATGTACTCCATAGAAGCCGGTCTCCTTGGCCGAGGAGTTAGCAGCTTTCTCCGTAACCCCGAATACTCTCGTGGTTGACGTGAGCGTACGAGAATTGGAAGTGGTTCGAGTCGCGCCAGTGACTTATGAAAGTATGGAGCCGGTCGCTTAGAAAGTCTTGGCGTGCTGATAAGCGTAATCTAGCCTAGGAATCAACATACAGCTGAAAGATGCTGATGTTGACAGCAATATCCTGAAACAGGATGGAAACGCGGGAAAAAAAAGTACTCCACAGAGGGCGAATATAAAACTTGGAACTGCAATATTTTCAAAAACTGCACAGTCATTAAAAATACACTCTGCAGCAGCAGCAGCAGCAGCAGCAGGAGTAGTAGTAGTAGTAGTAGTAGTAGTAGTAGTAGTAGTAGTAGTAGTAGTAGTAGTAGTAGTAGTAGTAGTAGTAGTAGTAGTAGTAGTAGTAGTAGTAGTAGTAGTAGCAGTAGCAGTAGTAGTAGTAGTAGTAGTAGTAATACGGAATCACATTAAACGATACATTAAAAACTCACATATACACTTGGTCTTGTCAGGAGAAGATTCGAATCCCGTATCACATCTGCAGAAGTAACTGCCCTCCGTGTTGATACATTGACCATTTCCACAGATTCCTTGAGTCGCTTCACATTCGTTGATGTCTGTTTAAGTATGATTCCCAATTTATATCGTGTAATATGGAGACCACCACACACATACATACACACACACGCAGACAGAGAGAGAGAGAGAGAGAGAGAGAGAGAGAGAGAGAGAGAGAGAGAGAGAGAGAGAGAGAGCATTAACAGGAGGGCTGCATAGCATCGGAGAGGAATAAGTAATAACCAGAATGAAAAGGAAAGTAACAATACGATCAGCTTCATAGGAAATGTCCTAAAATATCAATGCATATTAACTTAAGTAATTGTTTTAAGGATCCTTTTATACTGCATTGAGTTGAATTGAGTTGAGTTGAGCTAAGAGCATCACTACACTCAGGACAGTCCCATATGCGCTCCGTCCCCTTGGTCAACAGCCAGCGAAGAGTCACACTACTAATCGTTCCCACCGCTATCTGATTGAAAGTTCTCCTGATCTTTGCTCTCAGATTTTGAGATTCTACCAGAAATCCTGCAGATCCCCGGCAATCTCATCCTTTAAACATACGGGTTCTCAATGTGTTCCTACACCTTCTCCACCTGGTCCCACAGGCGCACCTCTCCCTTGTCCATAGATAACAAACCACCAAAAGGTACATTCCTTGCCAGCCTAGCAGCCTGTTCATTCCTCCGCACTCCCGCATGGCCAGGGCAAAAAATCCACACAATTCTTACAATCCGTGACCTCTGAAGCGAGGTGAGCCATTCCACACGAAACATTCCTTTCTCCATTTTACTAAGCACACTCCTTGAGTCCGTGATGAAGACAATGGTATTGCAGTGGTCTCCTATAACAAACGGAATATCGCTGTGACAGCTTCCACCTTAATTTTCATGCTGGAGATCGTAGCCTCATACGCCATACTCTCCTTTTTCAAGAATCATCCATTAGCCTTCGCAGTGAAACCCCATCAACTCCGCCTGCTTCGCAACAATGACCCATCAGTATAGATTACTATGTCACCTTGATGTGTATTACTTTGGATCAGTTGTTGCTCTTCAAACTCAGTGCGACCCGCTGCCCATTCTCTGCACTCACGACCCAGTGTTACTATTACATTGTGCCAGTTCGTCCTGTCTGCCGGTGCTTCAACCTACTCTTTTTCACGATTGATGGTTTCTAGATCACAAACCTGACGTATAGATATTTCCGCCTGTGCCATCCAGGACCTGCCTCGTTTTAGTCTATGATCCTTGACATATCTATGGTTTCATGCAGGGGGTGATCCCTATCTGCAACAAAGCTCAGGTACCATTTGCCTGAAGGACCCTATGCCTATCCGCCAATGTTGGTAGCGCCAGGATGTGCCTCATGCATATAATTGGTGGGTGTGTCCTTTCCATCCATCCATCATGTGCCAAGCCGGTAAGCATGGGCGGTCAAGTTCTGCCATCTCACTCGATCACAAGAGTCGTGGATCAGCTCCGTGTTCCTGTCTCGGCCATGCTACGTGTCGAAGCCGGTTTTCCCCTTGGTCTCTTCCCTTCGATCTTGCCAGTCGTCACCAAGTTCTCCAAGTCATTTCTTTTCATAACATGCCCAAAACATTTTGACTGTCTACGTCTAATAACTCTAATCAGTTTACGATCTTCATTTGTTTCTTGAAGGACTTGTTCAGTGTGTCCTTTATGCACCCCAAAATCACACATATGGCCGCATTTTGTATGCGCTCCAATCTTTCAAGCTGCCTCTTCGATACTGTCAGCCGCCCCAAACCATACTCAATGACAAAAATTAGTAACTGCTGAAAGAGCCTGTAACTGCTCTACCCCAATTGCTGCCATCGCCCTCAAAACATTAAGTCCCCTACCAGCCTTCACAATCAAAGCCTTCACATGATCTTTACAAGACATACATCTGTCGAAGGAGATACCCAAGTCCTTCAATTTACTATCTATAATAAGAGGACATCCATTCAATATAATACATGGGACATCTGCCTTCACAATCCGGTTATCCAGGGAGTTTCACAGAACCGATGCCTTGTCTGGGTTTATAACAACCCCTATCTCCCTGCACCACTCTGTAATCCTGTTTACTGCCATCTGTAAATCTGCAGCCAAACTTCGCCCATCTCTGCCCTGTCTGTACGCCAGCACATCATCTGCAAATTTCAAGATTCTACCAACACCTGGTGTCTCAATAGCTGCGACTTTGCTGGTGTAGACATTAAAGAGCACTGGAGACAATTCAGATCCCTGTGGCAACCCAGGTGTAATCGTACAGGGATCAGACGTCCAGGAATCCATGCGCAGTGCAACCTTACGCTCATAAAGGACTGCTGCAACCCATCTGACAGGGCAAGGGTATACCTCCATATCCAACAGAGTGTATATCTGTTTTACTGTGTATAGATGTATATCATACCAAACCCTGTTATAGGCATCCTCCAGGTCAAGAGCTACCGCCACTGCCTCTTGTTTATCCTGGAAGCTCTCATAGACATCAAATGCAAAAGTAGCCGCATTAGCCCAGGTGTCCTTCCCAGACCGGTAACTCCCGAGCCTTTTGGGATGCAGATTACACCTTTCCAAATGTCTCTGGAGCCTGCGTGCTACTATCTTTTCGAGGACTTTGCCACAGGTGTTTTGCAGGGTTATGAAGTGTAGTGGACATATAGCGTTAAGCCCACATTTGTATAGACCAGTCGGCACTCCAAGGGTTCCTTCACTTTCCAAGACATTTCCTGGTATTCATGTTAGGCTAGATCGACCTGGGAATCTTTGTCAAGTAAGAACAAAAAAATCCGTCTCGATGCTGATTCGAAGTATGCCCATCTCGCTGACAAGCAAGCGTGTAATTATTACGATACCGCGATTTCTTAGATCGTACACACCTGAACATAACTCTACGCAAGAACACAGAGCTGATCCACGACTCTGATGATCGTGTTTGATGACGAAATATGACCGCCCACGCTTATTGACATGGCATATTATGATGATAACTATAGACCATTAGATAGAAGTGGATAGGCGACACATAAATGAAGCAATATTGCTGGTACCACTAACAAGCGAATCACTTTAATACTGTAGTGACTATTCAGTACACACAAGCAAAAACATAAACACATAAACATTCACACTAACAAACACACGATCAAACGAAAATATACATAAAACATATATGCACCATATACATGCTTAGGTGTAAATTGCAGTATTATTAATGTAAGATCAGTTTCTTCCTCTTCTTTTTTCGTCACACTTGAAATTTATTGTCGATATCTATAATGTTGTCTCTTCCTCTTCTTTTTTTCGTCACACTTGAAATTTATTGTCGATATCTATAATGTTGTCTCTTGTTTAAACTTCACTGTCTTTTCTAGGTCACTCAGTGGTCCATAGAGTTTATCTTCAGCTGCTGTTTCTATAGGAGTGTATGTTTGCTTAGAAAGTTTGCATTCGGGACAGTTCTGGAGAGTGTGATCTGCTGTCTTCGGCGCCAGTCTATATGTGCAAATGGCTGATTTGTTCCTCTTGAATTTTGTATTCATGTGGATCTGTATACAAGTGTGTCCTGTCCTGAGGAGCAGAATAATTATTTGTTCTGGTAAGCTCATAAAATGGTAATCGTTTTGTGAGTGTGGTTTTCTGATGGATTTAATGATTTTTTTTTCTTTTGGTGGTACATCAGGATGCTCTTTTCCTGCTCCTTAAATAACTATCTTATCAACTTTCTCGGTTCAGGACACTCCACTGCATGGTGACCTTATGCTATCTGTCATTTTCAGATAGTAGTGTCAGCAGTACTGGCAATTTCCCAAACTGGAGTGAGTCAAGTAATGCTTTTGCATCTGTCAATAGCACCACATACTGTGTACCAAGGTTGTTATTTAGTATTGCCTATGTTGCAATCTTGTTCGCCTGGACTTCTGCACCATAGTAATAGCATTACGATAAGTTGCTTTTGTGAATTTTGTGTTGTGTATAGTTCGATGTCTTCTGTGCCAGCTAGTTATTACTTACAACTTCCGCTTTAAGGGCTTGCAGCTAATTCGTGTTAAAAGTAAAGGCAGTCCCATACCAAATACTCCATTACTGCCTTCTACATGTAACGTGTTGGAACATTACATATTAAAGGGCAACGTATAATAAGGCGGGGCATCTAATTCCATTCCCACAGCCAATTCCCAGAACATTCTGACAATTATCCAGTAACCATTTAATGAGGCTGTGTCGAAGCCAGAGCTGGGCTATTCGGAAACGAAGCCTGCCACTTCTCGGGATTGAATTCGGTCTGCTGTCTTGGTAAACAAGGGCAAGAATCTACGAGAGCTTGGAAAAGAAACACTTATTAAAATTACCAGAGCAGATGAAAATATTAACGGCTGCAGAGGATAAAAATAAATTAAGAATTATAGCTGTGAGTAAGATGGTTAATGTAAAGAAACGAATTTAAAATACAAACATATTAATAATAATAAAAGCAAAATGCCAGTAAATTTAGAAAAACGATTATTTATTGTCACGAATATTTTAGCTACGTATGCTGATTTAAGATTACTTTACTGATAGAGGCTAATTTTCACCGCAGACAAATGTTATTTGACAGAGAATAGAAATGCACCCTGGGGCATGACATCCCACACATTTCTAATTTTGAAATAATGTCTAATCCTAAACGATTTGCCAAGACTGTATCAGATTCAGTCGCAGTGAGATCGGGAATCAGAAGCCATTTGAGATGTCATGCGTAAACGTTCTTTTCCGCTAAACAGATGAAACAGCGAGTGCGAAAAACAATTACACCTATTATTCCGTACCAGAAAGATATTTTTAGTCTCTTGAGGATGGATTAGGAGATGGAACCTGGCGATGCAGAAGCGAGATTGCATGCACTTGTAGATAAGGCAATGCATTAGAGTGCAGACTGATCAGAAGATGACATTCCCGCCTGCGTGTCAGACAGGATTCAGCCTTGTACGTATTTCACAAGGAAGAACAGATTGTGAGAATTGTATGGAATTTTTTTGTCCTGGCCTTGAGGGAGTGTGGGGAAATGAACAGGCTGATAGGCTGGCAGGGAATGGTGGTAGATTACCTACGGACAAGGGAGAGGTGGTTGAACGCCTAACGGGCCAGGTGGAGAAGGCGGGGGAGCAGATTGAGAACCCGTATGTGGAAAGAATGATATTGCGGAAAGGGGGGGGGGGTGTTCTGAAGAAACTCAAAACTGAGAGGGAAGACAAGGAGAACGTTCAATAATATAGCAGTGGGAACGATTAGTAGAATGACTCTTCGCTGGCTGTTGAACGAGGGCACGGATTCGTATGGGAATGCCCTGAGTGCAGTGATGTAGGTTCTTAGCTCAACTCAACTCAACTCCCAAGGATGAAGGAGACATGGGGTTTGGGGAGAGGAGTGTATTGTTCGTAATCTGCCCCGGTGTTTAAAAACAAAGGAAAGTTCAAAAGAGCCACGAAGAACGACTAAAACAATTTTTGAAACGTTACAGGCATGAATCAACTGGTGCCTGTGCATAACGTTTTTGTTTTGTTTTGCATATCCTTTACAGGACATCGCTGTCAACATCAGCATCTTTCAGCTGATTGTTGATTTCTTGACAAGATTACGCTCAGTAGTTTGAAATTGCTTTCTGAGCGGCCGGCTCACATAACCCGTAAGTTACCGACCCGCTTCGAACCACTGCTGATTCTCACTGTCGTCACGTTACTTACGAGAGGATACGAGATTACGGAGAAAAGTCGCTAACCTCTAAGCCAGGAAGCCGGCCTGTGCATAACTGAAAAACTAAAATTGTAAGCCAAAATCACTGACGCAGAGATTATCGAGATAGTTAGATTCCAGTTAATTGAGGGGTGAGAATAAGACACTGCCATTAGATAGGATATACATTGATAAAACCTGATTATAGTGTAACCAGAAAGTCCTTTCTCTCATCTTTATTTTTTTATAGTTTTTCTACGAGCAGTACCAGAGTACCAGAGTCCTTTCTCTGAATGTCAAAAAGGCAAACGAAACAGAGCAATAACTAAAAACATACGGAAGCGATAATTAGAGATAGAGATGAATAATACTGGGTTGACACGGAGGGATCTGCATGGGATGGTAAAAAACAATTGACGTGAATTGGGTGAGTCGCTATACTCCAATAGGGGGAGGTGGAGATGAAGGAGAAGAAGAAGAAGACGACAAAGAAGAGGCCGGGGTGGGGGAGGAGGAGGAGGAAGAGGAGGACGAGGAGGAGGATGAGGAGGAGGAGGAGGAAGCAGCTACAGCAGCAGTCGCAGCAGAATATCTATATCTACATAAATATCAATTTTCGCTGCCTTTTATCCGGTTTACACAAAATTTAACACCCATTGGAATACGATTCTAGTGAGCAATGTCAGTTTTATTGGGATTGATGAGGAATTGGCTGGCTCTAATAGCAAGAGGAATTCTGTTATTAGCAGTTTCCCCACACCTAATGTGAACTGTTAATAGAAGCGTTTAACGAACAAGCATGCAAACAAACATTGCACGAGTAAAGAACACTTTTGCAAACCAAACAACCAAGCCAATTGTACAGTTTATGAAGAAAGTGAAAAATGTCTCGGATGCGCTCGGTTAGCAGTCTTCTACAGGATCTATCTTAGAGAAGAATGTGTCATCGTCAGCAATGTTGTATTGTTCCACGTGGTAAAATAATGGATTCTGTCATCCGACATGGAACACTATCAGATCGCACCACCTCACATATTACGTTATTGCACTGTAACATTCCATAGCATACAACTGTGTACTGCAACACCCCGCGTGACACAGTAATGGGTTTTCACATCCGGTGGCACACAATAGCATACCGCAACAAAAGGTAGAAAGATAAATTGTACCCTTCCGCACGGTAAAATAGCTGATTCCAATATCCCGAGTGGAAACATTATGGATTATAATATTATTTTTTTTCGCATATCCTTCACAGGACATCGCTGTCAACACCAGCATTTTACTGCTGTCGTTGATTTCTTGGCAAGATTACCCTCTGTAGTTTGCCATTGCTTTTTGAGCGGCCGGCTCAAATACCGTAAGTTACCAACGCGGCGAGAACCGCTTCCAATTCTCGCGCGTTGCGTTACCCTACGTGGATAAACAGGGTTACGGAGAAAGTCATTTAACTCCTAGGCCAGGGAGCCGACATTGTCAAGTGCCAAGGTTTAACGCACGAATGTCTAGTTTTCCAGCGAATGACCTTGCGGGAAAAGTTAGAAGTTAGTTAGTTAGTTAGTTAGTTAGTTAGTTAGTTAGTTAGTTAGTTAGTTAGTTAGTTAGTTAGTTAGTTAGTTAGTTAGTTAGTTAGTTAGTTAGTCGCGGTTCCAAATTCACGCAACGGGTCGTCCCTGTGCGGGCGAATATCACACGAAATGCTCCTCACTGTCGTGTGTGAAAAATGGAATAGGCAAGGGGCAGCAGCAAAAGGAGAGAGACCATTAGCAGGAAAATATAATCAACCAAGTGTGGTGATCAAAACTATTAATGGGAAAGTTCACATCATCATCAAAGATACAACAAAGAGATCAACTATATTTTTTTTTTTTTTCCCCCGCGTTTCCATCCTGTTTCAGGATATTGCGGTCAACACCAGCATCTTTCAGCTGTATGTTGATTCCTAGGCTAGATTACGCTCATCAGCACGCCACGACTTTCTGAGCGACCGGCTCCATACTCTCATAAGTCACTTTTGCAATTCGAACCACTGCTAATTCTCGTCGCGTCACGTGACGAGAGTATTCGGGGTTAGCGGAGAAAGCTGCTAACCCCTCGGCCATGGAGCCGGAGATCAACTATATACTTTGAGATAATTTTGAATAGACTTGTCCCAACTGACCTTCCAGATATTCAGCCTGTAGAAGTGGCGTTGCTTACAAACTTATAATAACCTTCTAAAGAAGAAATTTATTTTAAAAAAAATTATCAAACTCATAAAAGATGGGACAGTTGTTAATCCTGTCCCAGAAGAAGTTATTATAGCCACTGAATAGCTGGACAAGTAATTTAGCAATGTATGTAAGATAGAAGAAATACTGGCACACAGCAAAGAAAGATACCAAGTGAATCTGCTAAATAAAACAAAGCCTCCAGGAATTATACCATTTTAGAGGAATAACGTTGCTGTGAGGTCCCTGGAAAATATTAAGCCGGATCATGCTGGAGAGAGTCAGAAATGCCATAGACAAGCAACTAAGGGATGAACAGGCAGGTTCCAGTCATATCCTGGCCTGACCAGATAGCCACATTACGCATAATAACAGAGCAACGCTTTGTAATTAATTTGCCACTTTATACTTAATTTTTAGACTATGAAAATGTATTGATACAGAGTATCTTTGGAAACTGGTCAGGCATTATAGGATCCTACAGAAAATCATTAATTTAATAATGGCAATATATAAAAACAATTATATGCAGAATTTTTCATTGGGGAAAACTAACAGGTGCGTTTGAATTAAGAACAAGAGTACGACATGAATGCCTTTTTATTATCTGGTATTCTTACTGACGATAGTCTGAATTATGAAGACAGTAGTAACTACCGTCATAAATGGAATTACTGGAGTCTAACAGAAAAACTTGATCTCCTGCCTCATATATGAATTCAGGTGAGAGAAAAAATAAACACACGCCATTAAAGGTGACAACAATTAGTTCTATACACTCATTTGGAAAAGACAATGTTTGTGAGACTTCATCAAGCAATAGATATCTCGACCTCTTCAGAGAAACCTCACTTCAAGATGTGGAATTTAGGAGTCATGTAAGCGCAGACGGAGAAACATACGCAGGCATTAAAATAACAAAACAAAAGGCAAGCGGTGCTTTCATAACACATGGACATTTGTAGAAATCAAAAGAAATTAAATCTACCATCAAACGTACAATATTTAACTATAACGTCGGATCAATATTGTTGCATGGAACGGAAAAATGGAGAACGACTTAATTAGTAATAAACTGCCAAATTTAATTAATACCTGTTAATAGTATAAATATATTTTTTTCTCTCTGGAACGCAGGAACAAACGAGAGAGAGAGAGAGAGAGAGAGAGAGAGAGAGAGAGAGAGAGAGAGAGAGAGAGAGAGAGAGAGAGAGAGAGAGAGAGAGAGAGAGAGAGAGAGAGAGAGAGAGACCAAAACACACTCGGAGAAGAGAATTAGAGATATAACTGAATAGCATGGGGAGGGCATGGAGGAAGCTGTGGGAGATGGTATAAGATAGGAAGGTATGCAGTCAGTTGGTTCAGGATCAATGCAAGGGGGGGGGGTGGTTAAATACCCAAGATGGCAGAAAGTAGAATAATGGATAACTTTGAAGTCTGGGAAACTTCGGGAGAAAGAGAGCTGGTCACATTACCTTATTTATACATTTTACACACCTGCGGCGGCATCTGCCAAGAGTTTTTACATGAAGAGTTTATTTCTATCACTAAATTATTGAAGAAGGAGACTCTATAAAGTGCAGGACAATAAACCAGCTGGTTTCTGTAAATTCTGTCAAACAAGTAGTACCAGTACAAAACAATGTATCAATATTATGGGTATAGGATTACCCTCTCTCTACTTGTATTAATATTCCATACATTTATTTGAGCTGCCACGCCAGCAGGTCGGAATCTAAGCCAGAATGAGATGAATCGTCTGTTTTGGCAGGAAGATATGATTACGCACAATTCCTGTTTGAAATCCGACGACGAGCAGTGATAAGTAGTCTCTTAAATAAATGATATAAATTTTAAGGAATTTATAATTTATGAGCGTACCCGGGATAAACACGGGCACGCTAGGTCTTACAGGGTCGGAATAGTGGAAATGTTTGGTGTCAGTTTCCAGCAACATGAATGTTTGCTGTATACCGGCGGTTGCTGTTTTACCGTTGACAACTGCGTGTCGTCGAGTGGTATATATAGTCTAATTTATTATTGGCGCAGAGACATTGACTGTGAATAAGCAGTTGCTAGAAAGAATTAATACACAATGAAATATATATAAGGGACGTTCATTTGAAATCCGTTGGAGCCGCACCGCGTTCATTTGCGTACGTTGAACATGATCATGTCATAGTCATGTGATACGTACTGATCAATGAATAAAAGAGCACGTGCTTATCGTCCCATGATGCATAGATTCTGTTTATGACTGTTGAGAAAATGGCCGGGTTGATCCAAAATCCGTCCAAAGAAGCCCAAAGAGGGGCGATTTGGTTTCTTTCATTTGAAGGATGTCGATCAGTAAACATTCATCGAAGAATGAAGACAACAGTGACAGACTGGGCACGAATTCGGAAAGGACGTCTGTTCACGACAGATCTTCGACGGCCGGGTCAAGGGCATACTGTTGCAACAGAAAAAAAAAACCATCGCCCAAATTGATGCAGAAGTACAGATGAACCGTTGTCGAAACATACGTTCGCTAGCGAAAGAATTTGATGTGTCAATTGGGACAATTCAAAAGGTCGTTCGTAAGAAACTGCAATATCGGAAGGTGTGTTCACAGTGGGTACCACGGATGTTGACAGACCACCAAAAAGAGGAACGCACGGGATGGTGTTTGAACCACTAGCTGCGTTACAGAGTGGAGGGTGATGCATTTCTTTTCCGCATAGTGGCAGGCGATGAATCATGGTGTCACCTCTTTGAGCCGTGCAGCAAAAGAGAGAGCATGCAATGGAAGCATGCTAGATCACCAAAAGCCATAAAATTTAAGTTACAGGTTTCCGCTGGTAAGGTTATGCTGAGCGCATTTTTTTCTTTAAAGAACTCTACCCACTACTTGCAAACACTAGACAAGCTGCAAAAAGCCATCAAGAATAAACGACCCGGCATGCTTTCTCGCGTTGTGATTGTGTTGTGTGATAATGCTCGTCCGCATGTCGCAGAGATTATGCAGGAAGCATTAGAGAGGAAGAAGTTGGAAATTCTGCAAGATCCAGCCTATAGTCCTGATTTGTCACCATATTATTTTCATTTGTTCGGAACCCTAAAACAAAAGCTCTCAAGGGGCAACGATTTCACACAGATGCAGACGTAATGAACGCTGTAAACACTTGGTTCAGTGAGCAACCACAATCCTTTTTTGCGGACGTCATTCGCTACCTACCTAAGAACTGGATCCTTGCCTGAATGCCTACCGCGACTTCTTCTGACCAACCCATGGTGTATAATTCATTCAAAATGAATGCTTTGTTTAATTCAACCACACCTGTTAATATTTCTTTCATACGTTTGTAATAAAGCCATTGGAACGGGTTTCAAATGATCGTCCCTAATATTTACGAGGTCAGCATGTCCGTTTGGATATGAGTGCTCGCTCTTACACTTCCGGTGTGCAGATGCCAAGGTAGTAGGTTCAACCCCTACACTGGTCAGTTGGACTAAAATGTTGACTTCTCGTCCTTGACTTGGGGACAAGTGCCTCAGAAGTCGGAGTGGGTTCGCCTGATGGCGAAGGACATGATAATAGGGTAAACAAATCCATACACAAAAATCAGTTCAGTAGTAGCACGTGTATGGACTATGGTTGCGTTCAAAGTGAGTGAATGAAAAAAAAACAAAAAAACTTATCGCTGCCCGTCGTCGGATTTCAAACAGGAATTGTGCGTAATCATATCTTACTGCCAAAACAGACGATTCATCTCATTCTGGCTTAGATTCCGACCTGCTGGCGTGGCTGCGCAAACTTTGAACGAAGAGTCACAATGGCAAGCAAAACATTTCAGACCATCGTGACATTTAAAGACAATTCTAAAGGAGATCAAATATGCTGGGAATCTCCGTGGCGAAGTGGTCAAGCCGTCTGACTCAGGCTCCAAAGGTTGTGGGTTCGATTTCCGGCCGCGTTCTTCGGTTCACGAGTGCATTTCGTGGAGACTCCTGGGGGTCATTGCTGGAGCTACGGATTTCGTGCTTTGTGCGACGCTTTCGGCAGTTCACTGCGGAAAGAGACTGAGCCATATGCGATAAAAACCCGGTGCAATGAAGTCGACCCTGTCGACTTTTAAGCAACTTTAAAAAAAAAATGTTGGCCGCATAATAGTCGTTACTTGCTACTTCGGGAGGGTTGCAGATGATCTTGTTTCTCAACAATCATCTGTCCTCTGTGTCCTTGAAAAGCCAGACCACAGATAATCTTCAAACAAATCCAGCAAAATCTCCATCTGTCTCCCTTGTTCTATGAGAGAACCATGAATCTTTCCGGTAGTCATAACTCTTTCCAGGCCTTCTCCTCTCGTAATGTGACCAAACAATGATAATTGCCTGTTTTCTGATGAGGGCATTTATCTATGTGAAGTGGCCTCTTTCAGCACTTGGGGTCTGGTATGCTTAGCCGCCGATAAGAATATTAGCATTCTACGAAAACATCGTCTTTCTCTGTTCTCTGTTTTGTTGTTTGTTTGTAAATTCGTTATTCAGTGTTCATGATGTACACGTGTAGAAGGGATGGGTATCAACGTGTTATCATGAAACGTTTTCTGACTCCCATGGACAAGAATATACTTGATAGATTGTTATTCATCCAAGAAATGCAACTTTGGAATATTCTGCATGTTATCTCTATGTTACTTATCTTATATGTCATATTTACTAATCATAAATGGGCGAATAGCTGTACATGTTTCATTGCAATCCCGTTTTCTATCATTGTACACTCTAGGTAGTGTTTTTTGGCCATGACCATAACATTTGTTTCTGTGTTGTTCATATTTAGTCCTTTCTTTGTTTTTGATTTCAGTTGTTGCGATGCCTATCGATTCTTGAAATGGATTTTAATTGTATGTGTTTGTGCGCTGTAAATTCCTTGTAATTAACATAAATCAGAATATTAATATTTAGTCACCCAAATTTATGTTACACAGATGTCACAATATTCTAGATGCTCAAATAAAGAAACACCTGGTGAAAGAACGCAACCTTGCGTGTCTCTGAACAAGATATAATATACTCCTGTTGAAAACGGTAGTGTGAAATATACAAGATTAGCCTATTAGCCGAAGAGAACTGTTTAAATGTGCAGAAAACATCAAATGTTGACATGACAGATGTTAGGTCGTAACATACAGCCTGTTCTTGTAGCAGGACTTTTGCAACAAAGGCGCTTTCATCACGACCCACCGGCAAGGCTCTCAATCTTAAGCCACTTCCCCAGCCTTAAACATTTTCAAGTCCAAGGTCGCTCTGATATCCTGTGTCCACGTTTGTATGGTCGACCTCTGCTTGGTGATAGTGTTTATGTGCCAGTTTTCATGGATGTTCAGATCTTGTAGAACGTCCGTATTTTACTTATTCTTCATGCACAGTTTTCTAAGAATGTTTTTTTAATATTTACATTAAAATGCCCCGATTTTCTTCTTTTGTGATAGTGAAATCCACTCATGTGCCGATTGGTCTATACAAATATAGGTCATGCACCGTATGCCCAATACACTTTAAATCACGAAGCAGTTCCTTTACTTTTTGTCTTATTGATAGCTAAACAGTCCATAACAGGTCCAGTGTTGCCACTGGAAAGTTGCATGTTCTCAGAGTTGTTACTTTTATTTGTTTGCCGGTGTTGTGTTCACAGGCTGCTAATACACATGCTGTATTACTAAGACCAGTCTCCTTCTGGATTCTTTAAAACAATTCTCATCCTTGTTAAATATATAGCCAAGTTTTTAATTATAGTATGTAGCGGGTTGTTAAATATGTAACCAAACTGTCAAATATGTAGTCACCAATTTGTTAAATATGTAGATAAGTTGTTAAATATATAGCCAAATTGTTAAATATATAGCCAAATTGTTAAATATGTAGCCAAATTGTTAAATATGTAGTCAAAGTGTTAAATATATAGCGAAGTTAATAAATATGTAGTCAAGTTGTTAAATATGCAGCCATGTTGTTAAATATGTTGCCAAGCTATTAAATATGTAACTAAGTTGTTAAATATGTGGCCAAACTGTTAAATATGAAAATACCAAAAGAGGCAGCTGTACAACGACATTCAATTCGATTGGATGCCAATGATCTCTAATGAAACTTTAAGATTCAGGGTAAGCTTATTTGAGATAACGATGCTAGATTTTCTACTTGTGTCTTTAAGTATATATAAATCCAATTTGTTGATGTATGACGTCAATGAAGTGAGTTGTGCAGAAACATATAGGAGAGAGAGTTTATACTGAAAGTCGTCAGCCACAAAGATACGTAGTCAAAGAAACATATTACAAATAATAATATATATACAAACCTTCACAGACTTTTGTGATGGGATTCTGGGTTTGCCCAACTTTGCACTGACATCTGTAAGAACCAAGAGTGTTCACACATTCTCCCCCAACACACAGACCAGGTATTGCTTGACATTCGTTGATATCTGAGGAGAGGTTAGTAGTTAACAGATTAGTTAAACACACGCAGAAATGTTAGCGGTATAAGCTCTTGAATGTTGCAGATTCATATTCAAAAATTAACTAACAGCGGTAACACGATCCTTCCTTTAGTCCTTCGCTTTTGTTACATTCTAACGGAACTAATTTTGGAGGACATAAAATCTACACCACTTAGATTTCGTTTGGTTTTAATGCTGCTTAATTCTAGATAAGAATGATGTAAACATATTGGACACATAAAAAGATCATTTAAATCTGTTTGACAGAAAATAACTCACAAAGAGAATTAGTTTCTCATATCACAAGTAGAAAATGCGCAATCTTTGAATATATCGTGAAAAGGGATAAACTGGAAAATATCACAAAAAGAAAATTGTTAGGAAAGGTAGAGAGACGACGCCAAACGCTTGACATCGTGGTGTGGACAGACATCTGTATGGAAAATGAATTATAACACCTGAAACAGGTGGCTGGGTGCAAACATGAAGACGCACGCCACATGGCAATATGAAGAACCTATACATAAAATAGCTATCAAGTAAACATGTTTACAACCTAAAGACTTAATGTCATGGCAGGGCAGACCAAGCCCTAAACCTTGGTCGGCAGCTAGTCTAGAATGGAGGCTCCGACAGGCGGACAGTTAGAGTATTGCTTTGTTAATCCGGCAGCTTCTGCAACTTGTATTGTTACAGACGTATTGTTGTTACCTTTCCTCTGGAGTAAATAGGCAGGCCGAAAGAGGGATTATACTGCACGGGCAACACGTGATCTCTAAATTCATCCCAGGCGTAGTGTTATGAAGAGGTATAACTCCATTTTACAAACTATCGTCTGTCAAGACGGCAAGGTGCCAGTCAAACATATCTTCGTTTCAGTTGAAAAGAAGCTGTATGTTATGACATGGAAGCCGAGACAGCGAGGTAGACAGTGCGAATGTTCGCCGAACTGGCGGTGATGTATTCGAATGTTTAAAATTTGGCCTTGGCTCCCAGGTCGACGCAACCTAAAATGAGTACCAGGAAATGACCTGGAAAGTAAAAGCGACTGGTGTGATACTGACAACATAAACCTCGGGCTGCAGTTTGGTCTATAAAACTGTGTTTAGCCACAGTTGCCCAATACGCGGTATAACGTGTAGAAAGGTCCTTTCCTTTATTTTTATTTACAGTTTGTACGCGGACAATCCTAGTTTTCCGCTCTTATCGAAACGGCTGTGCGTCTGATACATTACCACAGGATCAGCGGTGCTACACCAGTTTGGGTGAACATATGTACACTAATGCCACAACAGAGAAATAAATATATACTATAAACTAAATATATATAAACTATAATATGCCGGTCTCCCTGGCCTAGGGGTTAATGTCTTTCTCCGTAATCCCATATATTCTCGTGAGTAACGTAACCTGCGCGAGAATCGGTAGCGGTTCTGGCCGCGTTGGTAACTTACGGGGTATGTGAGCCGGTCGCTCAGAAAGAAATGGGAAACTACTGAGCGTAATTTTCCCTAGTACATCAACAGCAGCTGAAAAATGCTGATATTGACTGCAACGTCCTGTAAGTGATATGAAGAAACAAAAAAAAAAAAACTATAATATACTATTAAACAGAGAATGGAAGAGGTTGTTAAAATAAAGAAAATGAAAAAATAAATGTTTCGGGAGAGATTAAATCATTGTATGCAGGAATCACCACACTAAATATTGACACGAAGATAATGAAGCTCTACTTGTAATGGTATTATTAGCATTCATACAAATAGTAGTACCTTGACATGTATTTGTACTTGGGTTCAGAATGTATCCTCTCCTACATGGGTGCGGTGTTCTTGGGCACTGCTCGCACGGACGGCCCCAGGCAGCGCCGATTGTTGAGCAACAGAGAGTTTTTGTACAGACAACACCGGTGAGCTGTCCTCGACAGATTCCATCACTTACCTGTGTGAAGCAGGGGCCAGTTCTGAAATCTGAAATATACACAATCAGAGTAGAATTGCGCTGTCTGTCTGTCTGTCTGTCTGTCTGTCTGTCTGTCTGTCTGTCTGTCTGTCTGTCTGTCTGTCTGTCTGTCTGTCTGTCTGTCTGTCTGTCTGTCTGTCTGTCTGTCTGTCTGTCTGTCTGTCTGTCTGTCTGTCTGTCTGTCTGTCTGTCTGTCTGTCTGTCTGTCTGTCTGTCTGTCTGTCTGTCTGTCTGTCTGTCTGTCTGTCTGTCTGTCTGTCTGTCTGTCTGTCTGTCTGTCTGTCTGTCTGTCTGTCTGTCTGTCTGTCTGTCTGTCTGTCTGTCTGTCTGTCTGTCTGTCTGTCTGTCTGTCTGTCTGTCTGTCTGTCTGTCTGTCTGTCTGTCTGTCTGTCTGTCTGTCTGTCTGTCTGTCTGTCTGTCTGTCTGTCTGTCTGTCTGTCTGTCTGTCTGTCTGTCTGTCTGTCTGTCTGTCTGTCTGTCTGTCTGTCTGTCTGTCTGTCTGTCTGTCTGTCTGTCTGTCTGTCTGTCTGTCTGTCTGTCTGTCTGTCTGTCTGTCTGTCTGTCTGTCTGTCTGTCTGTCTGTCTGTCTGTCTGTCTGTCTGTCTGTCTGTCTGTCTGTCTGTCTGTCTGTCTGTCTGTCTGTCTGTCTGTCTGTCTGTCTGTCTGTCTGTCTGTCTGTCTGTCTGTCTGTCTGTCTGTCTGTCTGTCTGTCTGTCTGTCTGTCTGTCTGTCTGTCTGTCTGTCTGTCTGTCTGTCTGTCTGTCTGTCTGTCTGTCTGTCTGTCTGTCTGTCTGTCTGTCTGTCTGTCTGTCTGTCTGTCTGTCTGTCTGTCTGTCTGTCTGTCTGTCTGTCTGTCTGTCTGTCTGTCTGTCTGTCTGTCTGTCTGTCTGTCTGTCTGTCTGTCTGTCTGTCTGTCTGTCTGTCTGTCTGTCTGTCTGTCTGTCTGTCTGTCTGTCTGTCTGTCTGTCTGTCTGTCTGTCTGTCTGTCTGTCTGTCTGTCTGTCTGTCTGTCTGTCTGTCTGTCTGTCTGTCTGTCTGTCTGTCTGTCTGTCTGTCTGTCTGTCTGTCTGTCTGTCTGTCTGTCTGTCTGTCTGTCTGTCTGTCTGTCTGTCTGTCTGTCTGTCTGTCTGTCTGTCTGTCTGTCTGTCTGTCTGTCTGTCTGTCTGTCTGTCTGTCTGTCTGTCTGTCTGTCTGTCTGTCTGTCTGTCTGTCTGTCTGTCTGTCTGTCTGTCTGTCTGTCTGTCTGTCTGTCTGTCTGTCTGTCTGTCTGTCTGTCTGTCTGTCTGTCTGTCTGTCTGTCTGTCTGTCTGTCTGTCTGTCTGTCTGTCTGTCTGTCTGTCTGTCTGTCTGTCTGTCTGTCTGTCTGTCTGTCTGTCTGTCTGTCTGTCTGTCTGTCTGTCTGTCTGTCTGTCTGTCTGTCTGTCTGTCTGTCTGTCTGTCTGTCTGTCTGTCTGTCTGTCTGTCTGTCTGTCTGTCTGTCTGTCTGTCTGTCTGTCTGTCTGTCTGTCTGTCTGTCTGTCTGTCTGTCTGTCTGTCTGTCTGTCTGTCTGTCTGTCTGTCTGTCCGTCCGTCCGTCCGTCCGTCCGTCCGTCCGTCCGTCCGTCCGTCCGTCCGTCCGTCCGTCCGTCCGTCCGTCCGTCCGTCCGTCCGTCCGTCCGTCCGTCCGTCCGTCCGTCCGTCCGTCCGTCCGTCCGTCCGTCCGTCCGTCCGTCCGTCCGTCCGTCCGTCCGTCCGTCCGTCCGTCCGTCCGTCCGTCCGTCCGTCCGTCCGTCCGTCCGTCCGTCCGTCCGTCCGTCCGTCCGTCCGTCCGTCCGTCCGTCCGTCCGTCCGTCCGTCCGTCCGTCCGTCCGTCCGTCCGTCCGTCCGTCCGTCCGTCCGTCCGTCCGTCCGTCCGTCCGTCCGTCCGTCCGTCCGTCCGTCCGTCCGTCCGTCCGCCCGCCCGCCCGCCCGCCCGCCCGCCCGCCCGCCCGCCCGCCCGCCCGCCCGCCCGCCCGCCCGCCCGCCCGCCCGCCCGCCCGCCCGCCCGCCCGCCCGCCCGCCCGCCCGCCCGCCCGCCCGCCCGCCCGCCCGCCCGCCCGCCCGCCCGCCCGCCCGCCCGCCCGCCCGCCCGCCCGCCCGCCCGCCCGCCCGCCCGCCCGCCCGCCCGCCCGCCCGCCCGCCCGCCCGCCCGCCCGCCCGCCCGCCCGCCCGCCCGCCCGCCCGCCCGCCCGCCCGCCCTCCGTCTGTCTGTCTGTCTGTCTGTCTGTCTGTCTGTCTGTCTGTAAGAGATAGCTGGAGAAAACTGATGGGAAAAGAACATAGGAAAGGGAAATACATAAATACATGATTGACTTGGATTGAGACAAGAACATAGATCTAATAAAAGACTGGTGATTGTGAGAGAAGACGGCCCACTTGTGTTGACAAGGTACTTGATGACGATGATGGTGATGATGACGAAGGAAAACATACAATAGGTTACACACAGTTAGTCTCACCCTGTTCACAGCTTTGCCCTGTATATCCGTAAGGACAGGCACATCTGTCTTGTCCAATACATCGTCCGCCATTTTGACAACCTCCTTTGCACTGATCTGAAGCAAGAATTATTTTCCAAAGATACTCGAAAGTTATGAATGCGCTTTCTGCTTATAATGTTGTCATTCATTCCATAGCATGTTCTTTAAGAACCTTGCTCCCATAACAACCTTCCGGAAAACTTCTCGGTCACAAGCAAGATGTCCCGAGTCCAATACGCCCACTTGGAGATCATTTGCCACACCCTGTACACATCTTCTCTTTGGCCTTCCTCTTCCTCTCTTCCCGGGCATATACTCCTCCATTATTGTTCTCTCCAACCTTTAATGACATTTCAAATGGCCAAAATATTTCAATGTTCTTTGTATTATCGTCTTTAGTAGCCAAATTTCTTCAGTATTCAGATCTTGTCATATGAATGAATTTGTTTGTTTTCTGTCTATAATATAATGCTTTACACTTTCTACAATTTAAAGTAAGCGTTAGTTAGCGAATCCTCTGGACAACTATAACTCTTCATCTTGAAACATTGAACATTATAACCTTGAAAAAGGTTTGCTTTTATCGGAGTGAGTTTACTCAGGGACTATTCTCCCGGCCTGGTATTGGAGTGAATCTACTCAGGGACTATTCTCCCGACCTGGTATAGGAGTGAGTCTACTCAAGGACTATTCGCTCGATCTGTCATCATATCAATCATATCGATGGTGGACATGTTGGGTTTAAATCCGCACTGTAAAAAAAAAAAAAAAAAGACAGCAATGGTAATTCAACAACAAGAAAAAAGCGATACAGGTAATTCTTGGCCCCCTGGAGGTGAGCATGTTGTAAATATTCACAGGAAAGAGACAACGTCTATAGTGAATAAGGAAGTGCATAATGACGACTGCATCCCAAATTCTTTTGAAAGGGTGCATTCTGACAATACCTACCTGAAAAGTAGAAGGAGAAGTCTGAGAATTGGTACGTGGAACGTACGCACCTTATATCAAGCAGGGAAATTTGATAACCTAATTGCAGAGGCAAAACACATGAACTTGGATATCTTAGGTGTATCTGAAACAAGATGGACAGATACAAGTTATATAAGGAGAGAAGATTACGTATTCATTAATTCAGGAGGAGATCATCACGAGAGAGGAGTATGAATTTTAGTTAAACGAGAATAAAGAAACATATTAGTGGATTCTGGACTCATAAAGATAGGATGATACTTCTCAAAATTAAGGCAAGACCATTCAACATAGCATTCTTCAGACATATGCTCCGACAACTGATTATAGTGATGAACAGCTAGAAGCATACTATGAAGACCTACAACAAACACTGAAAGTTGTAAAATCATCAGAGGTCCTAATTGTCATGTGAGACATGAACGCAAAAGACGGAAGAAATAAATATAAGCAGATAGTAGGGCAATATGGTACGGGAAACAGAAACGACAGAGGAGACCGGTTGATACAGTTCTGTGAAGAAAACAATCTTATTGTTTGCAACACATTCTTTCAACATAACCCTAGGAAATTGTATACATGGAAAAGCCCTGGAGATAGAACAAGAAACCAAACTGACTACATTATGATTAGAAATAGATTTAAAAACAATGTTAAAAATGCCAAAACCCAGGAATAAGGAAATGGAAGGCACATCAAGTAGATATATCGGCATTGAAACAAACCAGAAATAAGACAACTATACCTAGTTGTAAGAAATGCTACTATCAGACAGACTGTGGGATCAACACCTTGTGCCACATTTATTGAAAGACAGAAGATCAAGTGGTTTGGCCATGTCGTTAGAATGCAACATCACCAACTACCAGCACTGGCCTTACATCAAAGATCATCTGCGACGAGACCACGAGGACGTCCAAGAAGAAAATGGATTGACGACATCAGAGACATTGTACAACCACACGGAATGACACTATCCAGTGCCGTCCACCGGGCGCTGGAACGCAAATTATTCCTCCCCACGACGCTTGACGGCAGAAGTGGAAGATGATGATGATGATGATGATGATACCTAGTTGAAGTCAAAAATAGATATGATGAGCTAATCATTGAAAGTATGGAACAATATCGACGTGAAAATCCCTAGGATACAATTAATACAAAATGGGAAAGTATAAAAACCAGTATTCAGACTGTAAATACCACCTTGCCAGTGAAAATTAATAAGAAAAAGCAATTATGGATAACTGATGAAATATTGAGTAAAATGTCTCAAAGAAAGAAGGCAAAGAACACTCCAGAGTATATAGTAATAGATAGAGAAATACGTCACATGTGCAGAGTTGCCAAAGGAGAGTGGTTGCAGAAACATTGCAAAGAAATGGAGGATCTGGAAATAAAACACTACTCGAAAGAATTACATGAACATATAAATAGATTTACAAAGAAGAAAAATAATATAACGGGAAACGGTTGTATCAGAGGAAAAAATGGAGAAATTATAATTAATAACACTGACATAATAAAAAGATGGACAGAGTACAAAGAAGATTTATTCTGGGACAACAGGGTCAATAGACCAACATTGTATAATATTCAAGATGGACCAAAAATATTAACGGCTGAAGTAGAAAAGGCTATTAAAAAGATGAAAGAAGGAAAGGCTGCAGGTCCTGACAAGATAACAACAGAGATGATAAAATCCTTATTCAGCTTTGGCATTGAAACTATCACAGAATTATGTAATGGTATATATATTACTGGGTACATCCCCAAGGACTTGAAAAAATCCATTTTCATCACACTACCGAAGAAGCCAAGAGCTGTTGAGTGTGAGGATTACAGAACTATTAGCTTAATGAGCCACATAACTAAGATACTACTCAAGGTCATACAAGAAAGAATTCAACATAAAATAGACTGAGGAAGTAGCTGAAGAACAATTTGGGTTCCGCAAAAACAGCGGCACCAGAGAAGCAATTATCTGTTTGAGGATGTTAATTGAAAAATATATAGAAGTTCAAAAAGTATATATGTTTGTTTTATAGACTACAAGAAAGCTTTTGATAGAGTACAACATGAACGACTAATTACGTGCCTTCAAGATATAGGAGTAGACGGAAAGGACATCAGACTTATTAGTAACTTGTACTGGGAACAAGTGGCGTCTATTAGATGCGGTAATAACTATTCGTCGCCTATAGAGATAAAAAGAGGAGTACGGCAGGGATGTGTACTGTCCCCAAGCCTCTTCAACCTATACACAGAAATAATTTTTAAACAAGTTGAAATGCCTGGACTCAGCATCAATGGAAGAATCGTAAACAATCTTAGATATGCTGACGATACCGTGTTACTAGCAGAAAGTGAGCAAGAGTTGCAAGACCTAGTGGAAGAAGTAAACAGGCACAGTGCAGAATGTGGCTTAGATATTAACATCCAAAAAACAAAAACTATGATAATTAGCAGTGAAAAGGAAAGGTCATCAATGAACATCACAGTAAACGGGCAGATACTAGAACAAGTATCAAGTTTCTCTTATCTTGGACATATAATAACAGATGATGGCATAAGTGAAATGGAAATCAAAAAGAGAATAGGAATAGCCAAAAATGTTTTCAGCGGCATGAAATCAGTATTAACATCTAGAGAGATTAATAACGCATTAAAAATGAGAATTGTCAAATGCTACGTATATTCAACGCTACTGTATGGCTCGGAAGCCTGGACATTGAACAAGCAACTAGAAAGTCGCATAGAAGCCCTGGAGATGTGGATATACAGACAAATAGGTCGTATTTCATGGAAACAAAAACAATCAAATGCAGAGGTCCTAGAAAAACTGGGAATGAAGAGAGAGTTGATGAAAGAAATAAAGAGGAGACAAGTGAAATATTTTGGCCACGTTAAAAGACATGATACTCTTATAAAAACCATACTGGAAGGCAAGGTTGAGGGCAAGCGAGCAAGAGGTTGACAACGATGCAAGTGGGAGGATAACATCAAGAGATGGACAAACATCAGCCTGACAGAATGTACAGTCAAGGAAAGAGACAGACAGTGTCGGAGATCCATTGCAGCCAACGTTTATTGCGGAGACGGCACCTGATTGATTGATTGAATTCGGAGTAGATTCTTTCAGCAAGAATGTGTATTCTTTTTAGGATTACTCGAGCAAACATCTTGCCTGTAATGCTGAACAGGAAAATTCCGCGATAGTTGTTGCAGCCGCTTCTGTCACCTTTCTTTTTATAAATGGTAACAATGTTTGCGTCCCTCATATCTTGTGGTACTGATTTTTCTGTCCAGCAGAGCTAAATTATAACGTACAGTTCTGGGATGATTGTTTCTCTGCCACATTTTACAATTTCAGGTGGAATGCTATCGATCGGAATACTTTTGTACTACTTGTGATGGAAAGCCCATTTTCCGCATGATAAGACCGCTTTGTGCTGACTTTCAGAAAATGCAATGTGTGTCGACCGTTCAGAAAGCAATGGCAAACTACTGAACGTAAACGTCCCAAGAAATTACACACTGCCAATAAATGCTGAGGTTGACTGCGACGTTCTGTTAAGGATGTGCAACTAACTAACTAACTAACTACTAACTAACTAACTAACTAACTAACTAACTAACTAACTAACTATATATAATTGTTTGTGATTTGCCTAAACCTGACCATTCTTTATAGAGACGCACATTTCTTCCTTTGTATTATGTTACAATTAAACATATGTCTTTTATTTAGCTACACAATGCAATACATTTTAAAATATACATAACTTTGATGATTTAGTTTGTAAAAAACGTTTGAAATGAGCATTACATGTTTACTTTTAAAACAATTTGTTACTGTAAAACTATGATTCTTCACAGAAATATTCATATTGTGTTAATTACCATTATGTTTATTTACTTAAACAACATCATATATCAGACTGATCTGGAAACTAGCTTAAATTAGCATTTTTTGCCAAGAATATCGTGTATAAAAATCAGCTACCTGTGCTAATATTCACTCATAATGTTGAGTTGCTAAAACATCAGAACAAGAATGTTTGACAAATGAGGAATGCTAAGAAGAAACGTATGATGAAGAAATCGATGAAGTTGAATATGTAGCAGGACGCGACGAAGGCAACAAAATAGAAGCAGAAGGAAAAGAAGAAGACGAAGAAGAAGAAACAGAAGGAGAAGAATACGGAGAAGGAGGGGGAGAAGAAAGAAGAGTCAGAGGTGAAGGAGAAGGAAGAGGAGAAGAAGAATAAAGGGAATAAGGAGAAGGCTGAGAAGACAAAGGAAGAGGAGATGGCTGCGGAGAAGGAGAAAAGGGAGATGAACAAGCAGCAGCACCAGCAATAGTAGAAGAAGAAGAAGAAGAAGAAGAAGAAGAAGAAGAAGAAGAAGAAGAAGAAGAGAAGAAGAAGAAGAAGAAGAAGAAGAAGAAGAAGAAGAAGAAGAAGAAGAAGAAGAAGAAGAATATCAAGAAGAAGAAATTTAGGATGTGCATGCAGAAAAGAATGAGTAGAATTTGGCAATAATGAAGAAAAGAAAATAATATTAGGTGAAAGCATGAGTATAATGGAATGAGACATGTAAATTAATAGTAAAATACAAGAGGCTTGCCATAAATCCACCCCCCCCCCCCTCCCCAATCGCCCGCTTCCCTAAGATTACGAATGATTAACAGGAGAAAGTTGAATATAAGTGCACTGAACCTACCTTGTTAACCTTAGTTAAAGCACCAACGAGAACAAAGTAGACAGAAATCATAAAATTCCTGATTTTACTGGGAAAACACCTACAAAAATGCACAGAGGAATTGACCCAGTGTCTCATGATCCTTGTTCTTCTTATGCCTCGATAAAAACCTGGTGAAGACAGTTTAAGTGCAGCTGCTGAAATGTTGCTAATCTGCCAACGTCTGAGAGACCTTCCTCGGAGTGCAACGATGGAAATGCAGCAAGGGTGAAGAACATCAATGACCAGGATCGACAAATCACAATGTGGAGATAACTAGTGTATCAATTTGAGTGAAAGATCAGTTAAAATAATTGTGCACAAAGACCGATAATGAGAATACAATGTGCCTGTAGGGTTCTACGCATGTTGACACGTCTACAGTAGCAAACGAGGTAAATAGATGTCGATATTTGCTCGAAAAGTGCCCGTCTGGTAACGTTTTAACAACAGCTCAAAGGGAATCCAAAACAATGTTTTCCCGTGATGAATTTGAATAACGAAGACACAAACAATAGATTGCACGATTTATTGCCTGGCACATTTCGCTTGAATTGACACACAATGCAATCTCTGCTTGAGATTAACAAAAACCTTAGGAAAAGAACACCGTTTGGATGTTAATGCCTTCCAGGAAGACTTCCTAAACACTGTCAAATTGATTCCCTTTGACTGGCATATTTCGCTGCATCTCGTCAGGTACATACTGCAGAAATCACACAACTTACGTGAATTAATTAGATAAATCCTTCAAACGGGAGTGGTGCAGTACTGATGGACATATCAGACTACCAGAGAAAAATGGATGAAATATTATCAGATGCATCTAAATTCAGAGTAGAGCAAACAGTCAACAAGTCGGAGGACCTGGATGCAAAAATGAGGAAAGAAATCCAGTCACTTGTGAATGCGGGACTCATCAGTGAGGCCACTGCAAAAACGCTCACACCGCGTGGCTCCCAAACACCTCAGATGTACGGTCTACCCAAGCTTCACAAGCCCGGCATCCCACTAAGACCGATCCTTTCCATGGTTAACTCTGCACAACACCGAATGGCGAGATGGCTAGCTGAAATTTTAAAGCCAGTACGACAGTCCTTCGATCCAAGAACACTCAGAGATACATTCGAACTGATGGAATTTTTGGATACTATGGACATAAACAACAAACACATGGCATGCATGGATATTGCCTCTTTATTCACCAACGTTTCATTAGATGAGACCGTGAATATAATAAGCGAACGCATTAGAGACAAACAACTAAAACTAGGCATACCATCAGCTATTCTAGAGAGGCTATTAAAATTATGTACTGCCAACATACAGTTCAACTTTCTAAACAAGTCATATCGCCAAATTGACGGAGTGGTCATGGGGAGCCCACTTGGACCTATTCTAGCGGACATCTTCATGGCACACTTAGAAGAAAAGAGATCCTCAGAAATCAATAACTTGGCCTTTTACCGTCGTTTCGTGGACGATATGCTAATTATCACCACAGACGAGCTACAAGCAACGTCGTCCCAGGCCACAATGAACGAGACACATATAAACATCTCTTTATCTATGGAACACGAACACAACGAAGCGTTGCCGTTTCTAGATATCCTAATGAGACGTAGAGCAGACGGCACAATTCAAAGATCGGTGTACCGCAAAGAAAAATGGACTGGCCAATACTTAAATTTTCAGAGCTTCGCACCTGTCCAGTACAAACGGGGCTTAGTACGGACCCTGTTTGACCGCGCTAGGAAGATATGCACCCAGGACACACTGAAAGAGGAATTTGAAACTCTGAAGAATGCCTTAAACCTGAATGGGTACTCCACAGGATTTATAAAGCGCCACTGCCAACAGCCCAAACCGAAATCAGAAGTAACTACAGTCCCTAAACTCAAGGTATTCATCCAGCTAACCTTCTGAGGAGATGACGTAATGCAACGTCTGCGGGACCGGCTCACCACAGCAGTCGAGCAAACATTCTGTGGTGCAACTCTAGTCATTAGGTACAGAAACACACCGATCCCTGTCCCAGCAGTAAAAGAACCTGTAGCTTTGTACGCCACATCAAATTGTATTTACCAATTTACATGCAGATGCGAGGCCATCTACATAGGCAGAACTGAGCGACAGTTACATTGCAGGGTTTCGGAACACATTTGCAATTGGGTGGACAAGATACTACACACAGAAGATGGTAGCCTAGGCAGGCCGACACACCGGAATAGTCCGGCTTCATCGGTCGGGAGACATGTACTCGAGAGCAGTCACGTGGTTGAAAGAGACAGTGCCTTCCGTGTGTTGTTCAACACACAAAGTCGTCGATTGTTAAAGTTTGCTAAAGCTATAATAATCAACCTTTGTAAGCCGTCCTTGTGCAAGCAGAAAGACATGTTAGTCAGTTTAAAATTACCGTGGTAGACAATCGACATTACTGTGCGAACATGTGTATATTTCAGTTTGAAGGATTTATCTAATTAATTCACGTAAGTTGTGTGATTTCTGCAGTATGTACCTGACGAGATGCAGCGAAATATGCCAGTCAAAGGGAATCAATTCGACAGTGTTTAGGAAGTCTTCCTGGAAGGCATTAACATCCAAACGATGTTCTTTTCCTAAGGTTTTTGTTAATCTCAAGCAGAGATTGCATTGTGTGTCAATTCAAGTGATGAACAGAAATAAACACTGCACAAAATATCGGATTTCTATGACGTATCCTTCATATTCAGGATAAATAAACACAAACGGAAACTGAGACTGGTCAGCTTTAAAAGAACATTCTGTTTGTTCGCATATCCTTTACAGGACATCGCTGCCAACATCAGCATCTTTCAGCTGCATGATGATTTCTTGGCAAGATTACCATTGCCATTGCTTTCTGAGCGACCAGCTCACATACCCCGTAAGTTACCGACGCGGAGAGAACCGCTACCGATTCTCTCGCAACGTCACGTTACTCACTAGAGTATACGGGATTACGGAGAAAGTCGTGTAACCCCTAGACCAGGGACACGGCCAAAAGAACATAGCTCACAAAATATAAAATAGCACTGATAGAACTTTTTTTTAAAAATCACTTAACTCGGGTGTTAGAGTGGTACGAAGGTCGCAGTAAAACCTCATAGCAGAAATCTGAACGTTCAAACCACAACTTTGTTCCTGTCAGTGATAATTGTTTTCGTTTAAAGCTGACCAATCTCACTTTCTATTTTAGTTGATTTACTCATAGATGGAAGCAGAGGAAGAGGCCGGCCACGTAAACGATGGATAGAGGGAATTACAGAGACCATGGGAACCTCGATATATGAATCCCATACAAGGGCACTCTACCGCTGTTTATGTTTCACCTCAACACCGCAAGGTACAAGAGGAACCTGATGAGATGAGATGAGACTCATAGTGTTTTATAGCTGTAGTGCAGTTCAATCCATATTATTTGTCATAGTCAGTAATGAAGACTTATGACCAGTCCCTTGCACATCAGAAAGATTCTGGAGTAGAGAAGAAGGAACAGAAAGGGACCGACAAGAAGGATCCTTACCCTCGTGGTCGCATTGTGGTGACGGCCGCTTGGATCCTTGGCACAAACATAAGTTTGGGCGGACACACTGTCCGCTACCACAGCCAGCTACACATATTGCTGCAAGATAGAAAATATAGTGTATTAATATGACTGTGTTCAGTGTTGAATTTGGTCTACAATGTGTTAGTCATCCAAAGAAGATAGCAATACTTAATCTTCTTTCTTTTGTTTGTTTGTTTCTTCAAATCTTACTGTCTTTCCTTGTGTAATTATGCAAAAACATAGCAGTACTTAATCTTCAATCTTTCTTTTATTTGTTTCTTTCTTTCCCAATTCATTCAGCTCCTTTCTTTTGTTTCGTTTGAAATACATTGTTTATTTATATCTGCAATGTTGTCTCTTGTATAATCATACATTTTTAAAGTTTATTTAGTGGTCCGTATAGTTTTGTTTCCACTGTTGTTTCTCTAGGCCAGACGGCCTTGATATATCGTATTCGGGGCAGTCTTGGGGGTATAAGGTTTGCTGTTAGGGGTGCAAATCCGCCTGGCTCATTTGCCTATTTTAAATTGTGTATACATGCGTCGCGTTCTGAGGCACAGTATGATTATTTGTATCGGCCTGTCCTTAATATGGCAATAGTCTCGTACTAATGTTGGTGACGTTCTGACTGATTTATTAATTCATTACTTGTAGTGGCAAATTCTGTCTGTCTGTCTGTCTGTCTGTCTGTCTGTCTGTCTGTCTGTCTGCCTGCCTGCCTGCCTGCCTGCCTGTCTGTCTGTCTGTCTGTCTGTCTCTCTGTCTGTCTGTCTGTCTGTAGGTCACTATGATTATCAATATTGTACCTTTCCTATCCTAGACATATATTGCCTTCTGTCCATGTACATTCCATTAGAAATAAACCCACACAGGCTCCGTGTGCCGCCTTCGTGGCTTAGAGGTTATGACTTTTCTCCGTAATCTCGTATACTCTCGTCGGTAACGTGATGACGGTGAGAATCAGCAGTGGTTCGAATCGCATCGGTAACGTACGGGGTATGTGAGCCGGCCGCTCAGAAAGCAATGGCAAACTACTGAGCGTAATCTTGCCAAGAGATCAACATACCGCTGAAAGATGCTGGTGTTGACAGCGATGTCCTGTAAAGGATATGAAAAAAAGGCTCCGTGTGTCGATTCAAAGCCATATTTGTTGCCTACGCAAGCCAAGACCTAAAGCATTCAAGGCAGTACATGGATATGTTTGTCATTTAACACTATGTGACGTTAATCTTCGATAATCATTAACCAATGCTGTTTATTTACATCTAGTTTAATTTATGTGTATATCTAGGAGAACAATATCCACCGAGGGAGCTGTGATTCTTTGTGTAGCAATCTCAGAGGTTTGTGTGTTTATGTAGCCATCTCTACACACAGAGCTGTTTGTGTTTGTGTAGCAATTACAAAGATGTGTGCATGTGTGTGTGTGTATGTGTGCGTGTGTGTGTGTGTGTGTTTTATGTGCGTGTGTTTATGTAGCCATCATCACCAACAGAGCTATGTGTGTGTGTTTGTGTTGTAATCTCTACCAACAAAGTTGTGTATGTTTATGTAGCTATCTCTACCAATAAAGCTGTGTGTGTGTATGTGTGTGTGTGTGTGTGTATGTGTATGTGTGTTTGTATAGTAAGCCCCGCCAACAGAGCTGTAAGTATGTTTGTATAGCCATCTTCACCACCAGAGCTCTGTGTGTGTGTGTGTGTGTGTGTGTGTGTGTGTGTGTGCGTGTTTATGTAGCCATCTTTACCAACATAGCTGTGTGTTTATATAGACATATATACCAACATAGATGTGTATGTGTTTGTGTAGTAATCTCTACCAACAATTTTGTGTATGTTATGTAGCCATCCCTACCAACAGAGCCGTTTGTGTGTTTGTGTAGACATCTCTACCAACAAAGCCATATTATGTTTGTTCCCCAACAGAGCTCTGTGTGTTTGTGTAGTAATCTCTACCAACAGAGTCGTGTGTGTGTATGTGTGTGTGTTTGTGTTTGTGTTTATATAGCAATCTATACTAGCAAATCTGTACGTGAGTGTAGTAATCTCCATCGACAAATTTGTGTGCATGTTTATGTTTGTGTGTGTATGTGTATGTTTGTGTGTGCATAGTAATCCATCCCCAAAAAGCTGGGGTTTTTTTTTGTACAGTAATCTCCACGGATAGATCTGTGAGCTGATATGTTATTGTTTGAAACCACATGAAATAAAACTTTCAATTGTTTTTTTCTAAGTTGCGTATACTTTACAGGATGCAGCAGTGAACACCTTCATGTTTTGCTGTTGTGATCGCTTGGCAAATTTACGTTCAGTAGATTGCCATTGCTTTCTCAATGACCGTCATCCATATCATTTCGTAAAAAAAAAAGAATACAACGTATAGCGGTCAGCTGTGTTTCGAACGCGGGTATGCGGGATCACGAACCTCGTCCGTAAAGCCTACGTCACAGAGCGACCCCAAATAATCGCTGTGTCGGCTTGTTTGCCTCATATATAAATTCGATTGTATAAAGTGTGGGACGACATTCATATATTTATATTTCTCGACTCCCATATCTCCATCTCCACATGCCATAAATACCTTGCATGGTCTAAATGCTACCAGCTAATGATATCTCAAATATTTAGCATCGAAACGTACACAATTTCCCCATTCTTCTCATGGGTCACAGAGGTTACTTGTTCTCCGTCATATGCATGTATGCATTGTTGTTGGTCTGATTAATTTTTATTATCGCCCAAGCCATTTCAAATATTTATGTCTGTATATTATCGTTTTTATCTATGACCTTCAATTCTTTCACTGCTTATGTAAATGCTTTCTTTCATTCCGGGTGAACGGTGATACAATCTCTGATCGTTTTTAAGAATGTCAGTAAAGAGATACAGCCGTGCCTTAAAATTGTTTCTGAATTTATGTACGCGGATCAATTTCACAATCTGAGTTGAGAATTTCATTTTAGTTTTACAGGTAGTTTATATTTATTATCATATCTGTGTGCTTGTGTCATGTTATGTGCCATGCCATGTTTTGACGAATAAGCTATTATGTCTCTCCATTTAGCTGCATTTTCTGTTTCATCTCTATAGCAGACCAAATTAAAAGTACCCTTTTGTAAGATGGAAAACATAATAAAACATTAAACAAACTGTCAATTGCGATGAGAAAAAGTGTGTTGAAGTGCTAAAGAGAATCTATTCTGTTATATACATGTGAAACATAGACAACAAGCAGAGACGATGAGAAACATCTATTTGCTGTGGAAGTGTGGTTTCTGATGAACCTGCAAAGAATACCATGGGCGGACAGAACAACCAATGGGCAAATCCTAGAGAAAACAATGACAACCATAAATAGATTAGAGAAATTAGATATAGGTAGTCACAATGTTTTTGAACTCGTTATGAGGAGAAATAAACTGGACACTTTGTGACAACAGGAAAGATGGATGGGAAAAGAGCAAGGGGAAGACTGAGAGATACGTACATGCCTGGATGACTTGACCACATGACTTATTCGGGACAAGAAAACAAACCTGATCCGAGGCTCTGGAGATCGTGTTAGATGGCAAACCCTCACAGCTAACGCGTGTCGGCATGACACATAGTGATGATGATAGCTAACCCTTGGAAGTACATATTCTTCTGGCCGTATCGTCTCCTACTTATTCAATATTAATTCAATCATTATGATGGCCGACGTTTCTCAAACCCACTCTCCATTCTTCACATGACCGGTCTAGAAAATGTCGATTAAGACCATCCAAATGTGGACAACAATCAGCCTGTGAATTTACAGTATGTAGCACTTGGTCGTCGGCTCTCTCAGCTGTCCGTACAATCTCAACATTTCTCAACGGTGCTAATTGTTAGTGGTCCCTAGTTTCTTTTACGTAAATAGTGTATTTTTTGCCCAATCTGTTCATGAATACAATAACATGGACATTGCATACTATTAAATAGCTAGCTGATTGTGTGACTTCCACAGACACAGATGGGAGCCTCGATAGTGTAGTGACTAGACGCTCGTCTGTAGCACGATGGTCAAGGGTTTGAACCGCATGTAGGGGAATTATGAAAATTGACCTGGACTCTCAGGTCGATTCAGATTAAATGAGTACCATAAAATGTCTTGGGAAGAAACAGTTGCCTGTGTGATTCGGACTACAACCCGCAGTTAGTGCTGTTTGGTCTATAAACATGTGATGTAGCACCATATGTTCAATGTGTCTGAGGCGTGTAAAAATGTCCTGCACTTTTTATGTTATTGCTTCCGCAGGTAGCATGTTCATGGAGTTACTCATTACACACGTACATATGTAGTTGTGCATTTCTAACAAACGTACTGTCGCGTGTACCGGACTACTGAGTGAGATCCACAGCAATCAACCTTCCTTCTGGAGATTGAAGTAATTTGACGTCTTAGCATTAACAGTTGAGGGACCAGTTTTGATCAAAGTCAGGACTTCTACATTCCATTAATTCTATCATCATCATCATCATGTTTTTTCAGCATGGCCGAATGGATAAGAACGCGTGTTATCAAACATTCGGTGTGCTGATGCCGAGTGAAGGGTTTCAACCCCTACACCAGAGAGTTGGACTAAAATGTTGATCTATCATCCTTGACTTGGGAACGTTAATTACAAGTACCTCTGAGGTCGGAGTGGGTTCGCCTGATGGCAAAGGACACAATTAATACGTAAAGCCAATCCACACGCAAAATTCAGCCCAGCACTACTAGAAGTAGTGTGTATGAACTACGTTTGAGTTCAAAACGAGCGAGCGGAAAAACAATCATCACCATCACCATGTGCATGCTGTTAGGCGTGGGCGATCATGGTTCGCCATCTAACACGAAGGGTCAGCTGAAAACGGTTAGCGATCATCATCACAATGTGTCATGCCGACACGCGTTAGCTGTCAAGGTTCGCCATCTCACACGATCACCTCAGTTTCGATCAGGTCTGTATTTTTGTTCAGATTAGGTCATATGGCTAAGCCATCCATGTATTTATCTCTCTGCCTTCCCATTGGTCTTATCCAATCAGTCTTGCCAGCTGTCAATGAGTTTTAAAGATTATTTCTCATCATAACATGCCCAAAAAATCTAGACTGTCTACGTCTAATTTCGCTAATCAATTTCCATCTATCCATCCATCATGTGCCATGCCGATAAGCCTGGGCGGTCATGTTTTGCCATCTCACTCGATCGCCAGAGTCGTGGATCACCTAATAAATTTACGGTTTTGTTTAATTTATATAGGACACACTCATTAGGTTTTCTGTTCGCCAATGGTTTTCTTTGCATTTTCTCCACAACGCACATTTCCATTGACATTAGATGTTTCTCAGCATGCCTGCTTATTGTCCATATTTCACATCCATAAAGCAGTATATGTTTTATATAATCAAATATTTAAAACAAAAATTCTAAGAAGCTACTAATTACATCTATAGAAAACTTACGAATTATGCAGACTTGTCCTGATGCGGGTCTACTCCAACCAGGACAACAGTAACGTCTGGATCGAGCTCCACATACATTGGGTCTGGCCATAGAATAGAGCATTTCATATGTTAACACGTTGCGAACAAAGCATTTGATGAAAACTAGAGACACACATAGCTGCTGATATTACAAGCATGCAAATACGAAAGATGAATAATATCTTCCCGCCCTCTTTCGGTCTCTATCCGTCTCTGTTTGTCTGTCTGTCTGTTTCTCTCTCCTCTCTCTCTCTCTCTCTCTCTCTCTCTCTCTCTCTCTCTCTCTCTCTCTCTCTCTCTCTCTCCTCTTCTCTCTGTTAGGGTCTAGCTGACTCTCTTGTTTTGGCCATTTATCTTTTCTTCTTCCTTTTTTTTCTTATAAAGTGTGGAGAACAACCATAAATGACTGACTAACTGCTGAACATGACAGACATACACTAACAGCAATCTGGGCTTGCTTTGGTTGACCATAGCCATACTGGCGACTTTCGTCTTGATAAAAAGCTCTGACATCTATACCATTATGTAGATATCTGCAACGGAGGCACATTGATGAGAAAAAGAGTCGATAGAAACATACCAGGATGGCTTGGTCACATGGCATAATGGGGACAAGACACAGACCTCATCAAAGATTGGTGATCGTATATAATGGCGAACCATGCGCACCCCTCCCCCACCCCAAGCTTATCGGCAATGATTGCTGGAAGAGGCTAATGGAATAAGACCATTATAAACAACTATAAAAAAGAAATTATCAGCATGTTTTCGTCATATGATGAGAAGAGAGGCATTGGAGAATATAAGGAAAACTGGAAATATCAGTGGGAAAAGAGACAAGACCAGACCATAAGAAATGATTCTGTATGGACAAAGACGGTGGTATGGAGGAATATCATCAGCATAGTTAATTAAGAGCACCAAGGACCGAGATCTGTGGAAAAACACCGGCCTACGCTAATTGGCAAGGCGCATGATGATGACACAATATTGATGATGATAATAATAATGCAACGGAGAAGCTTGCAATTAATATTGATAACAGTGTGGCAGACAAAGCGGTATTCAAGCGACTTGCGCTGCAATTTAGCGAAGTCTATACTCAAAACGATAAAACGTCTGGTGCACTGCTGGTGGGTTCCTGGGATCATTCACAACAATTTAGCGAAGTCTATACTCAACAAGATAAAACGTCTGGTGCACTGCTGGTGGGTTCCTGGGATCATTCACAACAATTTAGCGAAGTCTATACTCAAAAAGATAAAACGTCTGGTGCACTGCTGGTGGGTTCCTGGGATCATTCACAACACCGGTCAGCTGGACTTACATATTCACTTCTCGTCCAAAAATCAGTTTCAAAATACCGAACGTAAATTTGCCTAATACATAAACTTGGGGTAGGGATTGATCACGACTTGCAAAGGGCAAACAACAATTGTCTATACATCAACAATATGTATAATAAAACCGTAATGATATAAATCAAACAGCAGATCTATAATCAATCGATAAGGGTATATTAAACCAAAATGGGTATAAACAAACGAAAGGTTTTTGTACTAATGTGGTTGCAAATAGGTGACATAATTCAGTGTTTGATTGATTACTTCATTGGTACAGTTAGAAAACAATTTAATATACAAAAAATACAAACTAGTGTTAAGATGAGAACATAAACTTCTTGCCTTCTTGTTTCTATATATCCGGACGAATACTGAATACTCATATACAGATAGCAGAGGTGTTGGCGTTACGGTAAGGATGTTACGTTAACAATGGTTTGGGAGCGGTCAGACGAGGGTTCGATGTCACAGCTTGCCGTCTGCTGAGGGGAAAAGACTGACCACCTATTCCGCCGTGCATTCATGAGAAGGACTGGTCACTTATTTCACCGTACACTCAGACCTACAAAATGTGATTATCCTGCTACAGGACGTGTATTATACCCGGATGGATCAGCACAGAATGCTACATACAATACATGGAGGGGCTGGTTTATATGCATAATATCCAGCACTTCCAGTGGAACCGTTAGCATGGCAACTGAAAAAAAAAAATACTGCACCAGCTATAAGCAACATAAGCTTCCTCTGAAGAACTTGTTAATTCAGAATAAAGCATATATACAGTAATAGTTCTTACTCAAGTACCGTCTGTTTTCCAATCACTTAAATTCAACAGGTACAAATAATCATGAGATATACCGTCTCAAATATGTCAACAACGTAGAACTGTTCTGCTGTTGATCCCATCCGGTTTCGGTATACCAGGAAATTAGAAGACTAACAATTTGGCTTTAAAAGAAGCGGGGACACAACCACCTGATTTTGCAGCTACATGTTACCAAAAGGAAAGTCTAATACAATACCACACTCCGCTCAATCACAAATTGACTATTAATTTTTCTAACCGTTGCAATCTTTAGACAGAGAACTCAGTATTCACATGTACACAAAGCTAAAGTTAGGTTCTAGAGCGCCATGCACACGCTGGAAAGCATTTCGCACACGTTGGAAAGCAACTCAAACTACAGCACATATACTACAACATTGTACCAGATACAACTAATTAAATGTCTATTCTATGGCAGCATGAAACAACTCCAGGTGTCAAACTCTACGGAAGTCTGCACGATCTGCAGAAGACAGGTAGTTCATTCAAGAAAAAAATTGCATTTGTAGGTTGATTCCAATCGAACGAAAGGAAAAAGAAAATAGAAGCTACCGTTATCAATATCACGGTATATTTTGTGTAAGTCTATATTAAACGAAGAAGACATGCGAAGGAATTATAAATAATACCTTCTTAAAACATCATATGGATGGAAGACGCAGAAAACGTTAATACAGTCAATGATTCCTGCTTCATCGTAGGTTAAGCAGAAATGAACAAAACTCCACCCCATTCCAAATGGTAGTCATGGAAACAAGCTGCATCAAGATCGTCTAAGAGAGAGAGAGAGAGAGAGAGAGAGAGAGAGAGAGAGAGAGAGAGAGAGAGAGAGAGAGAGAGAGAGAGAGAGGGGGGGGGGAATAGAAGAGGTGAGACCAACCCGGCTTCAGAAATTCGCAGTGATAAAGTCCAATGCGTCGGTGGATACCTGAGGCATATAATTTTCTCTGTAAACTGAAACAATGGAACTACCGTTCTTGTCCATGACGAAGGAATACGAAGAAACAGACTCCACATGAGAGGAAAAAAAATGAAATGTTTTGATCCTCTAGCAAGAATGTCATTAGATCTACAATTAGAAACAGATTCAACATGAAAATAAATCCTATGAAATGTTTTGATCCTCGGGGAAGAATGCCACCAGATCTAAGATCAAATAAAAATATATAATACTAAATAATAGGATTATAGAACAAGGAAAATTCCTCGAAAAAGATGTACTGGGGGAGCTCAAGGGATGTTACAGAAACATGCTCTCATAACAGCGGGACTATAACAACTTGTCCGAAAGGAACAGATTTCACCCATAACTGTAAATATGAGTGGAAAATGATGCATCGCAATATGTTAAAAATGATAAACACAAATAGAAATGTGTAGGAGTAACTGGAATGTACATTTTGCAGCAATAATGTAAGAACATGCGTGGAACACTGGAATTGCTATAGCTTCTGACTGGGGCAAAAATATAATTTTCCAGATGTGTTTTTGAAACGCACATCATGACCTGTAGGCGCATAAATTCTGTAAATAGGGAGATTAAAGAGAGATTATAAATGAAGTAAAAGCAACAGTTTTTAAGATAAGTGGAATGATAAATTATAACGTCGTTTCTCGAGATATGTGAAATGATAAATTATTGCCTGGATACACAATAATTTTACATTTATGCATAAAGACAGGTTGTTACAAGGCAATATTTATAGCGCGAACTGTGGTGAAGTAAGATCCATGATTTCAAATGCAATTGCAAATGCAAATGGGTGTTTGGTAGTTAGAACATAAAACCGGTCCTCATGTTAGAGAAAAAAATCCCCACGTGCAAGCCAACAAGAAGCACTTCTATCACAAGTGAAGTAATAAAGGATTTCGTGGTTTGGGACTATCTTTCAGCATAAACTCCTTTCAAGCACAATTTGACGGTTGAAGACAAACGGAGAACAGGAAGAGGGCTAAACGAAACATTGGACTAAAAACGTTACAGAATTGCCTGGTCATGATATTCCTGCGCCGAGGGGTGTCGTTATAAACAGACAACAATGTAGGACTCTGTTGATGCTTCCAGTATGCACATCTACCACTCTAGCTGGATTTACGTGTTAACCTGATTGTATCCAATTGTTAGGCTTACCAACAAGGTCCAGTTCAATCTTCGTTTGTTGCACGATAGACGTATTTTTAAAATTACAGTTTTTACCTTTCTAGTACAGTGGGAGCCGGCTTCGTGGCTTAGAGGTTATGACTTTTCTCCGTAATCTCGTATACTCTCGTCGGTAACGTGATGATGGTGAGAATCAGCAGTGGTTCGAATCGCATCGGTAACTTACGGGGTATGTGAGTCGGCCGCTCAGAAAGCAATGACAAACTACTGAGCGTAATCTTGCCAAGAAATCAACATACACCTGAAAGATGCTGATGTTGACAGCGATGTCCTGTAAAGGACATGCACATAAAAAAAAAAGGACAGTGGGATTGACCCAGGTTGCAATGTAATAATTTTCAGAATGTGATAGGGGTCTCAATGTCCAGGTGGTTATTCCGTGTCTTCCTTGTGCTCAATGTGTTATGAGTTCATTTTCAAACTCCTCATTCGGTTCTCGAATGCAGATGTTTTGGAGACCCTGCAGGTCGTCACGGGACCTACGAATTTCGTGATCTATGAGACGCTTTCGGCACGTGGTTAGATGTTCTGTGCAAAGCGACCGAGTTACATGGGAGAAAACCCAATGCAATTATGTCGCTCCTCGCTTACACTTCTCTCTGTCTCTCTCTTTCTCTTTCTTTCTCTCTCTATCTCTCTCTGTCCCTATCTCTATATATCTCTCTATCTCTCCGTCCCTCTTTATCTTTCTTTCTCTGTATCTCTCTACCTCTCTCTATCTCTCTGGCTTTCTCTCTATCTCTATGTCTTTCTCTGTCTCTCTCTGCCTCTCTCTATCTGTATATCTCTCTGCGTATCTCTCTCTATCTCTCCCTGTCTCTCTCTATCTCTCACTCTATCTCTCTCTGTCTCTCACTCTGTATATATCTCTCTCTTTCTCTTTATGTCTATCTGTCTCTCTATCTCTCTTTCAGTCTTTCCCTCTATCTCTCTCTAAATATCTCTCACTCTGTTTCTCTCTCTACCTCCCTATCTCTATCTATCTTTGCAGAATTTGATGATTATGAGGCATAAGTGGCAGATGTTAACCCTACCCCATCAGGCCGTGATGTAATATAGGTGAAGAGTTAACCCTACCCCATCAGGCCGTGATGTAATATAGGTGAAGAGTTAACCCTACCCCATCAGGCCGTGATGTAATATAGGTGAAGAGTTAACCCTACCCCATCACGCCGTGATGTAATATAGGTGAAGAGTTAACCCTACCCCATCAGGCCGTGATGTAATATAGGTGAAGAGTTAACCCTACCCCATCAGGCCGTGATGTAATATACATGAAGAGCTAACACTTCACATCTCTACGGCGGTATCTGTTAGCCTGACCTTTACTTGTAATGTTTGCAACATAAGGTGAATATTTAGTGTTCCTGATGGAAATAAACACTTGATATAGGAAACACACACAACTAGCAACTGTAAAACATTACATAGTATTAACAAAGTTAGTTGCATATTCTTTACAGGACGTCGTAGTCAATCCCGGCATATTTTTTTTTTACTATTTGTGATTTCTTGGCAAGTTTGCGTTCAGTAGTTTGCTATTGCTTTCTGAACGACCGGTACTCATACTATTGTCTGAAAACCAACACAAGGCGGTCTGCTGTCAAATCGCCAGCAGCTGTGATTCGAACGCCGAAGGCGGGATAACGAATTTCGACTTGTTACCTCCTTAGCCACAGAGTGGATACATTGTATACTTGTATACTAAACAACAAAGTTTTCACGATAAATATGTAAGCAAGAAATTTGAATATGCATACGACGAGACGTTACTATTACGAAATGTGACTAATCATAGCAATGGGAAACTTACTGACGTCATGAGAAATGTAAACTGGTACGACACTTACATTATTTAACTCTAGCATTTAACAGTACTTCTTTATGGATCAAACAATTGTAAAATAACTAAAGGATCCTTTTACGTTCCTTGGGTGTGCATTAGGCAAATGATGCTAGACCCACATTTGTATAGAAAAATAGGCATTCTGTTGTTGTTGATTGTTGTTGTTGTTGTTGTTGTTGTTGTTGTTGTTGTTGTTGTTGTTGTTGTTAGTATCACGCGAGCCGCCATTACTTCCCGAGACATTACTTGGTACCCATTTTATGTTGGGCGGAAAAAAAATCTGGCCTGATGTAGATTCGAATCCATGACCACAAGGCCGGTAGGTGAAGATCTAGAAACTATGTTACCCTAGCTTCTCCAGTTCCCCCCCCCCCCCCCAAAAAAAAAAAAAAATTTAACAGTAACCTGCTGCGAGTATGTAATGTGTTAGGACTATCACATTATGTAGGCCTGAGTACAAGGAAAAACAGATATCCAGTCTTTCCTTCTCATAGCTAACAACGAGAACTGGCATAGAACCTTTGTCCTAAGCCATTGTCAGCGTAGCGTCCTAGCCGTTATATCAGCGTAACCGGCACCAGCAACACGGATAGCGATTAAAACAATTACCAATAAACTACAAACAAAGTTAACTGGTGCCTGTTTAGAACAGAAGAAATAAAATTGTATGCCACAATCACCAATGATGAGCTTAAGGGGAGTAATAGACAGATTCCAGCGAATCAAGAGGTGAGGGATAGACGCTGTTCCTGGATAGGACATACACCGAGAAACACTTATAACACTATAACTAGGAAGGCCTTTCTCTGGAACACACAGGGCAAACGAAATACAGGGAAACTTAAAAACAACACGGACACGATAATTAGAAAAAGAGATGAATAAACGAAATAAGGAAAACTTAAAAACAAGACGGACAAGAAAATCAGAAAAAAATGAAAAAAATAACATAAATAAAGGCAAACAACAACAACAACAACAACAACAACAACAACAACAACAACAACAACAACAACAACAACAAGACAATCAGAAACAGAGACGAATACTATGGGTGTGACACGGAAAGGACTGTAGTAGATAACACAAATTAGTCTGACATTGGAGGAGTTGGTCGATGACCTGTGCTCCAGTGAGGGATAGAGAGCAGTAGCAGAAGTAGACCCACAACCTGCCATGTAAGCAGGTAACGGGTTTGACAAATTGCGAGATTTGAGCGCGGACGCAGAGTTAAACCGTCATGTTTGTCCACTACATCCAATTATGTTGTGCTTATTTTGTTCATTGTTTACTGCGCTAACTCGGGCGGATGCCGTGTTGTTTATAGTAAGACAGACATGCTGCCGACTGCCAGGGCGGAGTCTTGGAGGAAACTGCTCAGACTGCGGCTGACTGAAGCAACAGTATCATAGTCTACTGCCGAGATGCTTAGAACAAAATGTGAAATTATGGAAATAAATGATGATAGACAGACAGACAGACAGACAGACAGACAGACAGACAGACAGACAGACAGACAGACAGACAGACAGACAGACAGACAGACAGACAGATAGATAGATAGATAGATAGATAGATAGATAGATAGATAGATAGATAGATAGATAGATAGATAGATAGATAGATAGATAGATAGATAGATAGATAGATAGATAGATAGATAGATAGAGAGGAGAGAGGGGGAGAGAAAGCGAAAGAGACAGGGAGAGAGAGAGTGAAACAGACAGGCAGAAAGAGACAGAGGGAGACCCGTAGAGAGACAATACCGACAGAGAGAGACAAGCAGGCATAGAGATCAGAGAGAGCCAGAGAAACAGGGAGAGACTGGGAGACAGACAGAAATAGAAACAGGTAGATAGACATAAATAGAAACAGATAGAGACAGAAAGTGTGACAGAGAAAGGGACAGACGAAAAACAGACAGAGAGACAACGATACATAGAGACAGACAACCGAGTAAGATTGAAAAAAAAAACAGACAGACAGACAGACAGTCAGTCAGACAGACAAACCAAGATAGACAGGGGTGATGATTGGGGGGGGGGGGCAGAAAGACATCGTGAGAAACAGAAAGACAGGCAAGGAGAGGTAGACAGAGAATGAAAGGCAGAGAGGCCTCATGATAAAAAAGGAAACACAGAAAGATACCAGAAAGACAAGGAGAGCCAGAGGCAAAGAGAAAGCGGCAGAGAGAAACAACAGAAATAGACAGAAAGTAAGAGAGACAGACAGAGAGAAAGAGAAAGAAGCACTGAAAGAAGAAAGATTACTTGTATTTATCAGTTTCATAAGAATGCAAAATCTAGAAAAGCATATAAATACTTGTTTGCAATAACCAGCCATATTTAGCAGATTGCAACATATTTAATCGTGAGTTGTCATGTACTCATCCGCAACAGAACATACATGGAATATTATATAACTGGGTACTTAAAATATAGAATCATTTCTATACATTAACATTATGATGAACACAAAACAGGGCGTTGGAGTATTACGACAAAATTGTATCTACTTATTAAATTGTTGCCAGGACCTGGCAGGTATTTGTCCAGACTTGGAATTGCAATATATACGAAACTTCACTAAATATCCCTGTCAAAATATGACAACTGGAAAAATTGGGAAACTAATGATGCATTCAGAGTAACATAATTCATAAATTTCTAATTTTTCTTCTTCCTCGTTCGTTCTGAAGAGGATGTTTGTTGAATTATGTCGGTTTGCGGATGAACTGCAAAATCTGCGACTTCCGGCCAGCAAATCCGACTTAACTACAACATTTTTTGACACTATGTTTGCATCCGTCTTGGATTCCTACTCTCTTGTGTAAACTGTAGTTATGAAACTTCTACCATTTGGACGTGAAGTAGGGCCTTTGTTCTCTCTGTTTTGTTAACCCACAGGAAAACTGTCCATCTAAGAGTGACTGATTGCATTCCTAGTTTTTCTGCACTTTCAGTACTGATTACATTTTAGTTGATGACAAACATTCATAAAAGACTCCGCGAATAATGTACATGTCGAAGTATTGACTAGGCAACAGAGCATGGACAGTAAGGGGCAAGTTAGACGCGATCTCCTCACGACAAAGTGCATTACTTCTTTCTTTGTGACGACGGCATTTTTTTGGAAATCTGTTGAAATCGGATTGTCCTTGGTGGAAGAACACATCTATCCTGTCGAATTAACCCGTATTGCCCTTGGTGGAAGAACAAATCTATCCTGTCTAGTTAACCCGTATTGCCCTTGGTGGAAGAACAAATCTATCCTGTCGAATTAACCCGTATTGTCCTTGGTGGAAGAACAAATCTATCCTGTCGAATTAACCCGTATTGCCCTTGGTGGAAGAACAAATCTATCCTGTCTAGTTATCCCGTTTTGCCCTTGGTGGAAGAACAAATCTATCCTGACTATTAAACACGTATTGCTCATGGTGGAAGGACAAACCTAAGTGGACTATTGATTTCAAATTTGCTGTTAACTAGTGTATTCTTACAATAACTAAAGCAAATGAAATTTTATGTATTGGAACAGATAGAACAACAAATGTCAGAATACTAAGAATAATACCTTTTCCTGTGACAATACACGGTTGCAGCACTTGGACATTTAGCAAATCCGCTGAAAAGCATTAACCGACTTTCATTATAAGTACAACAGAAGAAGATTACAAATTCATTGGACGGGAAACCAAATAAGTAGATCTATCCAACAAGAGGTCAGCGTTGAGCAAGACTGGGTTTTAATACACAGAAAATATGAGGAACAAGACTGGGTTTTAATACACAGAAAATATGAGGAACAAGACATATTTAAAAGCTATAACAGTCTAGGAAAGATAATTATGGAGGGAAGTATATTGAAGAGGCTGAGAAGAGGAAAACCACACATAAGGTGGATTCAAGATGTGATGGATAATTTACACACACCAGCCACAGAGGCAGGGCAGCTGACGTATGATAAAGTGTAATTTCATTAGACTGTTACAGGGCGGAGTTCTGTACAGGGCAGGCTACCGGGTGATGAGTTTATTCTTTCCTATCTGCCACTTCCCCTGATGATGTTTCGTAAGATTTCCACTTAATAATTATAAATTGCCGCATATTCAAGGAAACAACAAAGAATGAGAATGCAAGTTTTGAAAGAATAAAACAATCTTGCTATTGCTGCAATTAAGCTGCTGCTATAAATATACTTAGTCTTCTTCCGTTAATTGTTATTTTGGTATTACCTGCTACAAGTCGCCATTCTCGTTGTCATTAATTCTCTCTGTTATAAGTTAAATGTTATTAATACAACACATCTTAAGGAAAAGTTGGTCATAGCGGCTAAATGTATGGGGATAGTGGGAAAACATATATCAGTTCTGGCGATATATCGCTACCGCATTTTTCTTTTTAAATACAGGTGGGCGATTACCTAGTCTGGGGAACGAATGGCACTTTTTTCACTCAAAATGGTTTCTATGCGATTTAGAGTCCAGAAGACTGCTGTAAACACAAGTTGACAGAATTGAGTGCTTGTACCCACCAGTATGAACTAAAGGGTGGGGATGGGGGAGGTCTAAAAGGGCGAGATTCTACTTCATTGAACCGCCTTGAATGTTGTATGTTGTATTCCATTTTGTCTGTTCTCTTTACGCAGAGTAGCGGGCATAAACTGTGGCACGAAGCTCCAGGGACGGAATCCGCCACACTCAGAGTCTCTGACAAAATTGGAATCGTTAACCGAACGGCAGAGTCCGAACCCTCGACCTTCGGAGCCGGGCAGGCCGCTTAACCATTTCAACATGGGGCCCTGTATCCATAATAATAAGTGGGGCAAATGCCCTTGAGAGGAGCAGGACACTCACTTTTCGAGACAGGCAGAAATTGTTATCACAGCCAGTGGATGTGGAAGTATAGACGGAAACAATCACATTATATTTCCAAGAATAACTTTCTGAACAAGTGATGTAGCTGGAATAGTTTGGTTAGTTAGTTAGTTAGTTAGTTGGTTGGTTGGTTGGTAGGTTGGTTGGTTGGTTGTTTGGGTGGGTGGGTGGGTGGTTGGTTGGTTGGTTGGTTGGTTGTTTAGTTTAGTTTAGGTTAGTTTAGTTTAGTTTAGTTAGTTAGTTAGTTAGTTAGTTAGTTAGTTAGTTAGTTAGTTAGTTGCTCGACAGATCATCTTCATATCACACCAAACCATTCAGTCCATAAGTGTTCGGATCCCCTTTTCAGTAAATCCCGCAGCGTATAGTGGCTGACGACATCCGTTATGTAGGCCTATTGGTTTATTAATCTTCTATGGCTTCCTACATGGTGAACTATTTCTTTCTTTGTGACGACGGCATTTTTTAGAAGTATGTTTAAATCGGATTGTACTTGGTGGAAGAACAAATCTAGCCTGTCGAATTAACCCGTATTTCCCGTGGTGGAAGGACAAACCTAAGTGGACTATTGATTTCAAATTTGCTGTTAACTAGTGTATTCTTACAATAACTAAAGCAAATGAAATTTAATGTATTGGAACAGATAGAACAGCAAATGTCAGAATACTAAGAATAATACCTTTTCATGTGACAATACACGGCTGCAGCACTTGGATATTTAGCAAATCCCTCTTTTAACCTGTTATCGCAGTCAGACCATGGTTGCAGATTCACAATCATCACTTGGTTCTCGCAAACGTCGCACTTCTCGTACAGCATTCAATATGTCAGCCTGGTCCATGGCCCGCCCGCCCTCCACAGTATCCTGCAAGCATGTCTTATTTCCTTGTATACCAGCAGCCCTGGCATGAAAATAGAACTAATCTTTGCCAGACGTGACCGTCCTAGAGACACCAACCACTGTCTATAGACCCAATCCATCTCTATCTTCCTGAGCATACTCATTGAGTCGCTAATGAAGCGTCCGAGTGAAGGTCTGTGTCTAGAGCCATGTTATTGCTTTACTTACTGCCATGACTTCCGTGGCAGACTACTTATGGTCAAGGCAAAAGTACCAGAATCTTCCTCCACGATTCTCTCTCCAGCCTAAGCCGCAGAAGCCCATTAGCTTCTCATGCGTCGAATGACCTACCCTTTTATGTAAATGACTGCATCACTAACTAACGAAATCTCGACGATTAAAGCCTGTACTTCCGCCTCCACAACAGCCGGATTTTCTTGTCTGCATATTCTGTCTAGTTGGATGCAAACTGAAAAGGACGTACAGAACTATGTTTGACACTTGTATCCACTCTTCACCAAGGTTCTAAGTTCTCAAGTCAACACACCTTGACCCATCCACGACTTTCCTCTTTTTAATTTGCTGCTCTTTACCTTCTTAATTTCACCATGCCGTTTGTTTCCGATGACTCTAAGGTAGGCACTTGGTCGCAAATTTGTATCCTGTCCCCCATGGTTGGAAAATCAAGAAGGTAGCGCATCGCCCTGCATGTTGTATCTCTTGTATAGTTACAGTGAGTTGCATTGCCTTTACGGGATGTCGCAGTCAACACCAGCATTGTTTGCTGTTGTGATCTCTTGGCAAATTTACGTTCAGTAGTTTGCCATTGCTTTCTGAATGATAGGCACGTATACCATTTCATAAAAAGCAGCACAGCTGTGTTTCTAACGCATGTATGTGGGATTACGAACTGCGCCCGTAAACCATTCGCCATGGAGCCGGGATCTCTTGTACACCCAAGTATAATACGCATAGCTTACTTCTGTATCCTTTCCATCCTTTCCATCTGCCTATGGCTGAAAGTCAGGATCGCCATTGCATACTCAAAAAACGGAAAGGGCCAAGCCCTCGTATAGGATACATAGATGGTACTGCTCACAGTTTACCGCTGCCATATTCTTCATCGCAGCAAAACCCCACTGGACATTTGTTTATCACCTGGCGGAAATGGCGGAAAACCTGACATGACATCACAACAACGCCTTAAAATCTGTTATCAAAATTACCGATTGTGACCCACCTACTTTTGCTTGAAATATGTATATTCCCGTTATAAGGCTTTGTGTGTTTACATATATATTTGTGCTTCATAGATTATACTAAGACATTTGATACAGTAAAACATGATGAATTGATTAAAATGTTAGAAGATATCAACATTGATGGGAAAGATTTAAGAATAATAAAGAATACTTATTGGAACCAAGTAGCAGCAATTAAAATGGGAAATAAAGAGGGTAGTTACGAACAGATAAAGCTAGGAGTACGACAGGGGCATGTCTTGTCACCAGATCTCTTCTCCCTATATAGCGAAGTAATAATGAGATAGATCAACGAGATGCCAGGAATACTAGTTGGAGGTTATAATATAAATAAAATACGCTATGCAGATGACACAGTATTGTTGGCGGATAATTCAACAGGCATGCAACAATTGTTGGATATTGTAGTAACAGAGAGTGCAAGGAAAGGACTCGACTTGAATACCAAGAAAACAGTAACAATGGTGATATCAAAGAAAATGGTGACACCAAAATGTGGCACAGAAATAGAAGGGAAAATTCTTAACCAAGTGGATAATTTTAAATACCTAGGGGCATTTATAACATCAGATGGAAGATGTACAACAGAGATTAAGAGCATAATACGGCAAGCATAGGTAGCATTTCAGAAAATAAAGAGTATCTTATCCAATAAGTCACTATCAGTGAATGTAAGAAAGAGAGTGCTATAATGCTATGTAGAACCAGTTTTGCTGTATGGCAGTGAATCTTGGAATGTAAATGAACAAATTAAGAAGAAATTAGAAGCAACAGAGGTGTGGTTCCTGAGACGAATGTTGTGAATTCCTTGGACTGCCAGAGTAACTAACAACGACTGCCTGAACCAGGCTAATGAATCAAGAACATTATAAACAACAATAAGGAAGAGACAAACATCTTTCTTTGGTCATGTGATGAGAAGAGGGGCATTGGAGAACATCGTGACAACTGGAAAGATCGAGGGGAAGAGAGGCAGAGGCAGACCAAGAGAAATGATGCTGGATGGATTGAGACGGTGGCATGGAGGAATACCATCAGCAGAGTTGATCCAGAACACCAACGACCGAAATATGTGGAGAGCCATGAACACCTACACCAGCTGACATGTTACTTGATGATTATATATATATAATATATATGGTTAAAGTATCTCTTTACTCCTACACGATATTATTTGTTTTATGTAGATTTGCAATCTACTATATTATATGTAGGAAGCGAAGCGTAAGTGTTTATGTTTATCGCCAAACAACAGGTTTGGCTGACTTTGGCTCAGTTCAGCCTGATTGAAATGTGGCAACAGAACAACCCGTCTGATCACTTCCGGTCAGGTGAAACATTGGTTTCTCGTCCATTTTTTCTCCCGAAGTTGTGAGACGAGGTAGCCAATGGGCTAGGCTACTGTTCACGGTTTACGTGCTGTAGTGTAAATTCGTATTTGGTTCTTGTTAGCCTAGCATTTGAGGAATAAATATAGGAAATCCTAGTGGACCAGTCTCGCAACAGAAAGGTGTGTGGTCACAACATACCAACAGCCTACGCAATAAACGTAAAATCGACATACATGTAGGCTTACGTGACCCTGCCAGTGCTTTAGATAACATTATAAACTAAATTAAGTGCTGTTGAGCACCTGCTTGTATTATTCTAAAGAAAACCCTGGATCAGGGAACAAAAGACATTAAGAACACTGCAAATTAAATCAATAATATCCCTCGCCAAGCAAGCTGTGGCTGAATCATTGTCGATTGAAGAGGTGGAGAAGCCAGACCTTGAGCACCATTATAGCCGACGACCGGGACTGGAATCTTCAGCTAAGTGACTGTCTCCATCCGTCTGAGCTATCAAGCCTGGCACTTCTCTTAACAGTGCCACGGCATCAGTGACCAGTCAGTGATTATAGCTTGCTTGCTTGCTTGTGTCCGTTGGCTTTAGCTCCAACGCGAAGTCCTGTATGTCGGATGAAGGTATCCTGTTGTCCAACATCAGTGTGATATCTTACGGGACCTGAGGTTTGCGTGAGTGTCCGTTGTCCCATGTCTGGCTTAATGGTGTGCAGACTGGTGGTTCCTCGCCGTACAGGCAGACACTCTCCGACTTCGGAGGAATCGGCGATCCTACTGACTTTATCCAGGACCCCGAAGGGACCTGTTGCCAAGGACGCTCGACGGTGACGCGTCAATAGGTCTTGGCCAATATATAACCCGACCCTGGTGCCTTGGAAACACCTCTGCGCCCCTCAGTGATTATAAAATCACAAGATATTTTTAAGATATGATTAATAATATTAAGAATAAGGAAATTCATCAAAAATAGACGTTAAGAGCTTTAGGATAGCGGATGTATATGCAATCTCCTTATTTGTCAGTACACCTCCCGTGGAGGGTACCCAGTGTGATCCATATACATATTTGTTGTAATTTAAAATTTTAAACAACATAATCTGTTGCAATGGTAAATACGATTAGAATGGTCATTCAGAGTGACAGGGTGAGAGTGTTCTGACTGTATATTTAGGCTATCTGTGTGTTGTGAGACAGGATACGACTTGGAGGCTCCTTTACTTTCCAGGCACATGTAGCGGAATACCCAGGCCAACAGTCTATACTTTAATAGGTTGTTAGCCTTCCTTTACCAGCCTGGCCACTGATAGAAGACTTAATCAATTCTGGGACCTGTTCAGTCATACAGTCTAGAATCACGAGCCATTCGATCTCTTCTTTAGCAGTGATTAGTCTTTCTTTTTCAGAAAGCCTATTTGTCGCTACTTTTGAGTGTTTTCTATCAAAATAGCTAGCGCTACTTTACACAGATTTACTAGAAAATAAATGTATGGTAATGGAAAATAATATCAATCAATCTATCATGTGCAATGCTGGAAAGCGTGGGCGGTCATGATTCGCCATTTCACTCGATCACCAGCGTCGTGGATCAGCTCAGTGTTCCTGTCTCGTCCATGCCATGTGGCCAAGCCATCCAGATATTTTCCTCTCGGTCTTCCTCATGGTCTGTTCCCCTCGATCTTGCCAGTTCTCCAGTCCTATTTCTTCTCATAACATCTCGGAAAAATTTTGACTGTCTACGTCTAATTTCTCTAATCAATTTACGATTGTCATTTATCTCCTGTAGCACTTGGTCACTGGTTTTTCTGTCTGTCCATGGTATTCTTTGCATTCTCCTCAGAAACCACATTTCTGCAGCCATCAGATGTTTCTCAGCTTGACTGAATTTTCAGGTTGAAAATAATATGCCGTGGAATTAACAAGCATTGCACAAATGTTTAGTAATAGTAGTGTTAGTAGTAGTTATAGTAGCAGCAGATGCAGCATTGGTAATGGTGGTAGCAGTTGTAGAAGTAGTATCATCAGTTGTAGTAGTAGTAATAGTTGTAGTAGTAGTAGTAATAATTTTTGTTGTAGCATTAATAACAGCAGTAGTAGTAGCAGTACCCATAATAGTAGTAGTTGTAGCATCAGCAGCAGCAGCAGCAGCAGCAGTAGTAGTAGTAGTAGTAGTAGTAGTAGTAGTAGTAGTAGTAGTAGTAGTAGTAGTAGTAGTAGTAGTAGTAGTAGTAGTAGTAGTAGTAGGAGCAGCAGCAGCAGTAGTAGTTGTGGTAGTAGTGATATATTTATTTTTTGCATATCCTATTTACAGAACATCGCTATCAACACTAGCACTGATGTTGTTGATGTCTTGGCAAGTTTACGTTCAGTTGTTTGTCATTGCTTTCTGAACGACCGGCTCCCATACCATCACGCTAAAAACTAGCGCGACACGGTGAAGTGATAGTGGTAGTAGTAAATAAACAGTCAAAGACACTTTTACATCCCCAAGGGAAATTGGGCTCATGGTGCTAGATCCATATTTTTATTGACCAATCGGCACTCGGCGATTGTCGTTGTCAGTATCACACTTCCGTCCTTAACTCATACAACATTGCCTTGTATCCATGAGTACGCCTGTGAGTCAGGTCAGTTATACAAATTCAAATTTCCCCCATGTGGATGGAACCCATGACCATCGGGTCGGTAGGCTAGCGTCTACCGCGACCACCATGTACATGACACGTCATGTAAATATGTAGTCCTAGCAAATAGATAAACCGTATTTACATTATATCACGCACAGTGTAGTACTGAAGTTAATAATAGCAGCAATAAAGTGTGTGTGTGCTCACTACGACCAGGAAGCCAGGTTGCCCAGTGGCTAACAACTTGCCTTCCATCCCGGTGGTTATGTGCTCCAATCTATATTGAAGCGGCGATGTTGATTTTTTTTTTTAAAATCTATTCGAGCTTCCAGGTCGATCCAACCTAAAATAAGTGCCAGTTAATATTATGGGAGGCACAGATGGTATATTGACAACATCACCTATCGAGTGTCGGCTGTCTGTAAAAATATGAGGCTAGCATTATATACCCAATACACCTCAAGGAGTGTAAACGAGTCCTGTACTTTACCATACAGTTAATATGTTAAAGCATCGGGCGAAGGAGCGCAATTGAGAGGCTGCAAGCCTTATCCTGGTGCGAGGAAATGCAACCTAAAGACTAAATGTCGTGGCAGGGCAGACTAGGCTCTGAGGATTGGTTGGCAAATGGTCTAGGATCGAAGCTCCGACAGGTGGACAGTTAGAGCAATGCTTCTAGAACACATTTTCTCTACAATCCAGCTCATGCTTTGTGCTATGGTGAGGTATAACTACTGTCAGAGTCCAGAATAGTGCAGTGATGCAGTGACATCGTTACGCCCGCCAGGCGACTTAGTTCCCAGCAGGGATGCCGTAACTTCGTTACGCCGCCAGGCGAGTAGTAGTTACCTGCCCGCGAGATTGCTGGCTGACAAGACGGCCAGCGGTCAGGCAAGGACGACGCAAGACGCACGCATGCCTCGTGAAGCCACCTCAGGTGGGAGGCAAGTTGCGAACTAGCGGCAGACAGCTCTGGGACGCGGACTGGAACGGACGCATGTTGAGAGAAAGGCGTTGTGTGGTTTCTGTGCCTGAAAGTCGAGTGTCTGGACATCTTGAGAGATAGACTGTGAGCTGTATTGTGGATGTAAGTGTATTGAAGTATCAAGTATATCTTGTTGTGATCATCGTACTGTATATGATCTGTAAATAAATCCATTGAACGTTGTGTCGTTGAGTCTCAAGTCAAATCACGTTGTACTTGTACTGTCTCACATGTGTTAGGTTAGCGAGCCAAGTTTAAGACCCTGACAACTACCTAGTTCTCTACCGCCACGGATTGTAGTTATTATGACTGTTTAGAAGCACAATGTAACAAACAATCGTCAGTCAAGACGGCCAGGTGCCAGTAGTAGTAATACATCTAAAACAAAACATATCCCGAAGCAGGAACCCCCAATGGATCTGCGATGTGTAGGGTCGTCTGCCTGGATGCACGGAGGAATAGATGCCTATATTTCCATCACTTATCGAGACGACGAAAGCAGATGGCGAAGCGTTGTCCTACCATGCCCATGTCATTATCCGCGTAGTTCCCTGCCAACTACGCAAATGCGCCCACTAAAAACTTGACCCGAAGAAAGAAGCTGCTATGAATCTGTAATGTGACAGAGCAATTACACTGTGAAGGCCGGAATACGCGGAGGGATAGATGGTCAACTTTGTCTTCACAATGCGAGTTCGCCTCAGGGAAAACGATCCTTTACTTATTTACTTGTATGTTTAAAATATTTATTCAAATACATGTTGATACGTGTGATATACTTTATTTTCACAAACATAACATGCTGTAGATATTTCCCGTCGACAATTAAAGCTTGAAAACCGCAACAGGATTGTTTGTTCCACAAATGTACGATCCAAGATTTAATATACCCATTGGCAATGAAAATCATGAACCGCAAAAGGCACCATATAAATACGGCACGCAAAGCGACACGGCCTGTTTGTTCAACAGCCAGCATAAGACATAAGACCTGAAACAGTGGAAAGAGTGAGGGAGTTTCAAAATCACACGAGAAAAGAAAATTTTCAGCCTACGACATCGCTTGTGAGAAATTGCATCTCATTAAGATCATGAAACGTGTCGACATGTTGAAGTCATTCTGATAGATAAGGTAAACATCATACTTACTTTAATTTATTTTAAATCTTAGATTAGTTGTGAGTCGTTTTCCCAGAAGCAGAGTTGGTAAGTCGACTGGTTGAACACATGTGGTGAGTTCTTAAGAAGTTAATTATAATATATTTAATTGTAATAGTTTATAGATAAGCTATTCATTAAGAATAACCATAATGAGTTTTATTTTCTCCCAAAGTAAACAACTGATTTAATGGATAAGCATTAGTCTAAGTTGTACATTTATTTCTTAAGAAACTCAATCTACAATGATTTAGAATGGTCAGTTCTTAAGAATTTAATCTAGTAGAAACTAAATAATATTATACTCAGTTATCATAGTCATATGATAAACTGTACATTAGGAGAAAGCTACGGTGTTTTATGTTCTCCCAGCTAACCAACTTAGTTAATGTATAAACATTAGACACATGTTATACATTTTATTTCTTAAACATGAAACTCAGTCTACAATGAATTAGAGTGGTAACTTAAGACTTAAGTATCTACTGTAAATGTGTAAACACTGGTGAGTCAAACTAGTGTAATGTGTGTTAATCAGTATGTGATTTTTTATACATAAGCACATGAACAAACCAGTAGTTTCTTATATTTCTTGACCACATGGGAACCAAAAAGAGTTCTATAGGTATTATAATTTGTGTGATGTTAAAGCACCCATTTGGTGAGTCAAATGTATTTTCAATGTTGTAAACATATGGAATTAATGTTTGTGCCTCACAATAATACTTAGCCAACCGGCATGTTAGAATGGTTATGATTCATAATGAATGAATGCGGATGAGTGTATCACATAAATTGAATGTATTTGATGAAAGCATGTGGTGACTCATGGATTTAATTTTGCTGAATCTTTGGTGAATTTCATAAATTTGCCTAATGATCACATAAGTCTATGTCATTGAAGAGTATTCTTGTGTCATGTGTGTTTCATTATTGTTAAACATATGTGAATGTAAGATTAGATAAAACCCATTAGTATGAAAATATTATAATTTATGATGAAGAATGCTCCCCCGATGGTGTTTCCACCTTGTCGTGGTGGGGGAGCTTGAGTTTCTCAATGACCCTGAGAGCTATGCCGGCGGTAGCGTAGCTACCAGCAGGGCCTCCCAAGCCGGACAGGTCAAAGGGTAGAGAACAGACAAAGAGAAACACCCTGGTCCTCCAGGTTGGGGGTTGAAGCGTGGGGTTAACATCCCCACCTTTGTAAAAACCTTTCTTTGTTACGAAACAAATACATGAGCCTCGATATCGGACTGACTTATCTGGACAACGACCTTGGAACGTTAAAGGACTTTTGAGATTTGGAACATGGAATGTACGGACACTATATCGAGCTGGAGCGGCCGAAGAACTAACCCGGGAGCTGGTTGAATATCAAATGGATATCACAGCAATTCAAGAAATAAGGTGGCCAGGAGAGGGTACTTTAGAGCAAAATGGAATGATTATAATATATGGAGGAAACACCCAAAATAAACATGAATTAGGAACAGGATTTGTCATCAAAAAAGAGTTATGGGGGAACATTTTAAACTTTAAAGCTTTTAATGACAGGATTAGTAAATTACGAATAAAAGGTAAATGGAAAAATATAACGATGATTAATGTACATGCACCTACTGAAGAGAAAGAAGATGATATTAAAGAAGACTTTTATAATGATCTGGAAGATGTCATAGAAGAAACCCCCAAACAGGACATCCTGATTGTGCTGGGAGACTTCAATGCAAAAATAGGTAGAGAGCAAACTAATAAAAAAGTGGCCGGTATGGAAAGCCTACATACAACTTCAAATGATAATGGATGGAGAGTCATCAACCTGGCAGAAGCCAAAGGACTGCAGATTAGCAGTACCAGACTACAAAGAAAGGATATACACAAACAAACTTGGAAATCATGTGACAAGAGAACCTATAATCAAATAGATCACATTTTAATTAACAACAGAAATGCATCAAACATACAGCAAGTCAGAAGTTATAGAGGAGCTGAGTGCCACAGTGACCATTTCCTCGTTGGAGCAAAATTTAAAATAAAACTTAAGAGAGCTTTCTATACTAAATTACAAAGATTACACCCAACATATAACAGAGAAAAACTACAAGACATTACAGTCAAAGAGAAATTTACAGATGAAATAAAATGTAAACTTGAAACTTTTCAAAACCCTTTGGAGGAAAGCGTTGACCAAACTTGGTTGAACATCAAGAATACACTTCAATCTACCGCAGAAGAATGTCTCGGTGTGTCAACCACGCATAGAAAGAACAGATGGTTCAATCAAAAATGTGAAGAAGCAGTCACTAAGAAGAAGAATGCCAGACATGTATGGTTAAATGACATCAATAACATCCAAAAGGAAGAGCATTATAGAAATGAATGTAAAGAGGCTACAAAAATAGTCAGACAGCAGAAGCGAGAATATATGAGTAATATAATCAAAGATATGGAAACTAATCACCAGAAAAATGAATCCAGAAAGTTTTTTAAAGTACTGAAGTCAATGAAACGAGGGCACCAACAAAACACATATGGTTTAAAAGACAAAAATGGGAATATGATAAATACCAATGAAGAAATGTGCAACACATGGAAAGAATATTTTATTGAATTACTAAATTGTGAAGCTCCAAGTAACATTTTCCCACAGGAAGAGGTTCTAACATGCGAACCACAAATTGAAGAACCTACATTTGAAGAAATCCTATATGTAATCACACGACTTAAAAACAATAAGGCAACTGGGACTGATGGAATTGCTGCTGAATTTATAAAGGCAGGTGGCCATGAATTACATCTAAAGCTATACGAACTAATAATAAAAATCTGGAGGACAGAAGAATTACCCCATGACTGGAAAGAGTCATTATTGATACCTATCTTTAAGAAAGGAGACAAGTTCCAATGTGGAAATTATAGAGGAATATCACTACTGTCCACAAGCTATAAGATACTATCCGCAGTATTACTAAATAGACTAAAACCATATTCAGAAGACATATTAGGTGACTACCAGGCGGGTTTTAGACAAAACAGATCAACAATAGATCAGATATTTATCTTACGACAAATAGCCGAGAAACATTGGGAATATAAAAGAGATCTCCATAACATTTTTGTGGATTTTAAAAAGGCTTATGATAGTGTCCATAGGAATAGTCTATGGAATGTTATGCAGGAATTTGGAATACCAAGGAAGTTAATTAACATGACCAAACTATGCATGGAAGATACTTATAATATAGTAACATATAAAGGCAGGAAATCAGACCCCTTCCAAATAACATCTGGCTTGAAACAGGGTGATGCACTATCGCCGCTACTCTTCAATCTGGCTCTAGAGAAAGTTGTAAGGAAGGTAAAGGAGGAATGTGATATTGGAGGAACATCCAAGCTGCTTGGTTATGCAGATGATATAGATATTATAGGGCAAAGTGAACAAAAGACATTAGAAATATTGACTCACTTAAAGGAAAAAGCCCAACAGATGGGGCTGGTTATCAACCAAGATAAGACAGAATATATGGTAATTTCAAGAGACGGAATGGCTAAAAACTCTGGCCACATACAAATAGATAATATGACCATTAAAAGAACGGAAACATACAAATACCTGGGTACAATCTTCAACTGCTCCAACATCATAAGGGAAGAAATACAAACTAGAATCAACTCTGGAAATAAGATATACTATGCACTACAACATCTACTAAAATCAAAGGCGCTATCTCGTAACACCAAAATCACAATATACAAAACACTGATCAGACCAGTTGTGCTGTATGGCTCTGAAACCTGGAGTACAACGAAAGGAGACGAAGCCTTGTTACAAACCTTTGAGAACAAAATTTTAAGACGCATCTTTGGACCCATTAGGGATACACAAAGTGGAGAGTGGAAAAGAAGAAGTAACAAAGACATTTATGATTTGTTTAAGTCCCCGCTAATCACTGGTATCATGAAGGCTAATAGACTACAATGGCTGGGGCATATAGAAAGAATGGAAGATAATAGGGAAACAAAACTCGCTTACACTCAGGAAATAAATGACCGTAGACCCCGAGGTAGACCAAGAAGGCGGTGGAGAGATAATATACATACAGACCTACAAGCACTTGGAATCAACGACTGGCAAGAGAAGGTCCACCAGAGAGACGAATGGAGACAGATTGTATTTGCAGCAAAGAACCTCAATGGCTCGGAATGCTGAAGAAGAAGAAGATGATGAAGAATGAGATTCTAATGTAATGTCATAGTGGTTAAATCTGTGAATTTATCATGGGTAAAGCACAGACTTATACTTAATGTCATTCCTACAGATATGATGTGTCTGGTGAGTGATTGTGAAAGGAGATATTTCATTGTGATATCAATGATGTTAAATATTTTAAGTTATCATTGGGAAATCACATAAGTATAATTACCCACTTTACATGCAAGTATGAATGATTTTTGAGGAATGATTCGTGAATGATCATCCATGCATATGAATGTTGTCTGAGATGAGTGAATTGACCCCACATGCACAGATGGATATTGTGATTGATGCATGAGGAGTGTGAGTGAGTGAAGTTACATGCTGAGAGAGAGGGAGTATAGGCCAACAGTCAATCTCGGGATAGCCGGCAACTTTGATGTGTAATGCCATAATTATCACCAGAGAACTGATTCGGCATAACCCATAAACTGAATAATAATTTAGTACACTCCGACGCATGACAACACATTGTATTACATATCACTTATCGTATAATCATCTAGTTTTGTGCGCTAAGCACGACACAACCAATATCATTCATTACGCATACTACCAGCATCTGTGTTTGTTATTTAAGCAAAATCCCTCTTTGTTGTTCATGTCACTCCTGTTAACACATATGGTCTAGTGTAATAATAATAATGTACTACAAGGATGATGATGATGACTGTAATGATTATGATAATAATGATAATGGTTGTAATGACAATGATATAATGAGCATGATAATAATGATAATGATTGTAATTACAATGATATAAGGAAACCATAATGATGTTGATGATGATGATAATAAATATTACATCCATGAGAGTGGAAGAAAACTTCTCACTTGAAGCATTTAATGAAGAATACACCTGAATGCTATACAAGAATTGATTCCATTATGTACTTATATTGTTTATAAGCAGCTACTCATTACAGTGGGAAATTATTAAAAATACCCATAATGTATGAGACCCTTTTTCCTGAATAGAAAAAAGATTTAGAGAACAAAACTAGGTACAGAAGAGAATGGTCAACATAATTGTCAAATTCCAAATCACTCAAGGTATTACTTAAAATATAGACCTGAAGGACAGGCATAAGTGAAGATGAAACTGCACATCTGCTAGTTAAACCTTGAACACCTGATAGTGGAAGATTGGAGTGAGAGCAAACAACTATGTTGGTGATAACTAATTGAGAACACCAAGAATATCTTTCTTCTATGTTTAATTTCTCTAAGAACAAGATTCATTTGATTGTTTTCACTTGTTGTGTTCTTAGGCTTTTACATTTAATTTCTAATGTCATATTTATGATATCATTAGAATTATGTGATTGATGGAATTTCAGGTAGTGGTCATACTCATGTAAATCCAGACCTGACTTGGTGAAGATTGAATGCAGCACCTGTTGAGTGAGCACATTGTTGAGTGATACCCTTGATAGAGTAGTGCAGAAACCTATCTACCTGCAAACATTCCATTTGTCTCATAGGAGAGGTAATCTTTATTTAAACATTTACCTGCCAAAATGGGAAAGAAAACCAAGAGCCAACTTATGTTCTACTCAGACCTGGAACACTAAGACTACAGAACATACAGCAATGAATAAAATTGATAGCCAGAGGGATTCCCAAAGCTGGAAGTGGAGAACCCTGAGTGTAGACAGTTCTTTTTCCAGATCACCCAGGCCAGTAAAAGATTAGCAGTACATGCCACTGGAAAAAATATAGCTGTTACTATACACATTATAATTGGCACATCAATTCTGAATAATTACCATTATATGTATATGTCCTTATTTTATGACAGGAAATTGTAATTTTGAATGCAATTTACAAAATCCATGTTTGTGTTTATTAAATCATAAAAAATGAGGTCATGTCATGTATTGATTGTATCTTTACTTGTCATAGTCAAATTGTTTTAAACTACCCTAGATAGAATTAACTCCCCGGGAAGGTTAACCCGGTCAACAAATGCCCGCAGAAGTCGGATGTGTCGGCCTAACGGCGCAAGAACGCAGCTCTGCTGTAAACAGGCACAACGCAATCACATCCGGAAAAAAACCGGATGAACGAAGAAGAAGAATTAACTAGTTGGTAGAGGAGAGGCAAGGAACCACTTAAAGGATATTTTGGGTATAAAAGGGAATACAACTTTTTCAGTTATTTTCTGAAGGTATTCTTGGTTCTCTAAAACTCTATTTCTGGTCGCAAACAATTGAGTCAGTACAGCTAAATTAATTAAACGGGCAGGATCACATTGGGAAAAAAGGATTTTGCATCCTTTATCTCTTTGGGGTTGAGCCATCAATCTCGACGTATCCGACAATACGATATTTAAATTTGTTCATTTTTGCACACACAATAAAACATATCTTTAGTTTATAAATCTTCTTTTCTTTGAGGTTTATGCAAACAACAATGTATGCCCATTGTCTCAACAAAGTGTACTTTTGGGTAAAAATGTTACCCCCATGTGAAACTCTCTGGCAACCGTACTTAACATGTATATAATAACCCGCAACAGTAGACACGGAGACTGCTATACATTTCTAAGTGATACACGACACTGGAAATTCATCGCCTTAAATTCGAGCTGCTCCGACTATAGAATACGTTTTGTTACTCTGACAGAATATATTATTCACCGGCCCCAAACGGCATTTGCACTCTGTCCAAATATGAGGACACATTTCAATGTTTGTAGCCCACTCAGCACATAGCAAGCAGATGTGATCGGAGAACGCATTCCCCCATAGTGTAACTGTGTTTGTTGTTACGAGATCTGCCAATAAAAAAAAACACTGCCCGGAGTATAACATCTCCATTTTAATGTCTAGACCAGTGGTTCTCAACCTTTTTTGGTCCGTTCCCCCCTTCACCATATTTTTAGGACGTCATTCCCCCCTCACCATATTTTTAGGACGTCATTCCCCCCCCCCCCCCACCATATTTTTAGAACGTCATCCACCCCTCTTTCGTATTTCCTCCCTAAATATTTCGCCCTGCCCCTACACAGTATATGTAATAATTGAAGGTAAATTTAATAGCACATACTAAAACAAGTCTAGACATCTACAGAAAATGTGATTTGCGGGTCTACTTACGTTATAAAATGAATTTCAGAAGGGTGATACGTACAGAAGCGTAAAGTATGAAGGGAAAAACAAGATCAAGTAATCGGCTCTTGTATTAACGCGATCTTGAAATAATATTCATTCCCCCCTGGAAACCCCAAAATTCCCCCCTTGGGGGGGGGGGGGGGGGAATTCCCCACCGGTTGAGAACCACTGGTCTAGACGATCAATTTAAAAGCACCTGGTTTACCCCATATGGATCGCCGTTTCTCCTGCAGAACGGCAAGCCTCTTCACGAGAACATCACACTAAACACGAACTCCGTAGCTCCAGCAATGACTAACTCCAGCTCCAGTCTCCGGAAGAACTGCACTCGTGGTGAGACTGAAACAGTCATGGAACGAACCCACGAACTTCAGAAGGCAAGGCAGACGGCTTGACCACTTAGAAACGGAGACCCACCCTTCTCTCAAACTTCCGCACACACACACAAACACACACACACACACACACACACACACACACACACACACACTGGTAACGGAAACTGGTACAAGAACAACGAGCAGAACAAAGCAGAGGGAAATAAACAAACATTTTAAAACACAATCGGAAGGCGGAATCACCAGAAGGCACATCGGGGAGGAAAACAGAATGAGTTCATGTTATTTTCAAAGAGTTGTAAAGCTGGCGCTTAGACATGCATTCAGGTTCCTTTCTATTCGTAGTTCCTTTTTGCATCAATGTGTAGCTAAGTATAATGTAAATATGTATGATAAGATGTGAGATGCAATGTTAGTTATTCGGATGTTTATAACTACGGTGTGTAGCATTGTCTAGATCGCCATAGCGAAAGCAGTCTTTTGCAAGATGAAAAACATACTGGCCAACAAAAAGATGTCATTTGCAACGAGAAAAAAAGTGTTGAAGTACTACATAGAACCTGTGCTTTTGTATGCATGTGAAGCGTGGACAATGAGCAGTCAAGCTGAAAAACAGCTGATGGTTGTGGAAATGTGGTTTCTGAGGAGAATGGAAAGAACACCATGGACAGACAGAAATACCAATGACCAAGTTCTACAAGAAACAAATGAAAACCGTAAATTGATTAGAGAAATTAGACGCAGACAGTCACAATTTTTTGGTCACGTTATGAGAAAAAATAAATTGGAGAACTTGGTGACGACTGGCAAGATGCGGCAGAGGACAAGGGGAAGACAGAGAAGTAAATACCTGTATGGCTTGACCACATGGCACGGTCGAGACAAGAACATTGAGCTGATCCACGATTCTGGTTATCGAGTTAGATGGCAAAACATGACAACCAACGCTTAACGGCATGGCGCATGATGGTCATGATGAGCATTGTCTAGAAGTCTCACACACTCATAGAGTTCGAGATGTGAAACCGGGTGGATGTCCAAGACCAATTAATCGAAAAAACCACCGCAAACTAGACGAAACGCCTATGCTTTTGCGTGACCTAGGTTTAAAAAAGGTATTTTCTTCTTCGTTTTACCCCATACTTCTAATCCTCTATCCTTTTCTCCTCTTTCTCCTTCTGCTTAGGGATGCCAGATCTTGCAGCTGAGGAAATATGCGTGCCTCTAAGAATACAAGATGCTACGCAAATTAATATTGTCACTCACCATCATCATCGTGTGCCCAGCCAACTGAATAGACTTTCACGTCTCTCCAAAGATCTCTGTCCTTGGTGTTCCTGATTTACATTGCTGGTGAATTTTCCTGCATGCCAGCGTCTCAATCCATCCAGCACCATTTCACTCGGTCTGAATCTGTTTCTTTACTCACTTATCTGTCCAGTTGTAACGATGTTTTACAGTGCCCCTCTTCTCTCCAAAGAACGTTGTTTGTCTCTTTCTTATAATCGTTTAAAAAGTTCTACTTTTATATGCTTCTTTCATGCAATTGATGTTAGTTAATCTGACAATCCAAGGTATTCGCAACATTCGCCTCCTAAACCACATCTTCGTTGCTTCTAAGCTATTAGTAATGTGTTCACTTACTTCCATGATTCACTGCTATATAGCACAATATAATTTACAAAACATGCCATTAGCCTTTTCGTTCAATTATAGTGATTTATTGCTAAAGATATATATCATTTTCTGAAAGGCACCTTCTGCTTTGACAAATTCTGCTCTTAATCCCAGTTACAAATTAAACAGTTCTACCAACTGAGAATCGAAAAACAGTTCGATTTAACTCAGTCTTTCATTTTACAAGAAAAATACGGTAACAGTTGCGACCCGAAAGCATTTTTCGTGACAGTAAATTATTGGTTAATTACAAAAAATAAAAAACAAAGTCTCAATCCATCCAGCATCATTTCTCTTGGTCGCCCTCTGCCTATATTCCATTTGATCTTTCCAGTCGTTACTATGTTCTTTAATGCCTCTCTTCTCGTCACGTGACCAAAGAAAGATGTTTGTGTGTTTCGTATTGTTGTATATAATATTCAAGTTTCTTTAGCTTCTTTCGGGCAATCGTAGCTAGTTACTCTGGCAGTGCAAGGAATTCGGAATATTCGTCTCAGAAACCACATCTATGTTGCTTCCAAGTTCTTCCTAATTTGTTCATTTACATTCCAAAATTCACTACCATACAGCAAAACAGGTTCTAGATAGCACTTCAGCACTCGTTTTCTTACATTCAACGATAGTGACGTATTGCATTAAGATACTTTTCATTTTCCGAAATGTAGCTTTTGTTTTCCCTATTCTGTTCTTAATCTCTGCTGTACACCTTCCATCTGACGTTATAAATGCCCCTATACAGACAGACAGACAGACAGACAGACCGACAGACCGACAGACCGACAGACCGACAGATCGACAGATAGATAGATAGATAGATAGATAGATAGATAGATAGATAGATAGATAGGTAGTTAGGTAGGTAGGTAGGTGGGTGGGTGGGTAGGTAGGTAGGTAGGTAGGTAGGTAGATAGATAGATAGATAGGTAGGTAGGTAGGTAGATAGATAGATAGATAGATAGATAGATAGATAGATAGATAGATAGATAGATAGATAGATAGATAGATAGATAGATAGATAGATAGATAGATAGATACGGACGGACGGACGGACGGACGGACAGACAGACAGACAGACAGACAGACAGACAGACAGACAGACAGATAGATAGATAGATAGATAGATAGATAGATAGATAGATAGATAGATAGATAGATAGATAGATAGATAGATAGATAGATAGATAGATAGATAGATAGATAGATAGATGCGATTTAGAAACCAAGAGTATTAAAAGTGTTATCACTTTAATAAATAACTCATTGTATATTTGACAGCTGCAACTTTACCCCGAGCCAGGGAACGAGGCCTGGATATGTTGCTACGAGCATCATGCCGGTATTAGTGAACCCTGACGGACTGTTGCCTTGACTTGTAACATCTCAGTAAGAATAAACCTATTTATCCAGGTGGAACTGCAGCTTGTAAACCACACCGTTCATAGCAAATGTCACAACAACAGGCGCGAACACCAGTCTTGCGTTATCGGAGAGGAGTAAAAACTAACAACCTCACTTTTTGTATATATCACTCAAACAAATATCATGAAAAACATACCGATATAACATTTCAGAGTCACCCGATTCAAACAAAACCAATTTTTGAAATAACAATGCTATAGAAAGTTTGTTTTCAGTGTGACATTGATAATGAAAAAGTTCCGTAGCAGGAGCCCTTTGCGGCATGTGAAGCATTAGGGCTATTATAATTTGTAGGTCTGTATGCATGGAGGAATGTAGGCCTGTATGACAGTCTTACTCCCGTAACGAACACTGAGAGGCGATATCGAACCTCGTCCGAAAGCGCTTTTACAATTGTCAGCGTGACTACCTATCCATTACACGAATTAGCCCACTAACATTGGCGCAATTTTCATAAAGTATCCATGACATATGTCTGAGTACTACCAAAAATACTTAGCATATAAGAACGGTGTTGGAATGCTAGTAGAAAACTGAGACAACGTGTATGAAGATCCTTCGGAGAGGCTTTTTAAGCTGGAATTGGCTGCCCGCATGATAATAACACATCTATTAGGTCTTTCTCTTATTAGCTTTCTCTTCGGTCTTGGGGTGGCATCTATGTAAGGAGAGCCTTTTTTTTTTTTCTTCGTCGGTGCGTAGTATCACCCGCTGTTCACCTTTAGCTCGGTTATCTTGTTTGTTAGTGTACCACCAAGCGTGCTTTGGTGGCGTGTCCAGAAGTTTGATAGATATTTTTCACATCCGTTTTAATTACTGAACTTCTACCGCATGGTGTATTTAGAAACTTCGCTGTTTGCGAGATGTGTGCACTTGAGTCGGTCAATTCTTAATTTGATGATTTGTTAATTCGCATCAGAAAGCCAGGGAGACTTTCTATATTTCTCCCATTTTTTGGTGACACTTCACATTTCTATCCGGACTTTGCGACATCAGGTGTCCACTATGCTAGTTGTTGCACGTCAACTTACCTCTTCACCAATGTTTTGCATACATGTCTCTTAGACGCCCAGTAACATTGGCTGTTACTTACAGGTGTTTGCCTGCGTAGAACATAAGGAATCGTAGAACATAATGAAAGAAATAGGTGTCTCATTAGACTTAATACAGATCATACAACAGCCTACAAAATTGTTGACCCTCTAATATATTGGAAGTGTCGGAAGCTTTTTTCTTGCCTATCACAGCCACATTCATCGAAACGAAACCTAGCAAATGGTGATATCTTTTATGGTTGAGGGTTCAACATTTCACATCCTTAAATAAGTATCTGCAATAGGACTACTCTCTGTTCATATGCGTAGTGGTTTTAGGATCCATGGTGACATTGTGGTCAATGAACTTGTTTACCAACCAAGTGGTCCAGATTTAACCCCAGTGTAGCAACGTAATGAGCCAAGAATAGCTGTATTGCTATGGTATCAGTCTTGAAATGTAAACGAATAAACTATGAAGAACTTCGAGGCATGGTTTCCGAGACCAATGTTGAGAAAACCTTGGATGGCCAGAGCAACTTACAAGGATGTCCTAGAGGAGGTTAATGAAAGCAGAACATTTTACATAGTTATCAGACACATCCGTCTCTGTGACGAAGGCGTTACGAATGCAATTCGTAATCTCGCATACCGAGTTACAAAACACAGCTGTAGGCGATTTGGAAGCAGACCGCCTTGCGTTGGTTTCCATACAAAGATAAAAGTGCCGGTCATTCAGAAAGCAATGGAAAACTACTGAACTTAAATTTACCAAGGCAAAACACACCGCCAAAAACTGGGACTGACAACGACGTCCTTTAAAAAAATACATAACCAACAAAATAGAGAGAGAGAGAGAAACAACGTTCTGTGGTCATATACTGAACAGAGAGACACTGGTGAGTGTTGCGACCACTGGAGAGATTAGAGGCAGAAAAGTCAGAGGTAGGCCTATAAACATCATTCTTGATGGTCTAAGACGATGACACGGAGGAACACCATCAACAGAACTAATCATTCTTGATGGCCTAAGAATGTGACACGGAGGAACGCCATCAACAGAACTGATCATTCTTGATGGTCTAAGAAGATGACACGGAGGAACGCCATCAACAGAATGATCATTCTTGATGGTCTAAGAAGATGACACGGAGGAACACCATCAACAGAATGATCATTCTTGATGGTCTAAGACGATCACACGGAGGAACGCCATCAACAGAACTGATCATTCTTGATGGTCTAAGAAGATGACACGGAGGAACGCCATCAACAGAATTGATCATTCTTGATGGTCTAAGAAGATGACACGGAGGAACACCATCAACAGAATTGATCATTCTTGATGGTCTAAGAAGATGACACGGAGGAACGCCATCAACAGAATTGATCTAGAAAAACAAGGGCTGAAATATGTAGAGAGACATGAATGACTACGCCACTTTGCAAGACACCTATTATTGATGATGATGAGCTGATTACAAATTAACTTACACTTGCTCCTTCAACCGTCAATTGGAGGCGACGAGACTGAATTCTAAAATACCTAAATTGTAAATGTGTGTGGTGTTTAGTGCTTCCTGCGATTTCTACTGTTGTCTGTCTGTTTGTCACTAGAGTAGGTCAATAACTGAATTTATTTCTTGTGTGTACAGCCGTGTGGGATGTGAGGTTAGTGCGCTTGTTAACAAAGACAATGTTCGAGGTTCAGTCTACGGCAGTGACCTAATTCCCCCCCCCCCCCAAAAAAAAAAAACCAATACGGCTCTGAGGTGGATCAAGCTTCATAAAACGATCATTGGAAACTTTTCAGAATTGTCTAGAAATTATCAGGAAAGGAAAGAATCGTAGATGAGAACAAGCTCCATCATCTCATTATGACATAGCCTAGTATATGCGACAGCCTAACACTTCTCATGTCAACGGCTGTGTTTGACTTGGGAAAACCTTTACTTTACGACAATGCATCCAGTTGGTGTGTTCAGCTTTTAACCCATTCGTGTCATAGCCAGCCATTCTGAACCGCTCATCGTCTAAAATGCGATCACCTTGCAATAACAGTGGATAGGCACAGATATGGAGCATTTTTTGTTGTTGTTGCATATCCTTTACAGGACATCGCTGTCAACACCAGCATCTTTCAGCTGTATGTTGATTTCTTGGCAAGATTACGCTCAGTAGTTTGCCATTGCTTAAATACGCCCTAAAATATATATTTGTGGCCATTAATCGTTATGATAGATTACGGTTCTGAAGTATATTGCTGTAATCTAGGGAAACATACACTTAAACGTCTGGCTCACGAGAATAGACACAGAACGAAAGAGTAAATAAAGTTCAACAACCAGCCGACTGCAGCTGGCTATTTATTTCATGAGCCACATCATACATATATACAATCTCCTGGGCCCCACTCCCCCCAATAAACCAGTATTCAGACAAAAATCGAGTTGTGACAATAAATCAATCACATTCCGTCTCCACATTGAAAGTTGGCTTCTATGATTCTCTAACATTCCCTGTTCATTGCCCTTGTATCCACTGACATGCTGTTGTTGATCTATCACTTTATGTTTTCATTCCACTTGTACCGCTGTCTATATATATATATATATATATATATATATATATTATATATATATATCGTCATTAAGTCAAACCTGCCCCACGAAGATAAAACGAGAACGAACGAAACAACTTTATTTTCAAAGGGTCACAAATAGGGCACGCAGGCTCGTCTTAGATTCGGCCTTTCCAATAACCCATCTTTCGTTCATCAATTATAAATTATGCATGTTACATTCACATAGGAAATAAAACATTGTCGAATGAATATTGTAAACATATAAAATGCATATTACTATGTTATAAGACAGGCAGACAGGCAGACACACGTACACACGAACATGCATAAACACATACATACCTGCATACATAATTACATCATGTACACAAACTGTCACAGTTATGCACCAACTCATCAATAACACACAAATACACACTCCCTTCTATACACATATACTCGCTCACAATCAGAAACTCACAAACAAATATTTACTTATACATATACATACACCCTCTCTCTCTCTCTCTCTCTCTCTCTCTCTCTCTCTCTCTCTCTCTCTCTCTCTCTCTCTCTCTCTCTCTCTCTCTCTCTCTCTCTCTCTCTCAATTTGAGTCAATAAATCGAATGTCCAAAAACAAACGCCGCTCAAATACTCAAATACGGATGGATCTGCATCGGCTGCGATCCCAGATAAACGACGTGCTGTACCAGGAACCGACAGCCACGACAACTGCAACTCGAAGTACAACACAGCCTGGATGAAATGAAGATCGTCCAGCAGAAAATCGGGGGTGGTGAAGCATGCATGGCTGAAATCAAAGCCCGAGTATAAACCACAATGAGGAAAATTCAAGGAGAAAGAATACACTTATAACAAAAATAAATAAATAAATAAATTTTTAAAAATAAATAAAGAACAAATAATCTCAAACGTAACATTATGTCAAGAAGAGACCGAAACAGTCAGTAAAAGACGAGCTATAATGTGCCGAGGATGGCGAAAAAGAAACAAAGGAAAACAGGAAGAGAAGATAGGACTTCACGCCACCCGGATCAATGAAGAAAATATGAAATAGAAAGTAGACATCAAAGGCACAGAGGCGAGCCAAGATATAGGAGAGATGTGGGAATGATTTCTGATAGAAACCGTCTTTTGGTGAACCCTTCTGAGGACTAGCTAGTATCATGACTATAAACATAAAATTCAAAGAACACATTACACAGCAACCGAACACCCATCAGTCATCAGGAAAGTCACAAATAAAAGGACATGGCGGCTGTGGTGTAAGCCTGAACGTAAAACAGCAACGATACTAGCAGAACAACCAAGGCGATAATCGACTTTCAGAGCCACGAAGAAGTCATAGAAGTGCGCAAGACTAAACCGACATGAGAACAAAACGAACAAAAAGCAAACACCAGCATCAGTCAATGAGCCATTAAGGAAGCAAGTTTAGCAGCCAAATTTCGAAACTCGAATGTATAAAAGACACACCACCAATGCCTCAAATTTAACTCTCCGACAAATCAACAATTGAACGAGGCCAAAACTCTCGACAAAACTGTAATACTTGCCTTACAGAGTTCGTCTCTTCAGATAAAGACTAGCGGAGAGAAATCGTAAACAAACAGTGGAAAGATGCGGAAACGACCATTGACATCGATAGTACATTCTGATTGGATAACTTACATAATTTCAGGTAAACTGCGTAAATGAGTATTCCATAGAAGCGGCCACACCCTGTAGTTGAAAGTCACTAGGTGACCCAGCCAGTCAGCGTCAAACTTCGTGGACAAAGAGCTAGGGAAAGACAGAGGGATAAAAACACGGGTGGCATGCCCTAAAGACATAAACGGTACAGAACACAGACATGATCCCGGATTCTGGTGATCGTGTGAGATAGAGAACCATGACCTCAAGCGCTTACCAGCATGGCACATAATACTGTTGATTTCATATAATCTTGAGAAAGGACACATAGATTTAACACGACAGCTAAATTGGTTTCAAGGTTTTGCCAGTCTGCTAAAAGATCTCACGGCATAAGAACGAAGCATAGAAACGATGCTCGAAAACAATATCTTTTCATGAGCATCTTGTCACAGTTGATTCCCCTAAAGACGTGCCGCTATTAATGTTTCCTGCTTTTTTCTCCATCTGCCTACACTTTTTTTATAAAGCTTTTCTAATTTTACTCCCCGACTGCAAATTTCCACCTGTTTCAAGATTTTTCAGAACTAACTTTTCTTATTTCTCTCCCTGTAATTTATCTGCCTCGCCGAAGTCGTCTAGCAGCGTTTTGTATTTCTATCTGGCATGTGCTGTTACCATAAACATTCCCCTGCATTGAAGCACGTAAACTAAAAGTGTCTTTATTTACAATTACAGATATTTTAGAAGAGATTACACGATGTATCTGGTAGACTAATGTTGCCACCTGCTGCTGTGATTACGTTTCAGACTGAATCAATATGCACATATCTGCTGCTGCAGGTCTGCTGATAATGTTCTCAACGAAAAAAGACCAGCTTGCATTAAATGCAAAGGTAAAAATAAACTTACAGCCAAAATTTCCATATAAACATGAAACACTAAGGGTTTCACAAACTGGATGTCTCAAATACATCCGTAGTTTGAAAGCATGCAGTTTAGGCAATTTCACACCTAATAGTGTTCAATATACATCAATGTAGTTGCATATTCTTTACAGGACGTCGCATCCAACCCTAGCATTTTTGGTAGTGTTATGATATCTTGGCAATCTTACGTTTAGTGGTTATGAACGACCAGCAATCATACCACTGTAAGAAAATAAGCGCAAGGCGGTCTGCTTCCAAATCGTCCGCAGCTGTGTTTCGAACGTGCTATGCGGGATTACGAATTGCGTAACTAATACCTGTAAAATAAAATACTACGGAAACTCTTGGGGGTCGTC